>WAAD01034495.1:76751-178804 GCA_013389945.1 Fregata magnificens | reverse complement strand
AGAGAAGGGCAACGAGGCTGGTGAAGGGTCTAGAAAACAAGTCTTATGAGGAGCAGCTGAGGGAACTGGGATTGTTTAGTTTGGAGAAGAGGAGACTGAGGGGAGACCTTATTGCTCTCTACAACTACCTGAAAGGAGGTTGTAGTAAAGCGGGTGTTGGACTCTTCTCCCAAGAAACTAGTGATAGGACAAGAGGAAATGGCCTCAAGTTGCGTCAGGGGAGGTTTAGACTGGACATCAGGAAGAATTTCTTTACCGAAGGAGTGGCTAGGCATTGGAACAGGCTCCCCAGAGAGGTGGTGGAGTTGTCAGCCCTGGAGGTATTCAAAAAAGGTGTAGACGTGGCACTCCAGGGCCTAGTTTAGGAGTCATGGTGGTGTTAGTTGACGGTTGGACTTGATGATCTTAGAGGTCTTTTCCAACCTTAATGGTTCTATGATTCTATGATGACTGCCCACAGGGAAAAATACACAACTCTAACTAAACAACACTGAGGAGTGTCTAGTTGAGGTAGAGAAAGAGGTAGGAAATGGCTGAGTCCTCCCAAAACAGCTGAGAAACAACTACTTCTTGAATAACTCTAGGAAAGAAAAAGGGAGGACCGATCTCCAGGCCTCTATCACCTCGGCTACCTAAGGGGAACTCTTATGGGAGTTTCCTCCACAGTAAGTGCTGCAGAGCATGGTGTGAACATACAGCAAATGGAGAACCCAGTAACCCAAAACATTGTGCCAGTGTCTGAGAAACTTCTATTTCTGGTTTGGTTCAGATTGTCTGAGATTTTAGGGTGCATCACAAATTCTGACAAGGGACATGCAGAAGGTGGAGCAGGCTGTCGGAGGGATCCTCAGAGAACTGTTTCCCTTGTCTCAGAAATACATCTTTTCTGACCAGTCTGAGGCTGGTAAAACCAGGAAGGAGCAGGTGCTCACCATTTACTATCAAAAACTCCACAGGCAAAGTCAAGCAGAGTATCTAATACTAACAAAAAAATCCCCAAAGATGACCAACAGCTGAGAAGTGAAACTGAACGAGAGTACCTCAGGGAGCCCACAGGCTTTGCAAAGCTGTGCAATACCCAGATCTTTGCAGTAACAGGAGGACTCTGACAAATATGATGACACCCTCCATGGCAGACATTAAAGATTCAGTCATGATGTCCATTTTGACAGTTTGGATACCTTATTTTAAGCTTATCAGTGGCTTCTCAGATAAAAGAGTGGACAGAGTTTTAGCAGATAAGGTTGAAATTGTCTGTGTACCTTGTTGGGAAATTTGTGGAGAGAAAAGACTCTTCTACAGCTCTTGCCTACTTCTTTAGGCTAGGCTACACAAGGAGGTGAGGGACTCCTGTGAGTCTCATCCTGGCTAGCCTTTGACAAACTCCCAGCTGCCAGCACCTGCTTTCCTCTCACAATGCTTCTGTGGGACTGTGACCAAACAGAGAGTAAAAAACCAACTTCTTAACCAGCTCCAGTTCTAGAAAAGACCATCTGTCTTTCTCCGGTAACTTGCCTCTGAGGAAGAATTCACTCTAGAAACAGAAGCTACGTGTCTCTCTCTGCTCGACCTTTCTTGGCCTTCAGTGTGTTTGAGTAGATTCCCTTCTCCTAAAAACACCTGGGGTTTTGGTATTGTTTTTTTTAATCCAAACAGTTAATATTTTTTCATAACATCTGAAAAACTGCCCAAAGGGGCAAAGGATTTACTTATTAAATGTCTCATTAGCTGAAGAGGAAGAAATGTAAGGTATTTATTCTGCTATATATCCACTTTCAGGTATGCAACGATGGTTGAGCAACATCCGTGATTTGGTGGACAGGACTCTTGCTTCTTGGGAATGACACACAATTGTTTCTTGCATTACAAACTACTCTCCTGTACAGCTTGAAGAAAGGTGCTGTTTTTTATTAATGGGTTGCTCATCAGGTCCTTTATCAGATGTGTGCACACATCATTTAGTGCGTCCCCAGGATGGGCACTTCTTCTTCTGTTCTTTGACAACTTCACGGGTGTTTGAGAGCTGTTATGGTTTTGTGCTATGTGTATATAAACCAGCTTTTTCCCCTCAGCCACCTCGCTACAGTGTACTTTTCAAATAACTAGTTAGACTGTGGCAATCATACAATCGTAATTTGTACTAGCATACCTAGCAGGTGTATTTTACATGTTATGATTGTTTAACAACTGTGATGCAGTGAACAGAATATTGATACCTTACTCCATTTCTTCAGTGTGACTCTGTGTGTGCAATTACCATACATCCTGCAATCCTGCTCACATGCTGTTTCAGTAATATTTCATTCACTACATTGAACAAGTTCCAGGCGATGCTGAAGCAAAATTGCATTTCAGGGAGACAACTGCAGCACACGCACATGACTGGAGACAGAACACAGTTGGTTGTGAGAGGAAATGTCAATGGTCCTTCAAAACAAGTTCATAAGTTTGATTTAATTTATAAGAATAGATGTCATCAAAGACCTAAAAGGCCACCATCCATGCATCCGTCATCCAACACAAGTTTGAAAAATTAAATATCCTTCATAAGATATATATATATTTCATGACAGTTCACGACAAAAAAGCACCTGGGAAACAAAACTCTGAAAAGGCAGAACACCATTTAATTCAAGTTATTAAAACCAAGTGACTGCATGGTTACTACCTTCTGTGTCTGAACAGGGCTTTATGGATTTGCTACCAATGGTTCCAATGAAATGCCAGAATATTTTGCAGATGAAAAAAATACTAGCGACTAGCCACCAAGACAATAAGAGACTGCAGAGAAAGAGCTAAAACTATTTCCCTATCACAGACAGCTGAATCTTCACCTCTTGAGCATCACAGCGAGAAGGTGTTAACAACATACACCGTTATGTTTAATATCACAACTCCTGATCAAAAAGCAACTGCTGCTTAGTGAACCGAATCATGTGGCTTTGAAACAAATACCTCAAGTTTTCTTTTTTGAGAAGGCTACTTAGTTAGAAAGAGACGGCACCTGCCAAGAACAGTGAACTAGCTATTGCGTTTGATATATAATTCTGTGCTGTCATGATAAATGTCATGATAAATACTTGAGAGAGGAAAATGCTGTTCAAGCAGAGGACTGTGCTTGTGATACTGGCTGGCTCAGAGCTTGTTTCTTCCGTGCCACAGCCATGCGCAAGGCCTGAAGAATCATGTTCTCGTTGTTCATGATGTTGTAATTAGTCAGCTTCAGGAGCTTGTTGAAATCTTCTGCTTTCAGCGAGACCTCCCTCGTTGAGTATGGAGAGCAGAAACTGGAGATATCAACCTTGCCCTGTTCCATTTCGGCAGCACTACGTGACATGCCTGTCAAGAGAAAAGAAGAAGGTGTTTGTATAGTCCCAGGGAATTACAGTACTCTGATAGACTATGTCAAGAATAATTTAGAGAGGTCACAGATGCGATAGCTATGAAGACAAGTGTAGTGCTATGATGTCTGAAAAATCTACTTCTGAACAGAGCCTACTGGAATAAAAAAAAAAAAAATAATTGTGTCACTAAACATCATTCCATTGCAACCAGCACCTTCTACTGGCCAGCTCATGGCAAGTTTTTTTTATGTGGTCACTGGTGCTCGTCTTAACTTGCAGGTTCTTGAGTAGAACATATACTAATGGTAAAAGGAGTAAAGAGATGTATAGGACAGGAGGAAGCAGAATATTAATAGTCTTGGAAATCATCATAAAAACAAATACTGCATCTCAAATACTGGTCCAAAAGGACACTGTGACTGTATTAGTTTATGTATTATAGCTTTGATTTTCCAGCATATACAGCCAACACATTAAATAGCCCAAATAGAAAGCACAGTGGCCCTCCGTAGAACCATTCTATACTGTACAGGTAATTCTTCTCTAGATCTGACTGTCATAAAAATACATAATCTGAAAAATATGTTTTGTTCTACACCCTAAAGTAAACTTTTGGAGGTCATAAGAAGAAATTAGTTCCCATTCCTCCATGTCAGGAACGTGTTTCCTCTTTCACTGAATTGCACCAAGACTCAAACTAAAATTATGCTCAAGATTTCACCTGATTTTGCAAATAGTTTGCATCATCCCATTTTGCTATGTATTTGCTAGTAGAAACAAGCAAACAAAGGATTTTTGTTTTGGGATGAGGAAAAAACACCTAGGGAGTAAGAAAGTTCATTAGTCAATAAAATTAGCTGGGTACTGTTAACTTACCAGGTGCTACATATCTTTGGAAGGTGTCATTCACTAGAGGAAAATAAAGCAGCAAAGGAGCTCCCGGGGTGTCTGCACCATCGAACATGTAGCACTCTTTCAGGTTCTTCTCGTCGTCCTTCAGCCCGATGGTGGGAAATGGAATTCCCTGCTCCGAGAAGTATCTGCAAGCCTGCTCCAGGGGCTGGTCGTGGCCCAACAGCAGCAGTGGAAGGAATGGAAAAGATAGATACCCAAAATCAGGCTGCTGCCAAAGCTCAGTAATTCATGCCAAGTTGCACAAAATAGACTGATAGCACTGGACATCTGGCAATAATGTGAGCACCTGCAGCCCCAGGGACTGTTCTTCTGTTGCCTGAGGAGCTATTTGAAAATAGTCTTCCAGGAAAACACCCAATATCAAGAAGTTAAATAGGATTTAAATAGGTACCAAGGCACGTCTCTAAAATGGGAATATGATGTAGGAACAGAACAGATTAATTCAAAGAGTGTTACAAAGTATCATTAATTAAAGGAGAAATAAGTCAGAAAAATTTAGATCTAAACAAAACTACATTTGCAGCCCAAGATAGATTCACAATCAAGTTATAGCAGTTTATATAGCAGTATAACTGTAGCAAGTTTATATAGCATAACTATATAGTATAACTTGTGAGTTGACCTTGATAGACTTTAACAGGGTTTTGAGAACAACTTACTCATTTCTGTAACTTTGAATTTTAGAAATAATATGAGATTTCAAGCTAACATATTTTAGGTCTCAAAATAAGGCACTAAAATCATTCATCAGAAAGCTCATTTGTGATGACCAACTTTGTTAAATTACCTAACAAATCACTGAAGTACCAGCTCAGTTTGTTTGAATTAGATATACTTCCAAAAGACTTCAGATTACAAGAAAGAAATGTAGTGCAAGTTTTTACATATGGTCTTTTTCAGCTACACTACAGACACAATTTTTTTTTCACGTGGCATCACAGTGTAAGAACAGCTTTAAATTATCTTCCTCTTGAGAAAATGACAGAACCTTAACCAGTGAACTCTGTGCTTTCTGTGGTGCCCTTTAGGGACAGGTTTACAATTACAAGTATATATTTGGAAGTCTAAATCTGTCTTTTTACATGGTGAATACCACTTTCAAAATCTATATAACCATTTTAGCTAAACGAGATTTCTGCAAACATAATAAATGCATTTGATATCTTGCTTCAAGCCCACTATATAAGGAGAAAAATTATATTAAAAGAGATAAAAATAAAGATGAAGAAATTCTTCACTCACTAGGTTGTTCTTTGACAGCTAGAAAATCACATTAAAATAAAAAGACAAAGAAAATTTTATAAGTTTAAGGAAAATGCAGATTAAATTCAGCGTCTAAGTCACAGACAACATTTTTTCAGCTATATTTGTGCTATAAAATCTTACATATAATTGTAATGGAAGTTGCAGCTCAACAATCATAACTTCACTGTGCCGCTCTGCATTTCACTGGTGAAGCACTTAGGACTATTTCAAAAGTGGTTTGAGAAAAATAAAAATATTTTCCCCTCTGGGAATTTCCATTCTTATTCTGAGGTTTGGAAACTCCATGTTACTAAATTCCACTAAGTTTCATGTTTTACAGACACCTGTCTGAAAGTTGTGGAAAGCAAAGGAAAAGCTGTTACTAAACAAAGACAGTTTTGAGACTTCTCACCAAGGTCTGTGATCCACCAGTGTAATTTAAGTGTATGATGACGTCCACTTTCCTCTCTGGTCTCATAAGCGGTGGGCAGCTGGTTTCAAAGAAGAAAGCTGCATCCACCAACTCCAGGTGCTCCGAGTTGCCTCTCAGGTCATTAGGAGAGGTGTCTAGCAAAGTGTCTAAAGAAAAAAAGATTCAGAGCTATGAGATTCTGCTAAACTGCAGAAAGACATCTGTCAAGTTAGGCGGGACCTCCTCAAGAGGGAGCTTCCCTCCCATCCAGGATTTTCCCTTTGCTTTAGGATAGTATGTAGCAATCCTAAAGGTCCCTTCAGCCTCTCTGCTTCCATTTTGTTGGTCTTTCCAAACCCATGAACTGCACCAAACCCGTGACAGGCTTTCTATATGTGCAGAGCCCCACCCCAGTGATTTTCATCCCAGTGAGGAGTTCCAGTACCAAACGACCCAAAAATTGAACAGTTGTGTTACTGGAAGTGAAAGATGTGAGGAGTTACTTAGTTCACCCTCCTCTCCTCTCAGCAAGCACTAACAACCAACCACAAAACCCACTCAGTTCTCTTCAGGAAGTACAAACACCCCTTGTCATACCCCAGCCCCTGTGCCTGCCCCAATGACCACTGAGGCACGTAAGCAGGAGTGCTGTCCACACCTTTCCATTTTGCAAAATGCTGCTGCTGGATGTACTCGTTGTGCATCTGGAAGCCCCTCAGGAAGTTGTGGTACTTGGAGACAGCAGGGCGGTCCGTCAGGATATCCCGGAGAGCTGTGGAGAGGCCGCTCGTAGGAGTGAACATGCATGTAGCCATCTCATATGGCTTCTCGGGCAAGTCCGGTTGTTCCTCTAGAGATACATGGCATAAATGACATGCAATTGAATTATAACAACAGTTGAGAGGAGGTTAGGCACAAAGAGGAGAAAGGGTCAGTGACTCTTCTCTACCAACAGTAATCATGTGTTCACAGCTCTCAGCATTGCATTATTTTTCCCTATGGTCTGCAGTGAGTTCCAGTCAATCTCTTGAAAAAATATAAAATTATTTTTGTTTTCTAAACCCTGGTTGGCCATGTCTGACTAAAAGAGCACTTTTCTCATAAAACAACATGACCTTGGTACACATTAAATTCACTTTTCCAAGCAAACAAAAACAGGGAAAATAATTTTATTTATATATTTGAGGGGATTACCGCTTTTAGATTCCATGTAGGTTAAATTTGAAATTCAAAGCTTATTTATAAAATGAAAAGAAAAATTTGAATGTTTATTTTTAAAATTAAATATTTTTACTTTTACAAAAAATTTGTTCAATTTTGTTTGGGTTTGGCCAGCTGAATTCAACACAAACATGCAAATTATTTGTATAAACCCAAACGTAAGGGTTTGGGGTTTTTTTTTTCCAAAAATGTAGTCTACAGAATCCTGACCCAAGTCTGTTCACTATGAAATCACTGGCTTTGCTTGAATTTTGACATGAAGATGCTCATGAGTATTTTCAAGGAATGGTCTTTCAGTTCAGAGCTGCCTCTCTCAGGTGGTATAATAGAGCTCCACTCCACTGACTTCCTTTGACCTCTACTAAATCTTTCCTTTCGGTTGGATTTTGAGGGAGGGATGTGCTATGCAGGGCAAACAGAATTGGAAAAGGAAGTCCTTAAGCTTCTCTCTGGCTAACAAATAGTTGACATGAGGCATTGGCAGAAGTTCTTCTTTCCAAGTGTTTTAATACAATGCTTTAGGGACCACGTTATGTATCCATCCCTATCTCCTTTCCATCAAGATCTGTCTGATGGTGTCTTTCCTTCTAGTAACAATCTCACTATTTTACTGAATAGCCAGTGCTTTGCTTATATCAAATCACTTTATTTTCCCAGTGCCCCACATACCCAGAGGCTGAGAGCACCAGGCTGGCAGAAAAACTCAAAACATGAGAAATGTGAGCACACCTACTATATCAGAGGGGCCTGGAGGAAGGATGCCATAAGCCAAAGGGTACTTGAGATTTACCTATTTCAGTCACTTTGTCTTGGGTCCACCTGTGCCAGAAGTCCTCTGAATTGTCAGCTGCATGCCAGGCATCCAAGAGGTTTTTGGAGAAGATACTACTCCACATTCCTAGGAAGTGGGAAAGGTATAATAAGTAGTACTGAGGTAAACACAAGGAAGTGCTTTTAAAACCTGCCTTCTCTTCCTTCCACAGCTCTTCTCTAACTTTTTCACATTTCTATCCAATTTTTACATAAGCCCAGACACCTATTTCAGTGGTAGAGTTGAGTTAGAAGGCAAATTTATTTCAGAAGAAATTTCAAATTATTTTTCCTTCCACCATGTTTTACCTGGAACAATNTTTTTTTTTTTTTTTTTTTTTTTTTTTTTAGAAATTTTCCATTGTCATTTTCCTATTTTCATTTCCTTTTTCCTTTAATAGGGAAATATTTTCAGCCAGCTCCTTCCCTGATTCCCCTCTTTCTTGCCCTATTTATTTCTTCTCAACATTTCCTTCAGCTTCCACAAAGTCTAATAGATTTCCACCTCTCAAAATGTTTTGCAAGCTACAGGAAATGGTGATGCTTCAAAAACACTCGTGAAGGTACATAACAACCGATTTGTCATTTTAGTTTCATTTTATCCTAGTCCAAATGACAAAAACCACCTCTGCTAGCTGGGCAGTTGAGTGTGTCTCAGGAGATGCGCTGAATTTCAGGTGGCTGAGATACCGAACCATTTCTGACATGACCAGGTACCTCTGCTGCCACATGCAGAACAACAGGTTGCTGGGGACTAATTTCCAGACTCATTAGTGTTTGTATTAAATTCTTTTCATTCCCCCAGGCAGGTGAGTCACCTTGCATGAAGCAGATCCGGGACTCGGGGAGCTTCTTCATCAGGCGACCCATGAAGAACTCGCTGCCAAAATCCTCCGCGCGAATGAAGGCACCATACTTCAGGAAGCCCACCTCGTATGGTGTGAACTCCACCCACTCTGCCAAAACACACACCAACAACGCTAGCTCTGCAGCTAAAAGCAGTCAAGTCACCAGACATGGAATAAACTTTTCAGGCGTCAGCCCTCACAGGTGAGCTGGCTTAGCACGTGCCCTGAGCAAACCCTGCTGACAGCCACCTCTGAATCAGCTATCCCACTGTCTACAGGTTTGTGAAAGAACAATGGCAGGGCTATGGGAAAATTTAAATTCCTTTTTCTTTTTATCTAGCAAGTGGGAGGTTTTCTCGTGGAAGGTGGACTAGAACACAGATTGACTTCTATTACTTTTATTGCCTTTAGCCAACCATGAAAAACATACATTAAGTGAACTTAAAGCTCCCATGAATCACGTCCTTTAAGAATTCATAGCATTTTTGAGACATTGTCACAGATCTATGTTATGTTATTAGTCTGAAGTTAATGTCTGAATATGCACACTTAGATGCCAGGAGACCTTACAAAATAGTAAACTGTTGCTGTCTATCCTGTGGCTGCCCAGTTACTCTTTCTATCTCTGAACAGGACTTCTCCTGGCTTGGAGTGAGAATTTAAAACAATTCATCGTTATTTACAGTATCCCCACAGCGTATCTACCAAGATAAAAACACAGCTCTTTTTCCAGAGTTGAAACATTACCTCTAAAATCTTTGGTGGCAACTTTGTCCTTGACATTGAGGGCAAGGTAGATGGGCAGTGGGTTCTGACCCTGATTCACTGCCTGACGTTGATCAGAAAGTCTGTGGTGGCATTTCTGGATTTGGAAAAAAAAATGGTTAGCTGATAATCAGTTCCTTAAAGACATCAGCTTATAAAGTCTGAATATGGGATGTCATTTTCCTCCTAAATTTACTTCCATGTGCTTGAATAACAGAGGGCAAGAAAATTATGAGAACAGGAATAATTGTTGTTAAGATAACCAGCCACGTTCTACATTCAGTATACAATGACAGTCATGAGCTGCTTCACATGTTATTCTAACTTTGCATTGCTAAATGTAAGTGAAAAAATAGGGCAGATCTGGGTAATTCAGCTGTTATCACATACTTCATCTGTTAAACATATGAGTTTTTCAAGGCAGCATATTAATCACCCTTCTAGTCAAGATTTTTTTTTTAAAACCATATTGAAAGTTAACATCCACAGAGGAAAAATCCTTGAGCTGTCCAATGCTAACAACTTACGTTATACCTGAAATGGAGATTTTGAGTGTACTTCAGCCAAATTAAATTCTAGCAAATTTTGCGATGTAGCACTGAGGCCAGAAATACAATGTGAAATATGATATGAAAGTATTTTATCTGTTTCACCTAGACAAAATATAAACCATGTTTACAGGATTTTAAAATAAAATAGCGTTTTCTCCAGCTATCATCAGTCTGCTATTTTACATGGAAAGTTTTGCTTCTGTCATTATAACAAAATTAGGAACGGCAGATCCTGAGAGATCAAATCCAAAGTAGTTGAAAGGCACTTGCAAAATCACAGTTTCTGTAGCTAAGATGCCTCAGGAGCTCTGGATCTATATACTTTCTCATCACTAAATCACGAAGTGCAGTAACTACATATGGGCTACATCTACAGTACATTCAAGGTATGACTGCAGCTTGTATAAATATTGCAGCAGTGGAGACATAAAAGCATGGGGCTATAAAAAACACCTAAGAATCTCAAAAATTTCTTGGACAGCTACTATGTTAATTAGCATGCTAGTTACTTCAGAGCTAGTCTGAGCATTTCTATGTTACATTCAATCACACTTTAGGCTCCAGTGTAGACATACTCTATGTCTCCAAGTTATTAATGTAAATAAGTGGTGTTCTGCCTACATACCAAGTACATTGTTATTGGTCAGGTGTCTCTTCCTAGGGTTTTAATTTCTCATAACTGTCGTAAAGATCAAGTCACCAACTTTATGAGAAGAAAGATGTATAGGCATTACCCCATCATTTAACATGGATTCAATCATGAGCCCCCACAGATCAATAAAAGATGTCTTATGTCCTGCTTGGGTCCTTTGGCTCAGCTCTCTGTAATAATTTCTCAGACTTCTCAAGCAAAATGCCCCCATCTTGCACTTGGCTGCTTGCTTCCGAGCTTCAATAATTATTTCTCCAAGATCCTTACGTGACCAATCAGCATCTTCATACAGTTTTGTCATGGTCCTGCAGGCAGGAAACATGATAGAAAGCAGAAAAAAATGAAGAAGATGCTTTTGAAACTCAGAGGATATACTTTGCAGAGCTTTGGGCACTTATAGTTTTATCTTTAGGTTACTCTCCTCTTTGAGCTTACTTTGGGCAGAAATGCAAGTCTAAAAGCAATCACTCAAAAATCACTTGATCTGGATCCAACGCAACAGCTACACCAGCTGTCTATGCTGTTTCTGTCCAACAATAAATAGCCATAAAGGATCATTTTGCACAGGATTAAGGACTTTTGCGCTTCCAATAAAGTCTCCTCTTCTGGTTAGGGATAAGTTACTTCAGTGACACCAAATGTATGATGCACAATAGGCCTTTCATGGGTGACCCTGGCATTCATAGACCAAAGAAGGAAGCAGTAACTCAATAGATCCCTTTTACCCTCACTGAGATCTAAAACCCTAGACAAAGCATGGGTTTTGCTTAACACAACAAGATCCAAACAACAATATCAAAATGACTGCTCACCATGTTGTGCCAGATGAGCCACTGATGTATGAAATGCAATCCAGAACACGCAACTTTTGAAGACCCAAAATGCTGCCATACATGGCAGTGAGTGCTCTTATCCCACATCCTGCTGTGGTCACAGCCACTATAGGCACCTGTTCAACACCAAAAAGGGCAGAAAGCATAGGTGGAAAAGTGGCATTAGGGCACATTGTGTCAAAAGAAAACAGACATGCAAATGCAACATCCAGACAATAGTAAAATAAACACATAGATTAGAGATAAAGCAACATTGCTCTATGAGCTATAAATAATACAAGTTCCTGGACATCCCTGTGGGGTATACTAAAAGATTTTGGCACTTCAGGAAGGATTTTTAAGAAACACAGACCAAACTCCTTGGTTTGAAGTTCCTCCAAATGATTCACTTGAAAGCCAAGTGGAAATAGAGACTCTGCTCATCCAGACAGACTGTTGAGCTCTCTAGCCGAGATCACCCTGGCTGCAAACAGCGCCCTGGAGGAGGAGCTGCTGACAGAGGTCCTCAGTCCTCATCCGGGTGGAGGCAAGAAATCAATCCTCATCTCCAGACTTGAGGGAAAGGAGAGAGAAAAATCCCCCAGCAGTGCCTTTCCTGGTTACCTCATGCTCTTGCAGATCTTCCTCCAGATGAAGAACATCCTTCAGCGCAGCAGCAACCACCTTCCTCCTTTTTTGCAGGAAACCTTGTTCATCAGTGCACAGGTCGAACCCTAGGCGGGCGTCTAGGTTTCTTGGCCTGAAACACAGACCCTGAGTCCTGAGACCAGGGCACAAATATTATTATATTATTATTTGCTGTGGTCAACTCCAGCTATGCTTGTGTGTGTTTACAGACCAGTTTGTGGACAGTATAATGTAATAAATAAGAAAGAGCAGCACCGCAGACAGGCCTCTGTTAATTGCTGTAGCTGCTAACAAGAATGCAAATGGGAAGGCAGAGCAGAACATGACGTATTGTCCTGGTATGGTAACAAGGTTCCTACAACACACTTCTGGTTTTATTTGCTCATATAATTCATTTTTCAATTTTCAGTAGTGCCTGCCATATGTGCCCGTAAGTAGATAACCACTGTCAACAGGCACTGCAGTTGATTAGGGAAACAGCTACCATGCCTTGGTGTTATATTGTTTGTATAATACAGAAATATTATTTCTTTGTGGAGCTGCTCTCTCCATCTGTGGTCATAGTGCACACAAATTGAGATCTACTGACTGAGCTGCGCTAACAGCTTTGAAACTTGGAGAAAAGGGGACCCATGATTTAATTCTCCATCACTGAAAAAGGAGAACCTGGCAAACAAAAGCCTGCAACCCAAAGATGAACACACCTCTGCTTAAAACTGAGCCTGGGTGGACCCCTGCTGATTTCAAATGAGCTTTGCGCAGGTGCAAATGTCTCCCAGTTAAAGAATCAGGTCTTGCTGGAGACTCACTTACCATTCATTTGCCTTTGTGTACAAGTCAATTGTCCTGTCCTGAAAATCGCAATACAAACAGTGTAAGCATGCTCAGGTCATTAATCCTGCGCTTTCCTCCCCCACTCCATCAGAGTTTCACTATCTTTGCAGTCAGCAACACAGCTGCAGAACCTGGCCAGCAATTGTCTGCATTGTGAGAGATACAACGAGCTCCAGTACAGTCTGGGTTGAATAGAAGTGGGCCATTCACCCAAGCCAGGTGGGCTTAGGGCCCCTCAGCTTTTCGTAGCTGAACACCTAGTTTAACCTTCATTTTCTGGGAAGGTCATTGAAAGCTGGGCATCTGAACCACAGGCATATGCATGTTCTCTGTTTTAACTTCTGCTTCAGGCTTTTCCTTTGCAAATATAGGTCTTAATTGTCACGTCCATTACTGTCAGGTTGCATATTATGTTGATGAACATATTAGATACGTCCTGAGGAAATTAGTTCAAACTCAGAACAGGGTTGAATGGCATGCCTGGAACCACATGCAGAACAAAAGAAAAAAAAATAAATATTGCATAGTTGCAGAGTGACTAATTCACACCTTACATTGTAGCATGTGTCGTGTCTGACGGGAACTAAATCACTGAACTCTAAGACTCTCATCACCCACCAACCTGAATGTGTGTTGAGCTGGTTTTTATTAAGAAAGACTTGTTCTCACCTCTGCTATTGTTATTTTCTCTTGTATAGGAAGCAAGTTCAGAGGTAGAGTCACAGACTCATTCATATCCCTTTCATTTTGACTTGATATAGACTGGAAAAAAGGGTAAAAAAAATTAATGACAGTTAACTATTATACAAAAAGGAGGAAACAAGAGGTAAAAGTAGTCTCCCCTGCCTCACTTACATACATGCACTTACCAATTCCCTGCATACACAGACCTGCACACCCACTCAGGTCTGGGAGGTCCCCAAGGAAATGCACAGCAAAGAGCCAGCTACGCATTAGTGGCGATCACGTACCCTGCTGAGCCGCCTCCGCCGCGGTAGAGCCACAGTGAGCGCCGACTGATTATACTTGATATAGTGGAACCTGGCCGGGGAGGTCGGGCAGAGGCAGGAGCTCAGCGTGTGGGTCTGGGTTCCTTCGTACGACCCATCCACAGTTAATGCAAACTTCCTCTCTGAAGCAAAGGAGTTTCAAACTTAAGTTCTTCAAAAAATGTGTGTTTGTTTCTTTGCACAGTAACGTAATATATGTTTTTCTTAAGTAATGACTTCTTTTTGATACCCAAATTACAGGATAAATAAATGGACTCAGTTATCTGAGCCTTTGGGTTTTGGATTTAGAGCCTTTGTACAGAACATGCCATATAGTAACTGTTGCTATAGCACCACTGCACTTCCATATATACTGTGATTACTGAGACTACCACTCTATTCATTAGATAATGATTCACAGCTGATAACAGTTTTTGGGGAAAAAAGTGCTCTCCTGAAAGTCTGAAATTTTCAAAGTACCTCAGCAATAAGACAGTATATGGTACTTAAATATTATTCTGGTATAATTATAAGGTATTTTGAAACTTTCAGACTTTTGGGAGAAAGACTTTTTTTTTTTTTTGTAGCAGAGCACAGTTCTCTTTGGAACCAGTCCCTCTCAGACCCTCTATCATGTTTCCCTTTATTTCAACAGGTAATATTTCTTTTAAAATAATTTCTAACACTTACAAAAATAATGTCTGGTGTTTTTTGGCCTTCATGTAATAAGCCCCAGATATGTCTCTTCAAGTCATTGAAAAATGGTCTTTACATAGAATGGTATCAACCTGGGTTCAAGGTGAAATACACTCTGTAAATCCAAACACTCAAAGGATATAGTCAGCCTTCAAAAGAATTATCCAACTCACGCATTTTCAGCCCCATCTAACAAACTTCTTCACTGTGACAACTGAGTTCAACTGGATCATCCACATGCTAAACCACTTTTCTGGATTGGGGCTATCAGGAGATATCAGGGTGTGATGTTTTAAAAATTGCAGAGGAGATATACAGGTCCACAAGCATGGACTTGACACGGTAGTGATGCACTGCTTAAACCGTGCAACAAATGTCTTTGGTAATATGCTGTGTGTCTTGTGTTTCACCTAGTGGCATGTTTTATATTGTTACTCTTAAAGGAATTTTAAGAAGTTAAATTGACAAAAGAGGCCCAGTGGTCATCCTGTCCATTTTCTTTATCTCTGAATCCAGAAACAACAGGAATTTGCTCCAGTTTAAGGCTCAGAAAATTTCAATTCCCTGCGCAAGTATTTTGGAGTTATAAGCATCTCACATGTTGTTAGTAGAGGGGAAAGTATTTTGTGGGCAAACCAGACCACATGCTCATCACACCCCATTCTGTAATAATTGGTATATTTTTGACCAACTACAGTCCCCTCCAGAGGCCACTGACATGCGTGGGATTTTGTCTTGCATCTTCATTAACTTTAAGCCAGGGCGTTCAAGTGTGAAACACTGACCGCTTTGGCCGTAAAGTGACATCCAGATTTGCTCCATAAGTCAGTGAAAGGCTCACCTGTACTGTCCTTCCTCAGCCTCCCGCCGTTCACCTGCACCTCCAAACATGAAACCTCGCGGGACTGTAAGAGACAACCAGGGAAAGAGAAAAAGGCATTCGCTGTCAGCAGAGCTCTGCCTTGGCCGGTCCCTTGGGCGCATGCGGGGCACAGGAGCTCAGGGCATGCACCTCGGCAGAGAGATGGTGCCAGCCTATAACCCCCCCACCAGGTCTAGGGAGGTGGCATTAGGTTTCCATCTGGGAAATAACAGATCATGTAGAGACAAGGAAAGAGAAGGGATCTGCTTGCTCCTGCCTGGAGAAGCAGTCCTGCAAGGGCATGGGGGAGGACCAGCTGCAAGGGAAGGGGTGCAGGGCAGGATGCTCAGGCCGGCTCTCCCCAGGCAGATGGAGGGATGTCACCCGCCTGACCCCAGCTCAGTTTGGGCAGAGGTGAGAGCAGGTGGCAGCTCACAGCTTTTGCAGCTGCAACCTCTCCCAGCGTGAGTCATTAGTGGGGACCGCGTGGGAAAGCCAACGCCGACACCAGCTTTAGCCTGCCTCTCGGCTGATGCGTTCATGACACTGTACAGAACAACTGCCCAGTACCTTTAATACTAGCTTTCCAATAAGCATTGCTATGTGGCAGGGAAAGGATTATGAAATAAAAATTACCACTAAAACTCCATTAGTAACAATGTTTTCAGGAGGATCCGGACTAAAAGACAAAATGGAAAACAATAAGTTCAAAACCAGCACTCTCCTTTTTCTGTTTCTTTTGTTTTTTTTTTTTTACTCTTCTTTAATAATTATTTCATTGTCTTTATCTTTAAAAGTCCATCTTTGGACAGGCAGCATGAGCACACAGAGTCAGAAATTCTAACTGGACATTCAATCCAATTTGCCTCTCACAGGCTTGAGTTTGAGCTTTAAACTATTTATGGTGACCTGCTGAACTGAGGAGCTCCTCACTGTATCAGAGCGGATCATTTTCTGACGCACTGAAGCAAATTTACACAGGGATAGCATAATTACATTATTGCCCTGTATTGCTCAGTTCAAACCCGGGGGATGAGAGCTGAAAAGCTGGTGAATTCATCCATCATGCCATAACAAAAAAGGAAAAAATATTACCATTTACCTTAAAAATCAACTAGAAGCACTAGGACTGATTTACATGACTGTTCTCTCTATTAACTTTACAGTCAGCACAGAAACACAGTAAAAATTTTTTTTTCAATCTATTCCCACAACTAAACAAAATTCCAAGTATCATTTTCCCACATTCTTATGACAAAGCAAATATCTGGGATCCTACAGTAAGGAGCAAGAGGGGTTTGAAACTTAAAACTTCCTCCTTTGCAGAATGCCCCTTGCAGCCTGGTGAGCAGCAGTCATCAGGGACATTTCTATGCTCCCATCAGCATCTGTATTAGCTTCTCCATGTATCTGGATACCCAGTGTAGATGCACACACATCATGCACTGTCATGCACCCCTTCTCCGTTAAATGCCCTGCACAAGCATTTCCTGAACACCCAAAGTTCCCCTCTGCTTTATTCAGATGGTGATGGTGTTAGGGGGCTGCAAGTGTAAACCGATGTTTTGTGTCAGTAACATTTTGTCTCTGGCTTACATTTCTATTGATTGCCTATTTGACCTTACTCACCTGCTCTCCATTGTGAATTCAACCTCCAGCTCCTCTTTTCCCTGTGAAAGAAAATGAAGGCAGTCACTGCAGGTTGATTCTCCTGTGAAGAGAGATACCCTACAGGAATCTGTGCTCTTCAGGGGACTCTATAAGCCAGTGTCCACCTTTTGTTACTGCAGATGCAACAGATTTAAGTTTCTTCGTGTCCTATCAGCTATACTTCTAGTGTCACATACATCTAACGTCATATCCATTATTTTAGCAGATTCCTACTTTAGACCTTGCAGGCCAAACGTAATACCAGCTCTCTTGGCAGTTGCTCCCCCTTTCTGCAGTCATAGGTTCACCCCTCAAGGTTTCACAGGCCACCTGCAATTCCCCTTTCCCTTCCTCTCCCACAAGCTCTCAGTGCTCCCAACTGATCCTCAGCATGAGCGAGGCTGGATTTCTCTGGTGCCTCCAAATCACCCTGACCCTCTCCCAGCCCTCACTCACAGCCTGTGCAGATGGTGGGACATTAATATGATAGCACGCTTGGGTGTATGAAGTCCAGGGTGTTCTGGAGGGTGTACTTTGGTTTGGTGGAGTCTGCACACATACACTCATCGCATGCTCAGTCTCCAGCTTTTTCTTTTGTAATTCCCTTCCCCTGAGATTTCCTTCCTCCTTCACAGGTTTTGGTGCAACTCCCGTTATCTTGTTGGCCCCTAGTGTGAGCACTAAGGAAAATACAGCACGGAGAGCCAGCCTTTCCAAAACAGGTATCAAATCAAATCAGCACTCACCGAAGTAAAGTATTTCTAGGCCTTTAAAACTTCAGTATAACCTCATGAAGTCAAGACCTGCTGAAAAACTCACTTATGAAAACTGAGTTTGCAGCTTATGAGAGCAGATCACTACTTTTGTATCAGCAGAACATAATGCACAGCTGAGAACCACCAGCTCTCACTGCAAAGGGATGCCCAAAACTGTTGGGGTAAACTCTCAATATTTTGACATCAAGGACAGCAACCAGGCAATCAAGTCCAATAATGTCGGCCAACTATGTCTGTAGAAGCAGCACCCAAAATTTGCAGTAATTACAGAAGCAACACTGAGTATCAACCCCTGAAACAGATGGACGTACTCAGGCAGCTAAATGGGCAGCAAGAAAGGCTTGTATATGGGACGCGCGAGAGGAAAGATGAGATAACCACATTCTCACCTGACCACTTCACCTTAGCTTTGTCCTTGAAGTTTATCCATACCTGTGGATTCAGCTGGAAACACAGCTGAATGTTTTCTCCAAGCTGGATTTTGGAGACATCAAAGAATACAGTGAGGAGATGGTCATCCTGAGTTACGTTGTCCTCATCACAAACTTTCAGCTCCAGAATGTTCTGGAATCAAAAAAAAGTAGATTATATAGGGTTTAACAAACATAAGATGCCACAGATATTTTGTTTTAGCTAAAGGAGTTTGGGAAAGAAGTTCAAGAATGAAAACAAAGGCAACAGTAAAATAGAAATTTTGCAGTTGTACTCTACAGACAGTTGACTATTCAGGAAGATACATTCTTATCCAACCACTGAAAGATAAATAACTACAGTAAGAGTGTGAATCATTCATAAGCGAACTCAGAGAGACATGCAGTGTGGAAAGGCTGCACAGTAGGTTTGATATCTGGTAAGAATACCTCTTGGGGATAGCTGCCCTTCCTACCTTAACCTGGCTCTGAATTGTGAAGTGGAAGGTTTCGTTCCACGTTGGGTTCTTGCTGTTCTGGACTGTTTTGGTGCGGAAATGCTGCACTGAAGCTGTTGGCAGGCTTAGGCTCACGTAGCAGTCCGACTGGGTTACTGTTGAAGAGAGGGAAAGCGTGAAAGCAACGGACCAATGAAACACATCTAGTACTCCGTAAGGTGTTGCACTGTATGAATTTTTAAGCTCTGCACACAGGACAATATGCAGAATGCAGGCCAGGATGCTAGCTAAGGTGCCATCAAGCCAGTGCTAGACGACCAGCTTGCCTTACTCTTTGTGACAGCCTGGCAGTTCACTCTTCTTGAGAACTACTTCTTTTAACTGCTGGAAAAACAATGAACATTCAAAATATGCAGTGATGTTGCCTTCCGTTTCAAAGAGATACATAGCCAGACTATCTATATCCATCAGACTTCAAAGGTTTTAACACTGATGAGCCATCCACACACACAGGGGCACACACACACACAAGAGCCTCACAAGGCACCGTTGATGGTTCAGCTGCCTGTCAGGAACATGGAGCAGATAACATTTACAGCTGTGATGGGGGCTTCCGGACAGGCAGAGCCCAGCTCGTACATAGTGGGCTTCCACAGGTAGGCATAGACATGCCTTAGTGTTTCTGGGGTAGCTCTGGCTGTAAGTTCTGTCTTGTTTGCTCTTTGGGGCATCCTTGCTTTTCTCTAGCACATCTGGCTGCCAGCGCAGTGGTGACCAGAGGTCATTTCACTGAATGTTCCCATGAAGCTCCGTTGCTGGCACAAAAGGCAGGTCTTCCACCAAGGCACTTGATCTCAGTCTGCCTTCTTCTTCCTTGGAAAGTTAAAGAAGGGAACACACACACATACACCATAGAGCTCAACAACAGAGCTTTCCAAGAAAAAAAAATTAAGAAAATATTTTCAAGAAAAATAATTAATCATCTGTGGAGAAGATGAATTGCATTTAATCCTCTGTGAAGTGGATTAAAATGAGCACATACATGAAAAGTGTTGAAATTTTGAACAGTCTGGTGGTGTAGCATGTGGTTTGAGAAGCAACTGTCCTGAGGGAGAGTTTTTGCCAGTAAAGCTGTATAAAAAATATTGCTTAATGCCACTATTTTCACCTGCATCTGTGTGCCTCAGCCTGGGAGGGATAAGGGTATTTGCAACACTTGATGGGCAAGTGAAAGCTTGTCTGTGCTTCCCAGCACAGAGTGAGGTGATGTTGCTTCTTTGCACAAGATTGCATTGCTTTGGCTTTGCTGTTTCAATTAGAGGTGTATTCAGGTCATAAAGTTCACCTGTGAATTTTAACATTTCCAGATGTAGGGAGGGTAGCTTTAGTATTTTCATTTTCCTTTCCCAGATGAAGAGGCCAGTTGAAAGTTTGGCTTCCCACCTGAGCTCCATCGTAGGTGAGGGATGTTCGGGACCAAAGCTTCAGTATGAAACAGTGGTTAACAGCAGTCTGCAGTGCTTACATCATCAACAGGCACTTTCATTCTGAGGTCAGAATAAACTGCCTGCAAATACGTTTTGTCATAGTTATTAAGAAATAAAAGGCAAACGTGAATCATGAGATTAACAATCCTGTGGACCCACACCCAAAAGTCAGGGATGATCACCATACAGAATACATCTGTTAGTTAGGGACAACAACCCACACAAGTGCCAAAGTTAGCACGGGGGAGTATTGCCCATAAATGCCATTCCCATCATTAGCATTATATTTCCTCTATTTGTAACGCCACCTACTCAAGCATTCCTGCCATTGCATAGCAGACACACCTTCATCTGACTAGACTTAGTCTTGCCCCACTTAGTGTTACTGGTAGACCTGACTTTGGGAAACACAAAATAATTGACTTGGCCCTTTATCGCACTCTATGTGTAACTGAAGAATTAACAAAGCCAGCCTTTTTTTTCCCTAATTCCCCTGAGACTTAAGTCATCTTTGAATAACTCTGAACAAAAAAAAGAGTAACTTTGACTGATGAAGGTAGTTGTGGTATATACAAAGATATATAAATTAAAAAAGAAAAACCCACAACACGAAACACATAGAAATCACCTGAATTTCTCACAGTCCTAATCGCTCCCAAACTTTTGTGTATATACAGGAAATGTCCATATGAAAATCCTTTTTGGCTCTTGGGGAGTCCAGACTCATATTAGCACAGACTGCTGTCAGCTCTTGTCTCCACTAGGACGAGGATCAGAAGGAACCCAGTCGATAAATTTGTGAGCTACCCAAAGTCTGCTTCATTTCCCAAATAGCAATACGTGCTCTGACTAGGTCTCTTGTGAAGAACAAAGTATTACTTTGAAAGTCCACCGGTTTTTTTCTTTTCTGCAAGTGATCACTGTCTGCTACTGCACTGTATCGTATGTCTTTAAGAAATAACTACTTGTCAGACAGCAGAGCTCTGACTTCTCATTTCAGATCTCTGACTTTCTCTGAGGGACTTCTGACACAGCCACTAAACAAGCATGCTTCCCTCTTCCCAACTGCAAAACATGTTTGGTGATGCCTTTTGTACTTCAGAGGTATCCTCTGAAACCTAATTGCCTCTTGTTCATGAAGTATTTTCCAGGTGTTAGAAGAGAGGCACTTACAACACCCAGGAACCTTTTTTACACATCTTAGATACCTCAGGCCTGTATTCTGTTCCTGTATTCCAGGAACAAGCAGATGTGAGAACTGGAGCTCCACAGCATATCCTGTGCCCAAGCTGGTCGGTCACACTGCAATATCCCATTGCCTTGTATCAAGTGCCTCTTCACGTATACCTACAAGGCTCCCATTGCCAGCCACATGCAAGCAAATCATCATTACTGTGGTACGTAAGCCTAACTACCACCTAACTACATCGATTATGCTCACACATGGTACACACAGCAGAGCTTCACAGCAGCGACCTGTTTTGTCCCTCCCCTGGACCACGACACGTGAGCAGCTGTCAAACGTGCTTGGGGTGGCAGCGGTGGTATCACTGTGGGGCAATATCCTGCCAAAAGCAGGCGTGGCAGCAGGTGTTTATGAAAGCACGGTCTCTTCGTCCAGTTATTACACTAAGTTTCTAATTATCTTCCAGGATAGCAGCAGGACTGGATCTTAATTGTGCTTTACCATTAGAAAGCATTACAGTGACATGACCCATGCTCAGAAACACCATAGCCCCGGCACTACGCTGCATCCCAGACAAGAGCAGGGCACCAGCTGTTCTGGCTCAAGCTAAAATCTTACCTGTCTCATAGACAGCTCAAATTCAAACAGGCCTAAACCAAAAATTTTTAATTTTAATTCTACCTCCTTTTTTGATTCTAACAGACACAACCTCCAGCCCACATGTAACCTGGGCAGAAACCAGGACATCATCCTCCTCTTGGACAGCCTTTAAGTGCTCACACTGAGGCTATTTCTAGGGGGTAGGTTTTTTTCATGATTGTTAAGGTATAGCTTTTCCTATTGTGCTGAAGGGATCCAAACGAAGAATGTGGCCTCAAACGCTGTTTGCCCAGATCATCTCCTTGATCATGTTTCCCCTCACTTGGACCCATCCATGTCACAAAATATAAACTATCACCACTAGCTGAGAAAAACATTTTTTTTCTTCCTCCCCCACTGTGGAGCTGAGCAGAGATCTGGCCGAGGGTGGGTGGACAGGCAGACATTGCTGTTTTCTAGAGTGCAGCATATTAGATAATTCAGATCATTGGAACTTTTTATATTCTTTTTTAAATAAGAATGTGGGTTACTTCTGTGAAAGTAAATGTCTTCCTTCTCAAGGCCCTTCACAGTCAGACTATCAGAATTTATTCAGTCCTGGGAGATCAGTTCCTGCCTCCAGGGAACATTCAACATTTATCTCCTAATAGCTAAACTTCAATAAAAAGCTTTCACACTTTCTCCCACGCTGCGCTTCACATCAGGTGGAGCACCCTGTATATATATATATATATATATATATATACCCAAGTATCCCTAAAACAGTATCACTAGTCTCATTTACATCCCTCCTTGAAACATCCCTTTGCTGAGATGTTGCTAAATAACCTTATTTTTTTTCCCCTGTTTTCTCCCTTGTCGGGCTTTATCAGACCACATCCTCTTATTTTATAACGAGATTTCAAGCAGCACCTAGAACAATAGGCTGTTGGTACGTAATTGCAACTGCTTAAATGGTGAAGTAAGTAATAAATAACAATGAAACAATAACAACAGTGCAAGAACAAAACACCAGAGGAAGTCTGTGGGTTCCTGCAATAAGTATCACATTGGGCCATAGTTCCTCAAACAATAATGTATTTCACTGTCTATATTTCTTTTCAGGATCTCAAGGGCCTTTCCATGAATTGATCTCATATGGCAGAACTGCTACTGCAATGCTGTAAAATATGTTTTTTGATAAAAATATAACTCATACTTAATTTTTTAAAATATTGTACCCAAAATAATATAAGCCTTACATAAAAAAAGTCCCAAACTTGGGAGCTTCCAAAATTAACAAGCCTAATTTAAAAAAAAAAAATCCATCAAAGCTTCAAAAAATATAATTTTCTTACTAAGAAAACACTGAAGAATATTTTTAACTCTACACCAGGTAAGGTCGGTTTAGCCCAGGGCCCACAAGCAGTGTGCACTGAGGGCTCTTGGATGTTTTCAGGAAGCAGGGAATGATGCCTTAAAGTTGCTCAGGTCACTGTCCCCATCCAGTTGCCTATTTTTACCTTTCTGTTTAACTCTTAACACTCTTGTTTTCTTTTTCATTTGTTAATTCTACTTAATGATTTTGTTTCTCTCCAGTATCTTGTTCTTTAGCCCCTTCGGGGTTTTTTGGGAAGGATCTTTGGTCTTGTTAGGGATGGACATCAGTGCCAGAGAAGAATATGCCCCACATTTAGTGGTGGGTGTCTAAGAAAGAGTATAAGAAGGCAACCATCGTATCAGACCTCACAATTAAAGAGTCAGAGACTTCCTAAGACAACCTTCACTGGATTTTTCTTCTATGAACTTGTCCAGTCTCTGTCTGGAACCTACGTAAACTTTTGGTATCCATGATCTCCTGCCGTGGGGAGTTCCCTAGCTGAACCACATGCTGCGAAAAGACATGTCCTTCTGTTTATTCTGCACCTATGGTGGTTGCCCAAGGACTGTGAGAGGCTGAGCTTAAAATTTGAAATTCTCTGCAGAGAAAGCCCTCTTCTTAAGGGTGGGTTGGATTGGTGCACATCCAAGTCTCACCCCATTAGGGAGTCAGGATGCACACCCAAATCTGGGAACTGGCAAGTGTTCACAGGTCCAGGAATATCAAGAGCCCCAATGAGCCTGATGGGGATGTGGGTGTGCTCAGTGGGAAGGGGGAATGTGGAGAACACAAACAAGGCACTAAATTCACAGGTGGTATAACAATGATATCAGCTATGCATCAATACACATGTGGAAATTAATGTTATAATTTACACACTGATGGATCAGTGGGAAGAAGAGACAGAATAGTGCAAGGGTACATTAAAAAGATTCAGGGTTTAAAAAGCAGAATGAAACAATTTAAATTGTCTTAGATAAAAATACTATCTTATGCACTGAGCTTCCATTAAAGATCTTGTATTATCTATTCCATGGGAGACGTGAGTGAGGTTTTGAGAGTCGGTTGTTATGGATTAATATTCCCGTCTCCATTACCTGGAAAATGGAGCAGATAGATAGACCAATAATGAAGGTAACCTGCGGCACCAGGTTGGGGGACCTCCGAAACACTGGATGAGTATTAAACAAAGTGATCCAAGAACTCTAGAGAAATCTAGTGCAAGAAGCAATCTTGAGAGGAGAAAATAACAAAATGGGATTCACTTTGGAAACAAAAGGATGGGCAAGAGATAGAAGGAGCTGATTTAAAATGTTAAAAGTCTATAAGATGACTGAGAAATAGGTGACACTTGCCAACTTACTCTATCTAGAAAAGTTTGCAGGAAAAGGAAAGTGGTAAAAACAGAGCTGGGAAAAGGAAGAATTAGAAAACACATCAGTGTTAGGAAAATGGTACTGTAAAGAAGTCTACATCACTGGTGAGGGAGGTCCACATGCTTCTGGGTTTCCCAAGGCTGTGTCAAGCTAATCTCTAGGCAACTGTAAAGGTGACTGAAACAACTCAGCAATATTCCCCCAGTTTTACACACAAACCATCAGAATTTTTTATAAAAGCGGTACATTTTTTATCTTAAGCCTCCCATTTTGCTGCTTCTCAGTGAAAGTCACATACAGCTGCCAACATGCAATTATTTGCACTAGCTTTTACATTGCCAATGAGTTTAACCATAGGTTAAATTAATTTATTAAAACATTTGAAATATAGGTTTATTTTATATGATAAAGAGTGTGTCATTGAAATATGTGACTTCTACAAGTCTGGCTGCATAGAAAGCTACGTCCTGAAATGGTTTAAAAGCAGATCTTTCTGATAACGCAACTGACAAATTTGACGCTCAACAAAATCAAATGTTACTGGAATTAAGCAGCTGTCAACCAAAATCAGATTCAGCAATTAAGTGCAAGCAAGGCAGTGCCATGACTGGTATGATTTTCTTTTCCTACATGATGGAAATAAATACCCAACAAGCAAAGCATTCACCTTTTGCAAGTATTGTTTTTGTTTTGTTTGTGAAATTTTTTTCCCTCAATATTTTGACTAATACTACCATTTCAAACAGATGATAGCTTGGCAATGTTGGTGGTGAATGTCTGTTATTCTGTTTTGCAGGCAACATCCAGTATATGCTTCACCGTGTAAGGCAGAACAGCCGCAGCCTGGAAAGCCTGTGGCTGTGGCTTTACTGCTGCTCCAGACCCTGTGCCGCACTCCGAAAGCACCTCTGTCATTCAAACCACTCCTTTAAGCAGCTTTACGGGCTGGTGGGATGTGTCTTGGACTGGGAAGCAGAAACCCCTGAGCATTTCACTACCTGTCCCTTGCCCGAGAAACTTTCTAGTATTGGGAAGGACAGCATCAAAACATAGGAAACTCCCTTCAGAATAAAAATAGTTGCAAGACAAAAACTAAAAACATTGATCTAGATGAGAAAAAGGTGGAGAGGAAGTTTGGTAAGCTCATTATCATGCAGAAGGTTTAACAGAACATGATTATGTGGGGACATATCTAAGGGCTGTAGTTTTCCACACCTCTTTCTTTCAGTTCAGAGTGCATGTTTGTACCTTCAAATAGGTTTTAGCTGTAGCAAGGGATTTGTCTTCAGCTTATAACTGAGCTTCAGATCTCCTTTCCGCACTTCAGTAGCCCAGTGGGAAGGTTCCTACAGACTGTTCTTCCCCATACATTCAGCAATTTTCAACAAGAAAGTATCTTACCTCTCTTCAGTAAAAATTGGAGTGAGAAACTCTTCTTCATATACCTTTGGTCTCTAGAGAAACTATACCAGAACTCAAAGCAAATCACTTTGGAAAGGCCCAAACAAATGTCTTGTCTTGCATCATTTCAACTGAACAAATTTAGCTTGGTCTGGTTCCTAGAGAAACTTTCTGGATTCAGACCTTCTTATTTGTATAAATGAATAAATGCAAGACAATCAGCCGTCTCCTCAGATCGGAGGTGGTGGTCATTCACACCTTTTTTTCTGGTGCTTTGCAGTTCAGATATTTATGGAGCATTAAAAAACTTTTACTTAACTATCATTCCTGGGGATTTTGTAAAAACAGTTAAGAACAGAGAAAGCTAACAGTGTGAACCCTCAACTAAGTTTTGAAACATGGTTGTTCCTATGGCTGAATCAAATTTGACAGTCCATGAGAGATGTCAAGTATCTGGTCCTGAGCTCACATAAAATATTCTGTGACAGGCCCAGGGATGCACAGGGTGGACATTACTGTAGGAAGGAACCGTAGAAAGAAGTGCCACATCTAAACTTCTTATTGCAGCCTTCCCCGTGAATAAAAAACCTTTCTTTGCAGATTCAGATGTGAAACATTTTATGTATTCTGTGCAAACATCTTCTGAACTACAACTGGTGGCTAGACTTCAGTGTTACACTGGCAAAGATATGAGAATAAATAGTATCTTCTAACTGTGCTACTTCATCTTCAGCATACCACAGTCACGTATCTTCTCTCTCTCCTTTTATAAATATTCTGTAGTGTTTGTGACACTTGGTTATATTCTGAGCAGTTTTACAAGTATGTGGATGCTCCAGGGGTATAGCAAATATACTCACACAAGTCTGCTTTCCTGGCATTTTTCATCCGTATGATTTTTACGGTGAGCAAGTTGCATGGAGAGGGTTCTGTCTGTTGAACAGCATACAAAATGCATGGGATGAGAATGCAGAGAGAAAGAAGAGAAGCACAGTCAGAGATAGCATTGACTTAGGTGTTTCAATTCCAACCATCCAAAACATTTCTGAACTGAGGTTCTTCTTTGTGCGTTGTCTTCTCCTTCTTCCCAGAAGGTTTGCAGCCAGGTGTGGCCAGAGACCCAAAAATGTACATTCAATCACAGACCAAACCTCTGATGCCTTCCATTTTCCATTCTGGGGAAACTTGTGGTAACCCTCAGCTTGAGGTGTCTAACTCTTACAAC
The DNA here is from genome assembly GCA_013389945.1 of Fregata magnificens. Classification (NCBI taxonomy): domain Eukaryota; kingdom Metazoa; phylum Chordata; class Aves; order Suliformes; family Fregatidae; genus Fregata; species Fregata magnificens. Next base: position 151,271 of record WAAD01034495.1, on the reverse strand, counting down.
CCAATCACAGAGAGATGTGTGATAGTGAGCCTTGCTGTGCTATTAATACAGCTGACACACGCATCTTGGTTTGTGCAAATTCAAAGGATGTCATATATAGCCTCTATATTTCACAACAAACAGCAGACAATCTAGCAGGGCAGGAATTAGTAACAATATCATGGTGTAACGATGCTGCTTGTCAGCTGGTTTATAGCCATATAATTCCATTGTTATGTTTGACATAAAGCAGTGCTGGCTCTCAGACAATGAGGACCTGAAAAGTGTGTTCCAGAGACCTATCCCAAACTGCTCAGAAGGGGGGAGTGAAAGCAACAAATCTGTAATTATTTCTCTCTGAATAATTCAGCTCATCCAGCCTTCCTTTAAGCAAAGGTCACAGGAAAGTGTCAATGGAAATCTTGGGAAACCACCTAAACCGAAGTGGTTATCAACAGACATTTAACAAACCTGCCAGGAAACTGGTTTGATTTTGTCATCCTCTCCCATCCTAAGCAAGGATCAGATAAACATGGTACTTGATCAAAAGTATGGGGGCTGAAGGTGAGGTACTTTGTTCCCTAGATAATTTTCTTTTTAAAGCAATGAAAGGAGGAAAAATTGCACATTTAATGCTCTAAATTACAAAAAACCCCTGCAAAAACCAACAAAAAAACCTCAAAAAAACCCCTTAAAACCACAAACAAAAAAAAAGCTAACAACCAAGAGGAGCAAAAAAGAAAGAGCAAAACTGTGTAGTGGTGCAACAAACACGTATAAGAGGTGGTGCATGCCTACTACCTATAGAGCAGGGAATATCACTGCAATGAATACGTAGATCAATATATAACAATGCGGCACCATTCATTCCCTTATGCCCAAAAACTCCCACAATTTTTAAGAGAGCCATATTTAACACCTCACATAATATTAGCTTCCTGGCTTTCCCTATGCACTCATTGACATTAGTGATACCTCCTTATTTTTCCTCACTGGGTTATTTTGCCTAGCCCAGTTGGATGGAAGCGAAGGACAACAGCAATGTACGAAAAGATCTTTTTTTTTTTTTTTTTTCTCAAATTGGAGGTTTTCAAAATAGTTAAATTACTGCCACATTAAAGTCCTTGCATTCCTGAAGGCCAAAACACAAAGTAGGCACAAAACTTAGGCAGAAGCCCTGCTTTGCTCTCAGCCTTGGTGCTGAACAAGAAATAGCACAGCTGAAGATACAGGAGGTGGAACACCACCTCCCACAGCAGGTCCCCTCTGCTGCCAAGGGGCTGCCTGCACAGCTCGTCGCAGAGCCTCCTCTTTCTTTTTCTTACCTGGATCTTACTGTAGAACAGCCCCATTGTGGTCTTTTCCACGTCCGAGCCAGGTGCAAAATGTGGCAGCGGATGGGTACAGAGGTGTCTCGGCTAGGCAGCTTCTCGTGCTTTAAGCTGCTGGGAGCAGGCAGGCGTGTTGGTGCCTGACTCAGTGACGCCTCACCCCGCCACCACTGCTTGAGCAATCCCCAACTCCTCCTCCTCCTCCTCGCTGCCCGGGAGGTGAGTGTGTACTGCACACCTGCACCAGACACAGACATCCAGGCACTGCAGAAGGATGGTCTTTGCAGCTGTAGTTGGAAGGACGTCGAGACCTGAAAGGGATCTTCCCTTCACAGTTATGGGCACTGTTATACTTTTAAGCATCCCCATGCCTTCCTGAGGAGGCCACAGTGCTTTTGCACACTGCAGGGCAGTCAAACTGCAACCCCTTGTGTGGAGGTGGCTGACGCCAGCCAGGGTCCATCTGACTGCCCAGGAGTGGGCAACAAGGAGTTCTTTGGCTAAGGACACCTGAACAAACCAATGTGCATACAGAAGGCTTTTTGTAGCTTTTTATTGCCTATAGTGAGAAGGTGGGTCTTTGCTTAAAGACACATCTGAAAGAATTTTTATCCCCATCTCACCTTCCATTTTGCTCGACTTGGGCAGTAAGGTGTCCTTCAGCCAAGCAGATATTGCAGTGACAAATATTGCATGAAACAATTCCTAAATCACCTGTTGAAACTGTAAGAGTGTTTCCCTTGTAAAGGCAAAGCTTTAAAAGCTCACTCTCAAAAATTTTGTTACTTGGTACATCTGAACTAAGGGGCTTCCGTGAATGATCTCCAAGAGGATACATTTGAGAGAGTGAAATTAATGTCAGAATTAATGTTAATTATTCTTTATGTTCTCACGTATTCTTTATGTCCTCACATTTATAAGGCTTCACTGTGCAGGGCACTGCACATCATGTGAGGTGGTCCCTGTCTCAGTGAGGGAGTACATGAAGTGAGTACACAAGAAGTAAAAAAAAATAGGAGATTTTTTTTTTTAAAAAAACCATCATCCTTGCTATTATGAAATTTAACAGAAAAATCAAATTCAAAATAATCTCATTTCACTTTGCAATGAATTGAGAACTGATTGATAAAGGTAACTTCACAGACATGACATAATTTGAATTTCATAAAAACATTTGGCATTTTAAGACACTCTAACTTAAGAACTAGGTGCAACAAGTGTCACCCAGACAAACTTTAAACACATTAAGGATGGATAACTATCAAATCACAAAAAGCAGTAGTCAAAGGAAGGTAACGGAAGGTAACCCCAAAGGAAAATATTCCTAGAGAGATTGCAAACAGCTCAGTTATAAGCCTACTGCAAGTTTTCATCAATGATCTGGAAATTTAAGAAAAAAAAATCATCACTATTAGCACCCCGTTTCAAAAAGAGGATATTGAAATATTGGGGAAGCTGAAGGAAAGAGCTGCAGAATGATCTTGAGAGTAGGAGGAGCTCCCTCAGAGAGGGAAAGGCAGGTTTCGTATCAGCCAGCAGGACACAATGCAAAGATACTCCAAGGCTGACTTGGGATGCAGCACAGCTATGTCAGTACAGTAATTAGTCATGATTAGAAGATGGGCTAATTAACCCTGATGAAAAGCAAGGTTAATCAGGCTCAGGCTGTGTCATGCACATATCTGTCTTTTTTCTGTCCTGTTGTTGAGTAAGTTTCCCCTGTAAAACAGACTGAAACATCTTCCATCCTGCTCTGTTTCATTTCCAGCAAAAAGGTCTTTGAACCCATGGGAGTAAAACCAAAGATATCTCTAGAAAAGACCCAGAGGGATCGCATGAGTTGATATTCTACTGTTCTGGAGCTGAACCACAATTACAGCTGCCTCACACATGGAGGGCTAATAATCTAGATTTAATCATGCAATACTGTACCTGAAAACAAGGTTACACCATGCCCTTTCAAGTGTTTCAGGTGCATGAACACAATGAACATGCTTATAGGTGAAAAACATGGCTCACTCCTCCTCTTCCACCACCCAAATCGCTCTAAGATGCAACATCAGCTGTTTTCTCCATAGGAGAGTATATTTTTCTCCCATCCGTTTCCTCGAACTTTGTTCCATACAAACCAACTTGTCACTTCCGAGCATAATCAAGACTCTCCTGATCTCAACACCAATTCTGCCCTGGTGTCTCACTCTGAAGTTCATTGCAACAGTGGAATCCTTTTATTATCAAAAGGAAGATAATCCCAAGCATTTTCTGAGCTGCTGTGACCAGCCTCTTCGTGTATCACTCCACAGTGCAGGACTGTTATTGTGAAAGACTGAGCTTGTGATCTGCCTGTTGCAGTCACGAGAAGAGAGCATTTGGCAGCTACCTTCCCCCAGAAGACCTCTATGACTTTTGAAGATGAGGAACCACTTTCTTAGGACAATCCCTGCAAAGGACCATTTGCAGAAAAGTGTTGAACAGTTGCAAAAAAATATGTCTGGAAGGGATCTCAAAAGGCCCTCTTGCAGCCACTTCACATCTTATGAAACACTGGGAGAAATTGCAAGGCCATCTTTCAGGAACAGTCAAGGCAGGTGAAGATGAGTGAGACAGGACAGTCAGCAGCAACTCCAAGAGAAAATGAAAGGAAAGTTGGGCAACACGACTACTACTTAGGCTGAATATAGGTGGTTCTGTGAATAGCAGCTCAGAGGACTCATTTGACCACCTGAAACAAAGATGACCTAATTCAGGGGTATTTCTTATTGATGGTGAAAACTGTATAGATTTTTACAGCACTATTAGTAACTTAAGAAACTTTATTTTCAAAGATTAGTGAAGAAAGCCAGTTAAATAAAAACCTCATAGCAGACAGACAATCAAATCAGAGATTACAACCTTCAATAATTAAGACAGACAAGATCAACACAATGGATTAGCTATTTACCAGAGAAATTCCAGTTCAAGGGATTGTTGCTCTGCCAGACAGAAAAAAATCATATAAATACTGGTTTGTCACATTTTAACATGCTACATATTTCATTATTATCTTACACAACACTATATTAATTTATACAGAGTATGTATATCAATTGGTAAAGTAACAAGGTAACAAAACTAAACACAAATTTGCTGCTTTGAAGTCTGTTTTGGATTAAACTGCTGGTAAATTCCAATATGCTCGTCTGAACAGTCATATAAATAGGATGAAATGGAGTCCAGCACGTGCTCAGGATGATGCGGTTTCTACTGCAAGTATCACTGGCAAGCATCAAAGATCTTGATCTCACCAGATAATGGACAACCCAAGAAATATCACGTGGAAGGTTGAAGCTAGTGGGTAGTGGCTAATAATTCCGCTGCTTCCTCCGTGCCACTGCCAAGCGCAAGGCCTGAATAATCAACTTCTCGTTATTCAGGACATTGTAATCAGTCAGTTTCACCAGTTTGTCAAAATTCTCTTCACTGAAACACACCTCCCTTGTCGTAAATGGGGAGAGGATGCTGGAGACATCAACTTTGCCTTCAGCCATCTCTTCAGGACTCCTTTCCACACCTGAGGGACAAACCACAAGGAGATGCACCAAAAAGGTTTTATTGCAGTATGTGGCTCATATCAGTCATTTAAGTAATTATAAGTAGAAAAGGGAGAATTGGAGGGAAATGTAAGATTTGCCAGAGGGATGTAAAAGTCGTCTAGTAGCACTGTATTCTTCAGCCTCTGGATCAAGCCTCTGTCAAAAAAATGATGTAAACCCAAACACCTGGGAATGAGAACAACATTGATTATCAGCAGCAATGCTTGTAGACCACTCCTTGGACAACACAAAGTCTTTGTTACCCACACTAGAAAAGCACAAGTAAAAGGAAAACAAGATACTCTTGTACCAGATAAAGTAATCCTCTCACTGGAAGTTCAGGAGAAATGATGGCACTCAGACAGAGGACATAGTTCATATTAAAAACAAAGATCTCTGTCCACTCAGTCCTCAATCTGGGACATTACTTTTAAATATGTGAACAAAACCCAGATTAATGGGCTACCACCAAAACCTCCAGAAGGTTTTGCCTCCATCTTTGTTTGCAAACAGCAGTGCATAACAAGTAAATGTCTGTAGAGTAAAACAGCTTGTGTTGAGGACCTACCACCCATGCTGTACGTATTTTGGGAGTTTTACCTTCATACTATCTTTACTAAGTCCTGTGGAGTAAAAGCCTATTTTCATCTCAAATGTATTAGGAAAGCTTCTGGAGTTCTCACAGTTCAGACATACTGACACAGAGCAGTTATTTTTGTCAGTGATGAGGCTGATAATGCTGGCATTGGAAAGAAGGTCAGAGATGATAGTTAGATGCTAGATATGAAATGAAGAGGACACACTAAGCAAGTGACTTTTTGTTAAAATTGCTAGCCACAGATGACTCACCAGGAGCTTTATATTTCTTGAAGGTGTCATTTACTAGAGGGAAAAAAAGCACTGTTGGAGCCTGTGGACTGTCAGCATCTTCAAACACATAGCATTCCTTCAAGTTTTCCCTGTCTTCCTCACTTATCTCAATTTTGGGAAATGGAATTCCTTGCCCTGAGAAGTACTTTGCAATCTGATCCAGAGGCTGGATGAATGAATAAGATAAATAAAATTAATACAAAGAATCAAAACTCTAAAAAGATCCAGAGACCTGGATTTTTTAAACTCCAGCAGCTAACATGAGTATTCTAAGGCTTGAATCTTCCTCTGGGAAGATGTTAAGTTTCAGGCAGAAACAGCCATAACCACACCAGACATGGCAGCTTATATTATTTTCTGCATTACTTTAGACAAAACAAGAAAACAGTCACTTTCTTTGAGCTTGCAAATGGAGCCAAAAGCCACAGGACTGATTTTGTAATTCCAGTGAAACAGGCTCAGAAGGGGAAGGCAAAGAAACTGCAAGAATGGAGGAGGAACATATCAGTCCAGATTATTTTGCGTCACTGTCTTGACTTCTTCATTATTTACCACTTTCCCAATCTTTCTGTCCTCTGCAATGTTTGTGATTGTTTAATGATGACCCCTTATTAACAAATACATTTATGACCTTATGACCTCATGAAAAAAAAACTTTAACAGCTATATTTACTATAAGCCTATGTTTATTTTTATATTATTCTCATTATGTATGCAACACTAATTACATTATTTTTCATTATTAATCAAGTCTGGCATCAGCCAGTACATTTCCCTAAGACTGATATGAGATGAACAGGCCCAGAGACACATAGGTTTTCCCATTTAATCTGTTAAAATATTGTCAGGACTTTCCACTGCCTCTGTAACTTGCTCCGTTCAAAGATAACCAAAATCAGTATCAGAGCTCCAGAATGCTCCTCAGTCAGCTCTTCAAAAACTCTTGGATACACTGCAGTGAAGGCCTTGATGATTTTAAAATGCCTATATCCATCACTGTCTTCTAATAGCCTTCTTAGTTACTGAGAAATAAATCACCTAATAATCTAAATAACAAATCAGATAATAGTCATCTCATTCCCATTCCAGTACCCTAAAGTTACTGCGTTTAACTGATGAGTGCTAGAGACCAAAAGACCATGGAGGAAAAAGATCTCAGATACCATGGCTTTTCTTACCAGTGTCTGGGACCCTCCACTGTAATTTAAATGCAGGATGACGTCCACCTCCCTCTTCGATCTCAAAAGTGGTGGGTAGCTGGTATTGATGAAAAAACCAGTATCAACCAGGGAGAGCTCATCATCTGCTGTTTCCATCAGTTTATTTGGGAAGGAGTCTATCACTGTGTCTGAAACACAAACATTTCTCATTACAACAAATAAAAACCAAGATTGACTGCTCCTCTGCGGAAACTTAAAGAGGGGAGAATAGAGAATTTTGCCCCCCATTTTCCCTGCCTTCCTTTGACTCACTAGCAGCACTGCTTTACAGGAGTGACACACTACAGCTTTTTCCTTCCTTCCTTCCTGGACACCTCAAGCAGCTTTGGCCCTAAAGGGGAGATCCCTCCTGCTTCCTCAGGCTGAGTTCACCTTGTCCACTGGAACACAGTCCCCAGAAACCAAATTAAATTTCACCCCTCAACCACCCCCAAAAATGAAAAGCTGTTCAAATCTGGCTTCCATGTCTTCCATTTGTGGAAGGGAGAACTGGAATTTCAGAAGAAGTCAGTCTTGTCTCTTCCTTGTCATTGGAAACGCTAAATGAATTCCCAAACCTAAACCTCCTTAAAATATTACTGAAAAACATGCTGTGTTACTGTGCCTTTCCAGGTAGAAAATCCTTCACTCTCCAGGTACTTGCTATGCATCTGGAAGCCTCTGATAAAATTGGGATACTGTGCAATGGTTGGGCGTCCTGTTAAGACATCTCGCAGAGCAGAGGAGAGGGCGCTCGAGGGAGTGAATAGATATGTGTCTACCTCATAGGGATTCATGGACAGAAAGGGTTCTTCCTCTGCAAGAAGGAAAGAAAAAGTTCTAAATTTAGGACAGTTTTCTGAGATGATCAATATTTTTAAAAACGGAGTAACTAATGAACACAGTTGTCACCATCCCCCACCCCGAAGGTAAATCAAACATAGTTATAAGCCCTTAAGGTCTATGCTACCAAATAAAACTCAGCATTAGACAGTGAATTAAATGACAGCTACCTGCAGGCAGCAAGCTGCCAGGCAGTAAGCTCCACCTCCCACTCCAGGCTTCCTGGAATGATGCCCGCCTCTATTGCAGCATGTGGTGCAGGGGAGAGCAGAGTCCCAAAACATACAGGAGGACAACATTGGCCTTTGAACAGGACACCTTCAGAAAGCACGTGAATATCACCCAGCTGCAAACATTAGCTAAGTTAGGAGGCCTGTCACTCCAGGCTCCCTGTGCAATTAATAGCAAGAGCGAGCTTTCTCCATGGGCAGTTCAGTGGTGAAAACAGCCCCCTGCAAGAGATGTTTTCTCTACTGACAGTATTAGCAGCCAAGGAGGACCATATCCTAACTTGACAATCTTAAGATGTGTTCTTAATACAACATTATTTTTGCATGTCTGCTGGAGTCTGTTTCTGTATATGTCCTTTAGCACAGCTTTGCCAAAGCTTTGCCAAAGAAGCACAGTTTAGTTCTTCCAAATCAGGCAGAAAAAATTCTTAGCTGACATCTCTGCTTTGCTTGCCTCATCTCTCTCTCCCTGACTTCAACAGCATCTCTTTAGGCATTAGACCTCTGCACAGAATATAAGCAATATATACCCGTGGTAAAAAAAACACAAAAACATCTCACCAATATCTTTTACTCTGTCTCTGGTCCACCTACACCAGAAGTCCTCTGAATCAGTAGCCAAATTCCAGACATACATCACATCTATGGAAAATATACTACTCCACATGCCTGTAATGTGAAAGAGAGAATAGAAACTGATTGATGGAGTAGTCTTGGAAGAATTTTAATTGATACATACCTTCAGTATTTCCCCTTGGATACTCCCTTTCTCTCTGGATGGATATCTTCATGGGCATACTTCCTAAGTATGTCCTTGCTAATGCAAACTCACACCTGCTCAACTTGTTTGCTGGTGTCTTCCCAGGGCTGTCCACCACAGACCACGTGCTCACTCATACCAGCTGCCTCTCGCGTAGGCCACCTTTCCCTTTAGGCAATAGTCACCTTGCATGTAGCAGATCCGAGTCTCTGAGAGCCTTTTCACCAGCCTTCCCATAAAGAATTCACTTCCAAAATGTTCTGCGCGAATAGATGCTCCATATTTCAGGAGACCGACTTCATAAGGAGTGAACTCCAGCCACTCTACGGTGACACCAGCCAGATCATGAAAAGGCAATAATGTGTTAACTATTGCTAAACAGAAGAGTACTTGACAGCAGGAACAAATCATGAGAAAGACGCTGGCTGGTTCATAATATGCTGTTCACCAGCTATAGCAGTACGATTGCCCTGAGAGAATATATGTCTTTTGATACAGCAATCTCCAGCAGAAAAGCCCTGGTCTGAACAAAACCATAAGTGTTCTGTGCAGATAATCTTACTCAAAAGCATGTATTGCTCAGTTATAACTTGTTCCCTTAAGAGCACCAGTGACAGAGAGCTTAGCATTCACCTGATGTCATGTACTCAGCTGATCACGTTAAACAAACACTGTCAAAATTAATACTAGAGAAAATAGTGATTTTGCTGCCACTGGACCCAAAATTTTGAAGTTTTCCCATTAATTGTTCAAAATAAGACCATGTGGAACCATCATAAGAATTAGTTCTGTTACAAGGTTTTTGTGACCAGGATAAATTGTGAGTTTGGCATCTTCTGTGGTATAAATATATTTTTGCTTCTGGCAACGTAAAGAACCCAAATTCTAAAGACTAAACATGTTTTGTTTTTTTATTTTTAAGTGTTAGTCACTATTATGTGAAAATTTTAAAAGGTTTTTTTGCGATTAGAATGAAAGGACTTGTATTATTAAAGCTGATTACATGCATTTAGTCTTAGTTCAGATTACTTAAATTATAAAGTTGTTAAGAAATCTGGATCATAACCGTTACCTCTGAACGCCTGAGCACTATAGCTGGACTTCAGGTTGATGGCCACATAGATGGGCAATGGATTCTGACCATTATCCACGGCCTGCCGTTGATCCGAGAGTCTATGCTCATCTTTCTGATTTTGATTAAAAAAGGTTAATGGAATGAAGTGAAAAAAAACTTGCACTTGAAATGATACAGTGTGAATTATGAGCTTTATCCAGGTTCTCCTTCCTGTTCTCAGCTCACTGGATTGTACAGAAATATCTGCCATGGGATATCCCAAACTTGGCAAGTATCCCGTAAAGCAGCGGCTACATCCTATACGGGTTCTTGGATTTTGAGATATGCAGAGAGGTTGACTGTAGATTCAGCAAGGAAAAAAAACATTCCCAGGAAGAAATATGTGGCTAAGTGAAAGGTAAGGTACTTTCCTTGGCTGGATCTCAGGGAACCGAGTTTATCATATTTTAATATATTTTGCAAGTATATTCATATGGAAGGATATATTCTATTGCACAGGACAATTTAAAACTTCCTTGTATAAACATAAACCAGAAGGAAACTACTTAAGTCACACTATTTTTGAAGTACCAAAATTTCTATCACTCTTTCTTAAAACTTGATAACATATTTACAGAATGATCTTTCCCGCTATTTGAATCATCTCCATATGCAGTCTATAACTAAGTCACTTTATAAATGCATATATTAATTTGTGCTAGTGAAGTAAATTATTTCAAATTTTTAAGTGCCTCTTCTAATCAGAATATTTCAGGTCCGAAGTGATTAGTTTACATTTCAAAATAATTTTTTCTCAGTATTTTTCTTTCTTTAAGAAAGAAAGAACACCTTTGACTGCAATGCCATGGCTCCTTCAGTTCAAGGTCAACCTCACTTTAAAGCAAGAGCACTGTTTTAATAATGGATCTGAATATACAGAATTTAATCAGTCACTAAACTAATTGTTTGCATTAGTAGTACTGAATGGCATCCCAGGATTTATTTTCTTCTCTTTTATGACTATAGAAGTTCATCAGGTTTCTGGAAAAAAAGGAGTAATACCTTATCATGTAGCATGGATTCAATGACAAGCCCCCAAAGGTCTATGAAAGAAGTGTTACGTCCTTCTTTAGTCCTCTCCATCAGGTCATTATAATAGTACTTAAGACAATCGAAAGAAAAACAGCAGATCTTGGATTTGGTTACTTGCTTGCGAGCTTCCTTGATTGCATCCTCCAGATATTTTTGTGACCAATTAGCATCTTCATATAAGTTTGCCATTGTCCTGAAGAAACATTAGAAGAAAATAATGAAAGAGAACTAATGCTGTGGTTTGGCTTCATAGAACTTTCGTGCAACATGTTTGCCTGTTTCTCAATTCATATGGGGTTCACAACTGAAAACTAAACACACCTGAAGTACTCTCATTTCAAGAGCAAACAAAACCTCCAAGCTTTCCTGGTTTTGATGCATTTTTTGTGGGCTCAAATTTTATGTGGGCTCAAAAATGATCTGAGAAATTCAAGGGAGAAAAAAATCCACCCAAGGCTATTAAATACAAAGACTCCAACAAGTCCTCAGAAAATCCATTTCTTGGAAGGTGGGAAGTATTCTAGGGAACAGTCACTACTAGTTTGCTCTAGTCTCATATTTGTTGCCAGTATCTGCTACTGTCTCCTACCAGCAAGAGAACTGGGCAGTTCTTGGGTCTTGGGCATGTCCTGGTATGACCATTCTTACTTGTCTCCTTGAAATCATAACACAGGTACACTCAGACCTCCACATACACACAGAGAACTTAAAAGAATTTCGGCAAATGCTTAGAAAAACCTGCCATTAAGGTTTGGACTTATATAAAGGACTGACACACAATTCAGTGCAAAAAAACTGTCTCCACTTCCAACCAGGTGTAGAGGAGTGGAGCTACCTGGAACCCACATGATTAAATACTTAAGTTATTTTAAATATGACATCATTTGCCATATGCTCACTGGGAGACGAGAGCACTTTATAATGAGCAAGCATAGCTGCAGCCTCTCTGAGGTCAGTAACTTGGCATCACTTGTTGGACTGTCTGCAACAGTATTAACTCCACTAGCCCCAAATACACCTTTTACCAGAGGGAGATGCACTCTAAATCCAAAATGGAAGTGAGAATAAACAGCAAATGGCAGGCATAAATTCTTCTTCCCATCTTTCTTCAATTTCCAGTCTAAAGACAAATTCGTTGCATTCAGTCTAAGGTATAATTGATAAAATATGAAAAGGTAATAGAGCATTTACATGAAAATATCAGGCATAGACTGTGTCAGTGTGGTGACAAAAGCAGCTGATGAACATGACAATCGATCTCTTATTCAGTATGTTTTGTTTCTTTGCTCTAGGTGGACACAGAGGAGATTGTGGGGAAAATGGAAATGCTTTTGATTTACTAAGTGCTATATAAGCTGATGGTGCTCCACAGTCAACAGTACTAAGCAAAGAGAGTGCAAACGTAAACCTTGTTTCAGTCATTCTCACCATGTGGTACCCGATAAGCCACCGATGTAGGAAATGCAGTCTAACAGATTGAGTTTCTGGAGACCCAGCAGGCTGCCATACATTGCTGTCAGCGATCTCGTCCCTCCCCCGGTTGTCGTGATGGCCACCACTGGCACCTGTTCAACACAGCAAGGCAGAAGGAGTGAAAGCCATGCAGGTATTAGAGACAAGCAATCCTTCTTACTGCAGAAATCAGATAACAGGTTACAGGCATTGATACAAGCAGTGACGTTACTTCGGGCAAAAAGGATGTGATTGTTGCAAAAGGCTTCTGTTGCCACCACCTGACTGATGGGAGAGGGAAGGCTTTTACCTTACCCACTCAGATGGGGTGGGCAGAAGGCTGTTCACTTAATGTATAGTTGGAAATCAACCTCATCACCCTGGAATTCTTCTCAAAGTGTATTATTAGAAGCCATCACAGAAAATACAGGATTTACCATGCCAGAGCAGATTGGGGATCCGTGATGCTGCCTCTAACAATGACCTGTGTCTCAGAAGAATGCACAGCGCCCTGTAATCAGCCAGACCACACAATAGCCAAAGCCTTCCTGGCCTCAGGCCACTAATTACTTTGTATCCTGAAGCACAATCATCCATAGGGCTTCCCCCCTCCAAGGTCAAGCATAACTGAAGAAACAGACTATTCTTCTCTTAATCTTTTCCTGATGAAGTACACCCTTTGCTTCCGTTAGTATCTTGAGTTGTGTGGATGTCTACATGCTCCATGGAAAATGTCTGTTTATACCTTTGACGTATTAGCTTCTAATTTCATCAAGCGTCTGCTGATCTAAAGTCAATGAATAGAGCTTGAAGGAAATATTTCTCTCATTCTATGAAATTAAAAAAAAAAAACCAAACAAAACAAAATAGATGTTCTTCCTACCCTCAACTAGGTAGGAACTTAAAATCTAGGAAATTTTATAAAATAATAATGAGGAAAAATCTGATCATCATAACTAAAATTAGAATAATTTCAAAAAGTTATATTTTGGTTTTCACATTTTCTAACCTTTTCATTATGAATTAAAATTTTAATGATTTTTTTTTTCAGTTCAAATATAAGTCAGTTAACAAGGTAGAGGGGATTTTTTTGCCACAATTTTGAAGTTAAATACATTAATAGGAGAGCCCTGGTAATTACACCTTTTCAAAAAACAGCTTTGATCTTACCATTTTGGTCTTACCACCTCAACGACCTTCCTATGTGTCAGGAAACCCTTAGATAGCTATGTAAAAATGCTCTTTCCAGCTTTCTTGAAAACTTTATTTCCTATATTATTCTCTGCTCTGAAATCCAAAATAGGATTTTTTAAAAATCTGTACCTTATCCCCAGCACTATTTCTTTTAATTGTCAGCTAAAGAGGATTCTTGCTGTCGGTACATTTGTACTTCTCTGATTTTCAACAACCTAGCTAGGCATAAGCAGTTACAAAACTTGTGACTGAATTATGGAGGCAGGAGCAGGAGCTACAGTGATAAAGCTACACTTTTAATCAGCTATTTCACCTATACAACTCAATGATGTTGTAAGATTCACCCTTCCAGCTTGACAGCTTTATTCTAGTAGTCAGTTTTCCCATGAATACACCTTTTCTGCTGTAGAAACCACCCAAAGTATTTTCATTCAGATGTCCATGTGAAAATTTTTGCTACATCCACTCAAAGTCCTTTACAAATGCCATGACCACCACCTTGCCTCTGTTACTGAGCTAAGGCACACTATTTCCCAGGCAGCATCTCCCAGCTGTTCCATGCTCACCCACTATAAATTTTCCTCCTGAGACCCATGAGCAATATCAAGAATAAGCAGGAATGGGTTGAACTGAGGAGCTGTTGAGAAGTTTTTGGGGCTGTAAAGGCGTTATCCTGCCTTCCCCGCTCTGCTGCATGATGCAGCTACTGCTTTTCTTGCTCGTCTCTTGCCACAGGTGGCCAGGCCTGCCCCAGAACAGCAGGAATAATTAAGCTGGTTTTTTGTTTGTGGTTTCAATCCTCTCCCCAGAGAGTAGTTGCTACCAGGGACTGTATTGGCTTGCCTCGTGCTCTTTCAGATCCTCCTCCAAATGAAGAATCTTTTTCAGAGCAGCAGCAACATATTTCTTCCTTTTCCGCAGGAAGTTCTGCTCTTCCATGCACAGGCTAAACCCCAAGCGCACATCCAGGTCTCCTGAGCTGGAACAGACAACGGGACAAATCAATGCACATGTCATTTATAGCTGATTTCAAGACCTGTAGGGCAGGTAGTCAGTAAACTCCACAAATCATCTGCCAAACAAGGTATTTCCAAATCTGCATATTGATCAAGGAACAGAAGAAAAAGGAGCATTTCTATTGCCAGCAAGGAGTAGTAGTGAGGATGAAGAGGATTTTGCAAGGTGCTTTAGACTTCTTGTGAACACGGGCACAAAGACAAGACACACAAGCCAGAGAAAGATCACCAAAAGGGGTCATTTCAGGAGTAATTTTTTCTTTATCCATTCCTTTTTGTTACCGTGACATCCTGGAAAACTCAAGTGATGACACCATCACCTGTTCTCAGGTTTTGACAGCTTGCTAACAGTATTTAAAGTGAAGGTCCTAATGAGCTGTGTGATGGAACTTGAACTGCAGTGCAAGTCCTGCAGCATCACCCCCTGCTCAGCCTCTGTCCCGTGAAATCCAGCCTTCCACCTGTGTGCTGAACAGATTTCTAGGTAAGCATTTGCAAGCTTCATCCTGCAAATTTATAAAAATATCCATCATTTTTTCCACATGGGCAGCCACACTGAATTTTCTCCCTTGAGAAATGTGAAGTACAAGCCAAAAAATTGGCAGGAAAAAAAAGGTACGAAACCAAACAAATGGCAACTAATATTTTGTGCCTTCAACAACACAAATACACTTGTTACTGAGAAGAGCACTCGATATTGACCAAATCTTCTGGGTCACATCTCCCTCTGGTGGCTGCAGACTCTATCTTGAACATTACTTTCACCAATATTTCACAAACGTGAATGTTGCAAGGGTTAATGTTAGTAATCTCTGTTCTGCAGCAAATTGGTATATCAGTTTAATTTTGAAAACAGAGTAAGGTCAATTGATTGAACTTATAAAAGCAAACAACTTTTTTACTGGTAGATTAAAATTTCTCTTGCTCACTTACTCTCTCTATAAATCTGTATCTGCTAGATTTACATTTCTATATATTTTGTTATGGGCTGAGACTGAGCAGGTAGCTCTTCTTCCTATGCCCTGGATTTCATCTACACAAACTGCTCCCATGCTCTGAAAATCCACCTAGCTTCACTTCCGCATATCACCCAATAGTAAGGATGCTGCAAACTATATGAAGTTTTCAGCTGTACCATAAAACCTCATTGTCTTCAATTTTACCTATCACTGCTGCAATTGTGTCCCTGTGAGTGGGCTGGCAGAGGCGCAGCTGGTCAGGTCTCAGCTCCCATTCTGCTCAGTGAAGCAGGAGAAGGGGCAGAAGCCAGGCTGCCCTATGTTTGTTTTGGCGACTTTGCAAAGTTAAAGAGGAATAGAGTTTATTTCAGTCATTATACAGACCTGACTATTGGCATAAATGCGCAACAAATTTAATACGTGAGTAGTGCAGTTTTACTCATGTCTAAGAACAGTAGTCATAAAGTAGGCTAATTTACTCTGAAGAAACCTACCAAGGCTCACAAACTCATATTGAACTGCATGATCCTGTAACTGCAGCAGACTTGCACTTACCTCAGACACCACATGAGTACAGGACAAAGCACTCACGCGGCTGTGTTCATCTCTCCACCTATCATAGAAAAAACCCTAGATAACTAGTTTACAGCAATCCTGGATGATAGGACAAAAAGAGGCTATCTTACCATTTCCTTGCTGTCAAGCACAAGTGGAAGGAATGATCCTAGAAATCCAGAAAAAAAGCTAATTACCACCAAATTTTAAAACATTTATTTCCTTCAAGCTCAGGCAAGGGTCATTCAGTAAGAGAGGAGGTTCTCAAATAATAATTCATATGGCTAAGGACATTATTTTGGTACAATTAACTGAAGTCTCACTCCCTGCTCTGGAATCAAATTCTCTCTTATCTGTCTGTTTGGGGCAGTTAGTGTGCCACGAGCTTACATGTTACACCGCACCAGGTCACAGTGTGCACACTTAGAAGGAGGAACAAGAATGAGGCAAGTTACCTTATTAAAAGGAAAAAAAAAAAAAAAAAACATACAAAAGCACTCTCAATATCAATATTTAGACAAGTTAAGATCTGAATTAAGCTCATATTCTGGATTTTTTTTTTTAATTACTAGTCATTCTAGAATTATCTCAATACCCAAGAAGAAATTTTGGAAAGCATGTGCATACGATGGTCATTTTTGTTCCTTGAAACCGCTTAATTCTCATTTTGGGTTGCAGGTTTGCAATGATTTTCATATTACTATAATTATTAACACCTGCTTCCTTAAAAGTGAATATGGCAGTCTCAATTTTTTTTAACATTTTCAATAAATACTGTACAATTTTACATAGTGATTTTGTTCACTTGGTAACTTTATTTCTAGCAGGACAGTATTAAGCACATTCTGAAAATATTTATTTCAAAAGGTTCACCGCACTCACCTCTTCTACTATTATGTCCTTCTGCAGAGGGAGTGAATTCAGAGGGAAAGAAAGGACTGGGGATTTCTCTGTTTCATTTTTATCTGCCAGCTGAAATAATGCAAAAAGTGGTAGAGATGCACACATGAAAGGTTTGTCATCTCTAGAGCTTCTCCTACTAAGAGGGCTAGTTCAGTTCACTGGTTACATTAATTTCTTCTTCTAATTTCATTTAGGTAAATAATAACATACAGAAGGGGAACATACCTCTTCTGGTAATACGATATCCAGTCTTGTCTGGTCATTTATGACACAGTGAAATACAATGATCCTAAGGCTGGCGTCAGAGTCCAGCGAAATCTTCTGGCTTCCTTCATGGGATCCTTTCACTGTAAATGTAAGCTCCTGATCTAAACACAGAGGCAGGGAACAAAGAGAATTTTAACTATTCCTAGCAAACACACGTAACTAATAGATAAAATCCACTTCTACTCTGCACGCATTTTGTCTGATTTTCCTCACACCACAATGATTAAGTAGACTCTGGGTGGCTGAAACACGTTGAAAACTGACATAAAACATCATGGGGGATCTGTATAAATCATTAATATACAGAAATCACATATTTTTGAAATACTGTAGTGTACTATTTGGTAGATGCTTTCCATGAACAAATACAACCAAGATTTAGATTTAAAGGAGTGTCAGTTTAAAGGCATTTTGGATTATTCATACTGGATAAGAGAGTCATTTATTTTATGTCAGTCTGTTCTGGTTCATTGTGTAAATTTTACTTATGTTGTGTCTGCTACAGTAGTCAAATGATTCCAACCCAAAAAATCAAGCAGACTACTTGACGTGTCCTCATGTCACCAAAACTGAAACAACCTGTCAACCCAAAATCTGTGGTCCTTGTACGGAAAAGCCTTTACGTTTACAGAGATCGTATGCTGTTCTTTTGCAAGATCAGGGCCAAGAGGCATATAATTTTAGGTCACTAACCTTTCCTCCCCATGTTACATTTCGGTCTGAAACTTCCTGTAATGCAACTCAGCCATTGCTACCATTTTCCTCATAAAGGTCAATTTTCCATTCACGAATTATCTCAAAACAGCCACAGTTTTTTGAGATTTGCCCCATGAGCAGCTTTACACAAGTTACTGTTTATTTGAATGCACTTAAAGACTGGTATGGGGTCCTGCTATATTTATTAGAGCTACACTTTACAGGCAAAGTCCTGATTTAGTGGTGGTTTGCATTTTGTGCAAACCCCTTTGAAACAATTTTACATTTAAACTTAAGAGCTTAAGTTTATTATTTTTGCTCAAGCAGGAAAAAAAAAAATCTCTTTCAGAACCCTGAATGTGCAGAAACTTTGTACATACTCAAACCCAAATGAAACATACAGGATAAGATTTCTACATATTAATTTAATTATAAGATAATTTTAAAAGAAGATCCAACTCAGTTAAAAATTTTCATTTTGAATAAGCAATAAACAAAGAGTACTAATATAATTTTTTCCAGGTTTTTAATTCTAGTATGGATGGCTCTATTTTTGCATCAATTTAAGATCTGCCTCGGGACTAAATACTTAACTAACTTGATTTTTGACAGACACAATCTTTCTGCAAGGTGGGGCATAGCAAAACTAAGTATTACGTGACACAGCAAGAGTAACATGCACAACAGATTATTAATTTTTCAACATCTGTTATAATGACTGAATCACAACACAAAAACAATAGGTTAATGAAGCAATAACCTCACTTGTGGATTGCTGCTTCAGCTTCCCCGTATCCACTCTAATCTCCAAACAGGAAACCTCACGTGCCTGTAGCAAGAGAGGATAAATGACGACACAGAGAAGCGTAAATGTCATTGCAAGTGATGCACACTGTTCTCAACCAACCCCTCTAGTTGATCAACAAGCAGCACAATTATTATCTATTACTATGTCTTCAGATAACGAGGGCAATAGTGACATGGTATTTTTTCTAAGTTTGAAAGTAAAGAGGAACAACTCATGAGCTGCTTGAACCTGGAGAGACAGTTAAGTAAAGAAGATGAGACCTACTCAAAATAGTAGGCATGTTGAGATATGGGACTCTTCTTATGAGTGTTCTATCACTTTCTTCATTAACCCCTAATAGTTCTGGGTGTAATGTGGGAATAATGGGTAGGAAATCAAGTTTATAGAAGACAGCAGGAGGCACATGCATGCTGACGGCAGCCTCACAGCATGCCTTTGCAGAAGGTGGCACCACACTTGAGTGGTGGGAAAACAGTGATCCTTAGTGCCACCAACAGATCCTTTTTCTCAGTAGGACAGTGTGGCTGATAGTACTGGCTATGGGACACAGCTCAAAGTTCCCAGAGCTAAAAATATGGACTCTTGTTATGCAGGCACAGGAAAGATTGTAAGAAATATACATTACCACTAGTACTCCGTTAGTAATAATGCCATCAGGATAGTCCAGACTGAAAAATAAAACAGAAAATATAATGTCATAGGTGGGAGAACTCAGATAAACACTTAAGTCTATGAGTTAACACATTACTTATTTTCCCCCATGAACTTTCACCTTTCCGACTTTAACATTCTCACTCAAAAATACTTTAAAGCTTTTATCAAGCATAGCTCTAGATGACAAACTGAGTTGCAAATTTTTCCATCCGTGCTTGACAGAATATGAAGCTGGGCTTTTACTCCTGTGGTTTTACATACTTGCTTTAGTAAACCATGTACTGAATTCTGATACATGACATACTGAGTTTGAGGAGAGCTGGAGGCTGTTACATCCATTTTGATTGTTTCAATCATTACACAGTTTGACCCAAGGTTTTGTACTTGAAAAACTAATACACTTGTCTAGATTTCCACAATTTTCCAAAAATTATCATAATGGTGGAAGAAATTGTACTCACCTCTATAAAGTGATTTGCAAAACGCACATGAGATTTTAATATATTGCTATATGTGTAGATGTGTTCCCACTTATCCACTTAGGGGCAGAAGTGGGTTCATATACTGCAGACGCCAATTTTTATGTTCTTAAATATTTTTCCCTCAGAAAAATCAGGCAATGTCTCATTAAGGATATCTTATAATTTACCAGTTTATTAAATTGCAGATGTAAATTCATACGATATCTCAATAACCAAGAGTAGTCCAAAGGGAATACATACATACATAAAATTATAAAGACTGAGCACCAACTCCTCAACCTGCTGCAGACAGTACAAGCTGTTTATTCAGACTTTACAAGCTATGGATTATACACTCTGTAGTCTCACATAGTTATAGAGTTATGTATTTCATCTCAGCTGAAACCAGGCAATACGCTTCCTTTAAAATCAGATGAATGACATTGTTGTTATCCATTTTAAGAGGTTTATCACAACTATTAGATTTCAGTATAAACACACATGAAAATAACTTTGTAAAATTTCCCATGACAAAGAATTCTCCCCAAATCTCAAAGCTCATAAACAGTTTAAAGTTTTATTTCCAAATCAGTAGTTTCCTTTAAGAGAAAAATACAGTGCAGAACACTCAGGAAGAACTTTCCAGGAAAAAAAAAAAACCCAAAACAAACAAAAAACCCACCCAACCAAAAACAAACAAACAAAAAAACACCCCCAAAAAAACCAGTTATGCACTGGAAAAAAGAATTTTACTTAAGAATTTTGTAGGATTTTTTTTGAAAGTGTATTTTAAAAGAGTTCAAAGAACATTGGTCAGGAATGGGAAAAAAGTACTCAGTGTTTCTACCTGCATGCAGGGAAACGGGTTTAAGTACCACTCAAATTTTGTTTCAGACATAAACTTTTGCACTTAATTACTATTTTGTAGTCAAATAGTTGTAACATTACATGACATATGGTGTCACTATCCTCAAATACTTCACTAAAAAAAATTAAGGAAAGCAGACAAACAGCATGGTGGATATTAAAAGATCTCAGCTTGCATAGTCTGGTGAAATGAAGGTGGAAAGACACAAAAAGATTGTCTCTTCATGGAGGTAAATATCCAGTACAATGTAGTATTATTTGAGGTGTTGGTATCAGTAAAGTATAAAGTTAGGCTGATAGTTAGGAGGTCCAAGGCATGACCTTCAGACAGAGTGGAAGAACCTGGCCTGTTGGACAGAACGGCTTGGAAGGCTCCTGGGAAGAACCAGGACAACACAGGCGTTAAGCACCAATGGCTGAGATGTCCCTCTTAGGGTGTCACCACTGCGGTCATCGCTGTAAGGAAGCCCAGCTGCTGTCACTTGTTGGTTACTCTCTACACTGCACTTCCAACTTTTACATCCCAAATTTCAAGGCTTCTGCTGGTCACAGCATAAGACAGACTTTTTAATTTTTTTTTTTTTTTTTTTTTAACACTTGTTTTAAGAAGAGCAAAGACACTCACCTTTCTCTGAAGCCTTGGAGATCAGCTGTGGCTGGAAACACAGCTAAGCTGGGTGCAGAAGAGCTCTTACTATTCAGGTTGGCAGGGACCTTTGAATATTTTGCCTATCTTTGGAGCACTGAATAACGTCCACTTCTCAGGACTAGCTGATAATTTCCCTAACAACCAATGTGCTATTAGACAGCCCTTGTTACACTCCTACACCAACACTCCTGTCCTCTCCTCCATCACAGTTTGTGATTTGTAGCCTTTTTTAATGCAGACCTCAGTTTAACTATGAGAATTGGGAGCATATTATGGCCTGTGGCAGGGAAGCCAGGAACAGAGACCCTGGGCATCTGTCTCCACTAAATGTCTATTGAAGGGGTGCCTAAGACTGCAGTGGACTCCGTGAGCCCAGGGATCACTTCCCAACACATGGTACGCATCAAACTGCCACCTTCTCCTTTTTAGATCATGCCCAACTTATAATGAAACAGGCAATATTGTATGGGAAGTTACAGTCACACAGATTCTCATATTACAGTTCACATTGAGAGTAGACTACTGTGCTCCATTTCACCAGAGAATCTGGATTTTTTGATACCTATGTACAAAATCTTAATTCTTTCATGTCAGATCCAGCTTCCCCTTCTTTTAGTAGCTTCCGCACAGTGCAGGCTAGTTTTCTGAGCTTTCTGATGACCCAAGAGAAGCATGGGAGATGGTACTATTTCAATAAAGAAAACTGTATTCACCTCAAAGATTCTTTGGTCATCATCTCTCTCGACTTAAAACTCTTGCCTTCAGTGTTCCTTGAGGCCCTGTGACTTCCTGCCACAAACACAAATACGAACAGTTCATTTGGCCCCCAATGGATGGAGGCTCAGCCTACTCAGAGTTTCCTCAGCAGTGCCCAAACCAAATGGCTAGCATGATCTGCTGGTCACCCCACACATGGGAGAAATTTCTCAAAATAACACAGCAGAACTACAGAAAGAAAAAGACTTTTATTTTCTAAAAATCATGCTTTTGCCATATTTCAATAATTAATATTTAACTCATACAACTTTTTGTACACCTATTTACATTTATTTAAGTGGGCTTTGTTTTAGACATTGTCTTTCACATTTGAAAGAAAAAAGAAAATGAAGGGGGAGCTGAGGTGAAAGGTTGTGTTAAGAACGGTCCTTCATTCTTCTGAGAGTTGTTCGAGATGCACCTCCTCAACTGGGGACATCTGAAAGATAGAAAGAGGCCAAAAAGATCATCAGCAGACCCAGAAAATACCCTGGGGCCCTCAGACCTCTCTCCTCGGAAAATCGAAGTACCTTTTAGTTCAACAGAAATCTCTCTGTGGCCCCTCAATATCAGGTGTGGGCTTCAGTAGAAGTCGGAGGGGAGGGGGATGTTGAGCGAGCGAAGCCATCTAGTCCAGCGGGACCCTGTCCCTGTAGCAACTCGTAGAGGCTCATTCTGATGCTGGACCCTACCAGTGGAAATACAAGGGAGAAAGCCCACATTACCATTGATAATCACAGAAAATAAGACAAAAAGCACTAAAGTATGCAAATCAGCAACCTGTGTACAACGCCTTACCTTTTCTGTCACTGCTGCTCGAGGGCAGCAGCTCTCATGCCAGCTGGGCTCGTGTTATGGGCCCATAAAACATTGGGCAGGTGTTTGCAATCCCTTGGCTCAGTTGCTGGTGAAAAGGCACTTGGAGGAAGGAGCATGCCTTCCTCTCTGTGTCGTTAGGATCAAACATTTGGCTCTCAGTGGCTGCCACAGGTAGTGGCAGCAGAGGGGTGAGCATTTGCAGGTACTGCAGGAGTGGCGTAAGACTGAGGCAAAACTACAGAGGGTATTCGTCTTGCAGTTGTGGAAACCAAGCTACCAAAATGAAGGTTTCGTTCCATTTTAAATAAAAGATAACGGACATGAATGCAGGAACCAATTTCATATAGCCCACCAGTGTATCGTGAGGGAATGTTTACAATGTTCTTTGGTAAAAGTAACACAAAACACAATTTTTGCAGTGAGGTTACTAGGCAAACAAAAATAGGAGTGACAAAGCCACTATCACAGGTGCGACCCAGGAAAGTTTCTTGCCCTGGGGTTACACTTCATGTGTGATATTATTCATTTGAAATGCTGGAAAGAAAGAACAGGCTAATATAGTAGACCTTTTAATTGGTAAAGTCTGGAAGGAAGATGAGGAAGGAATGAAAAACTGCTTCAGATAAATAGTGTCAGACAAAACGTGCTGGTGGGAATAATTATTAATTTCAGACATAAACTGTCATATTTACCCAAAAAAAAGTATGTTCTTGTTCCCATCACAATACCAGATTTGTAGAAACTGTCCCTCATGGTTAGCTGTACTTCTTGTTAGCACTATGGTTGGCTCCCCCCTCTGAAGATTATCTCTGATCTCTGTCAACACTTCTCCCATCCAGCAATGCCAAAAACCCTTGCCAAAACCTGCTGAGCTTGTTCAAGACAGGAGAGGTTGGTTTGGTCCATAGCTTTCTGGTGACCCATCTCAGCTGCTTCAGTTCAGTCTTTCAGAACTTTTCAGGGCTCTTTTGTTTATCACAGGTAATGCGATCCATTGTCTCCAATTTTAGTGCACAAACCCTTTCATTAATTATTCCTGATATCACACTTTTCTACATTGAGGGCAAAAAACCCCTCTCAATATCCTGCCAAGATCATGATATTTAATCAATTCAGATGTGCTTACACCTTTATGCCAGACTTGACTGTTGAGCAGAACAGTATTGACTGCCATGCATATGCAAGAAATACAAATGAGGGATAGTAGGGGAAATGCTTATCTTCCTTTCAACAAGAAGCCCATTTTCCCAGAGAACTGCCTTCCCTTTTCTCAGGCCTGCTGGGGCCTCACTTATGACATAGTAATTTCTTCGCTTTGCGTGTGGAGTTCTTCAGGCCACAACTATTACATTGGCCACCCAGGTACCACACTATGAATGAAAACAGTGGATCAGATGTGTTCTTGCTGTAGCAACTGAGCCATGACTGTGATTCTTTTTAAAACCTCTTCCTTGGCACTGCCCAGGTCCCTTTTTATTTCTACAGTCCCAACCATCTTTTTCCAATCAGTAGAATTCCTACTCAGACAGCACCTGCAGAAATTGCTAAATTTCTGACTTTATCTATTGAACATGTCTCCAGGAAAAGGCAACTGGCTGCAAGGTCCAAGAGAAGAGTTTGACACAGAGCTGGTACGCACATACTCCGAGACGAATTCCAGCTTCCATCCCCATGTGCAAACCCACTCATGCACAACATCCAAGCCAGACAATCTGCCTGGATGTCCCTCACCAAAAGACAGGATTGTCTAGGGTATGATTCTACGTACCAAGTCCACAAGCCATCCTCTAACTTGCAGAGGAAGGAAGACTGTAGACAGGCCATTTCAAACGTCTACTGGAGCTCCCTTCCGCATTACTATTACTGATTTCGTGACACTCCTAAACTGTGACAGGTACCATTTGTCTTGCTGTTGCTGGGCCTTCTGCCAGTTTTGGTGCACAGTAAACAACAACCTGCCCCGGTAAGTTTCCATGAGTTGTAATAGGAGATTCTGGGACTGCTTTATCTCTGATGGCTTTTTTGCTTGTGAACACTGGGAGATCTTTCCTTCTCCATTCATAACACTGAGCTACTGCCCTTTCTCCAGCAAGTCCCAATTTCCCCTTCTGCCAGGAATATTCAAACTCTTCATGAACATACTATCCTGCTAGGCCTCCTGAAGTGCACCGAATGCCTTGAGAAGGTCCCAGCAGTACCATCCCTTCTCTAAGGTTGTTTTAACAACACTTTCAGTCCAATAACATGGATCAAATTGGTAACAGAAATCCTTTCAAGTAACTTCCTCAGAGTCATAAAGCATATTATAGAGACAGCCTAGAACACCCATAATGCTGCGTCATATTCCCTCTCCAGTTAGGGCGACAGGCTCCCAGATTTCTCCACAGCATGAATTACCTGAAGTAAACATATCCCCTAAACAGTCAAACTCCACCAACAGCTTCCAAGCCTACCAAGTGAAGCTAGTGCTGCTCCTCCAGTTTTCCTCATTCCTCAGTCCTCAGTCTCCCACAGTGATCTTTGCTCCTTCCTTTATGCAGAACATTTAGTTCCTCTCCCTGCTGGAACCGATGCTCAAGTCTACCACAGCTCCCCCTGTGTAGTCAGATGAGCTAAATAGATCAACTTACAGGAGAGCATTTTATAATGCTGTGGATTTGAAAAGCCAGATTCCCCAAGAAAGGGCGACATAAGACATTTAGGTTTGGCATTCCTTCTTCTAAGGGTCAAAACTTTCTCAGTATTGTAGTTGTCCTCATAGTTCCTTATGTATCGATTCAACAACAAAGAGAACAGGAGGAAGTTGGTGCCCAGGAGGTAGCAGTCAAACAGGGCAAAAATGACATTTTCAGATAGTTAAAATCTATAAATATGTATTCTGAAATTCCAATTTACTGGACTTGAATGAAAACATCTAGATATTGCTTTCAGAGACTGTAGGTTTAAGAAGCCCTGTCACATATGAACCAGCTTTCCAGGCTATTTTTATTCCGAATACAACAGTTTATATAGAATTTAGGGCTCTACTCACGTGTTCTGCAATGTGAACTCCACCTCCAGCTCCTCACGTGTCTGAAGAGAGAGGAAAAACAAAGAAAGGTATATTACTTATTTTTCTTCATAGCTTTCCTCATACCAGTTACATATAATTTGTAAAATATATGTTTAGAATAGCACTTAAGAAAATTCCCAGAACATAAGAATAATTTGCAAAAAAACCCCATGGTGCCAACTGAAGATATTGAATTTTAAGGTACTGAAAAAGCAGTAGCTGAAACTAGTTTTTTGAAATCTAAATGCTATATGAGCATGCAGACATAGGAACTGCTACTCTGTTAAAACAGCCATTTTTCAGATTTTAATTCCCAACAATAAAGAATCAGCTGCTTTAATATTATTACAGTTTAAAGTGGCTGAAAATTCAGAACTCATACCAAGAACCAACAAACATGCCAGAAATATTGAGAATTAAAGCACCAGGTAATTAGTTCTAGCTGGTTCCATCCTAGATTTTTAGCATAGAGATTCGTTCTTAACAAAAACTAGAATGGAGCACTCACACAGGGATTTTAAGTCTTTCTTATAATAGCAGCAAAATACGGTTTAAGTAGATTTTTCCTATAATGAAACACTGTAAAAGGATAGATTTAGACGGAAGGAAAGAATTTGTTTTTGTTCACACCAATTCCATTGCTCACCTGTGGATTCAGCTG
This sequence comes from Fregata magnificens, assembly GCA_013389945.1. Lineage (NCBI taxonomy): Eukaryota > Metazoa > Chordata > Aves > Suliformes > Fregatidae > Fregata > Fregata magnificens. The sequence goes on along the minus strand of WAAD01034495.1, from coordinate 124,572 downwards.
AAACTTCACTCGAACAGTACGTCCTACAGTGAGCTTATCTATGTCAAAGAGAACTGTGCAGAGTTCGTCATCCCTGGTGATCGTGTCTTCATCACAGACCTTTAGCTCCAGCACATTCTGCAAAAAGAGGTTAAGAATATCATGGAGTGATTTCTATATCTAAGAGCTCTATAAGGCAGGAAAATCTCAAGACTAGGTTTTTCTCCCTCCCCCCTCCAGTTTTAGGGGAAGAAGGAAAAAGGAGAAACAGAAACAGAAAAAGGAAAGCGATTTGGGAGTATTAGACTTCACATTACTGATAACTGTACATACACAAAGAAACAGGCTTGTCTGCCTGGGGAAACAAAACAAGACAGGCAGGTCATACAGAACATTCATGAGTTTGTGATAAGTAACTGTATTAAATGTTTCTACATTTATTTTATGGCCTTTGGCTCTAAGTGTATAAAACAGGCACAGGTACATAAAGAATGTTCAAAGGATTTCCTTTCCACCATACCTAGAACTAGCTGATCTTACAGTTATTTTTATGTGATCTTTATCTTGGGTTTCACTTGTATATGTCAAGATCAGGAATAGGATAGGAAGGCCATATTCTGCAGGGCATTTAATTGCTTCTCGCTGCTTCAGTATAGTAGATGTTTAAGTAACAAACAGCTGGAACAGAACAATACCAAGGAGGATGTAAGCAACAGAGTTTTTTCTGAGGAATCTCTAACACCTCCAGTGTTTGGAAACTAGCTATTTACTTATTGGTTTATTGCAGTTTTGCATAATCTACTGACTATCTGCAGACAGTGAAGGGTGAAAACCATTTATTTTCACTACCTTGACTCGGCGGTCAATCTTATAGCAGAAAGCTTCATTCCAGACGGGGTTTTTGCTGTTCCTGATGGTTCTGGTCCGAACCTTCTCAGCTGAGGCAGTAGGCAGCCACAGTGTCACGTAACAATCTGAGAGGGTGACTGTATAACAAGAAGATGAGCAGAGTGATAATGTATCCAGAGAAAGAATACACTGCACCGTGCACATTTAACCCTGATAAGAAAAAGATAACACGTTAGGGAGGTTCTTCCTAAAATATACAGGGTGAGGAGCAAATAATACAATGAAGCACTCACAGGAAAACAGAAGCATCCTCACACATTTGCCATGCTCATTCCCAATATGAAGTTTTATTTGAAATAGCACTGTACTCCACATGCAGTACAAGCACACCTATCCATGCCGCATTTAGCTTTATATTCATGGCTATCCAAATGGCTGGGGCAGGGTAATGTTGCCAAAACACGAGAATATCTACCAGTATATGCCCTCTGCCATGCGCACTCACATCAGCTCTAGGATGGCTCCTCTGTTGCTCAGGCAACACACCTCACAACCTTTGACCTGGGCTGCAGGGACACTTGTTTTCTAGCATTTCCTCCCCAGATTTGGTACCTTAACTAGTTGAAAGCCTTTACCAAAGTGCTGGCTTAAATGAAGAATGACAGATTTTTTTGCCAAAAAGTAAAGTGTTCCCCCATCAAAGCTTGAAAGTTTGATTTCCTTATCACAAATCAGAATGTGCCAATTTCATATTCATTGATATATTGGATTAAATTTTCAGAAGTTCTGTCTTTCTCTGCAAGTCTTCTGGAAAACAAAATCAGTCTCAGCACCAGGGTTAAGTTACAATTCGTCCTATTCCTTCCTACCGCTCTATCTGCAGACTAAAAAAATCTTGCTGCCACTCAAGTTTGGGGAAGGAAGCATAAGTGCCACCAGAGAATTCAGCTCCTTCCGTATTCTGACCCCCCATGTTTGGAGGGAGAACTGCCAGGGAGTGAGACTTGCAAAAGCTTGACACAGGCACCGATGGCCTTTCTTTCATACTTATAATGCAATAGATATCCTCCCTATTTCACATTAGCAATGCTCAACCAGTCGTCTGGTTCTTATAGCAACCTTGTGAGTCAGAAGAGGTCAAATAATTCAACCCATAGTCAATCCCTGCATCATGCTCAAAACCTGTAACAGTGTTATTACATCATATTAAGTACAATTTTCTTCATGTATTTCTTCTTTATCTTTCAGTAATGACTACGGATTTAGATTTTTCTACCAACTGTATTTCTCCCAAGTTGTGCTTTTATCAAGTAGTTAATCATGCTATCAGGATCAGCAAAACCTTGATAATGACTGTGGGAAGGAAAGTGTTTCCAGAAAGTTCCCTTAGCCAAAGGGAACTTGCTCTGGAACAACAGTAGGGAGAAAGACGTTTAAAGCCTATTTATTTTCCACTGGTAAATAGGAACGTGAATATCAAAGACCAAGAAGAAAGATTCACTTCAATAAATTAAGTGCAAACACTTCACTAACAAGAAAACATGAAAAAATACCATTGAAATGGGAAACACCAAGGTTTAATCAGGAAAACAGGAAAGCTAAAGTGGAGGAAATAAATGCTAACTCAGAATTGTAACAAGAAGCGTACTGCTACCATTTCAAACAGGTAGAAAAGGGATACTTTCCCATAGTTGAAAATACCAAGATTTCAAGGAAAACTAACAGAAATGTTTGAATTCCCAAATGCCTTTTTAATTCCCCCCAAAAGGTAAAGCCTGCCTGACATATCCTTCCCACTTCAGACAGAAAATGAAATTTTTTTTTTCCACAATAACTTGAGTTTCCTCAGAAAACAAATTTTCTTCTGAGAAAATACTCTTGCTGAAAAGTTTTCAAATCTCTCTGTCAGATACACTTTAAACAAAGCCTTGGGAAGCCCAGGTTCAGAATTCAGGGCATCTCAAGAGGGTAATGATATTCATCTGTTCTTGAGACCAGAACACAAGGAAGTAAGACAATGTGATGTGGCAGACATGCTAACAGGATTCATGAATAAAGACTGCGCGATTCACTGTGGTAAGGAGCAACTGTGAGCAATTCGTTCCTGCCAAGGACAGCCACAATGAATTGAAGCGTAAGCAGGCGACCTGCTGGAGTACACAAATGCACGTGCAATTGTGCATGCAGGTTTGCAGATGCAATTGCAGTGACTGTCTGGTCAGATCACATATTTGGTTGATGCAAATCACCACTTAAGCATTTGAACACATGGGTTTTGTTAAATAAAAAGTCAGTGCATACAACTATAAGCCCACAAAATGTGTGTTTCTGCACATTAAAATAGGTCTTTAATCTCTAAGAAACCCAGAACTTTACATCTTATAAGGTGCTTTCACTTTGTCTAATGAACCAAATCCCTTTTTCAAAATGACACAGTAAATATCATCCGTCATTTCTAGAGTAAAAAATATTAAGACATAAACAGTAAACAAAGCGTTCAGTAATTCATAGCAGATTTTTTTAAAGCTTAAAAATAAAAGGAAGAAGATGAATAAGCACAGTAGTATTACATTGCGGAAGATACAGGAGTAACCCGGAATACCACAAGTGAGCGCAGCAGTTTTGTTGCCTGATAGTAATCATTCATTCAAAAATACTGTTGTTAAGCACAACTTCCACGTGTTCCAACCACGTTCTTCCTGCCAGAAACCACCAAATCCAACCTCAGATAAAATAGAGTTTTCCCTCTACTCTTGACCCATCACATTAGTTGAAATCTCAAAATATATAGTAGATTAACTAAAATTTACATCTGGTTTCCTTAGAAACTATGATGTGCTGCATGAAATTCTAAGTGTGCCAAAAGAAATTTAATTTTGAGCGATGTTCAGCAAGATTTTGGTGAACATATTGTGGACTTTTCCTCTGTGTTTTACACCTTTCCAATTTATTCTTGTGGTCTTTCAGTTTGAATTTTCTTATTGTCTTTGTCTTTATTTTGCCTTTTTCTTTCATGCCTTTCCAACTTCTTTACACAGATATTTCACCATTCAAATTTCCCCATGAAAGTGACTTGGTGGCATAACTGCATTTTGAAAGGCACCTGAACAAGCCCCAGTGCACCCAGGAGAGTGGGCTATTGAGGACCCACATCTGTGGAACAGACGCTGTGAGGAAACTCCTCAATGAATTGGAAATTTTAAAATTCAGAATTAAACCAGTCCCTCCCCTGGGTGAGTCAATGTCACATCTGGACAGTGAACAAACTGTTCTTTCCACCTATTGCAAGTCTCATTCTTCCACTGAGGATTTCCATTTTCTATTTGCTGCCACACTGGTTCAACAAGCTGATGCCCACTAGTCTGCAGAGGCAGGGAAGGTGAATCATTACAGGGCTTCCACAGTTGGATATCACAGACTCTGTAGACTTCCCTACTGCAGAGATTTCTTCTATCTTGGTCTCCTCCCACTATTAACTCTTGTTCTGTGATCTGGCTATGACATTTTTCTCTTGTAGTCTCTATTCTAGAGATCCTTTTCTTGCTTCCCCTCACTATCCCTCACTTAAACTCCTTTAAAACTCTCAGAGTAGTGCTCTTTTTAATTTTTTCTGACTTTTAAATTGCTCCATTCTCTAGGTTAAATAAATTCCCAGACACACTGCATTTTATCATTGCTTCTTGCATATTTATAAATTCTGCAGAAGTAATAGAATTTTTCTGCTTGTACTTCTGTTATTTTCATAGGCTTTCCTACTACTGCTGATTTTACATTTGCATCGCCAGTCCTCTCCTTTCTCCTGTCCAGAAATTCTGTAGGGAATACTCAGGTTTCTTACTCAAAAGTACAAGAATTTTCATCATTTAAAGAGCAGCCCTCTGATCAGCAGCTAAGTCTGATGTCACAAGGGTAGGAAATACGTCTCATACAGTGAGGTATGAAAGCCAGAGATCAAATACATCACCTTGCTTGAGTTAGTTACACTTAAGAGCAGAAAGCAACACTTCAGTATCACAATAAAAGTAATTCTTGCAATCTTGCAGCAATATATCTTTTTATTCCTACACAATTTAAGAACAATAACATTGACCAAATAGTTCCTTTACTTTAAAGAATTATAAGCAACATCCAACAATAGAAGTACTCACGTAAGTCTGCCTTCCGGACATTCCTCACTCTTAATATTTTTACTGTGAACAAGTTGAAAGGAGATACTGGTCTCTGCATGACAATTCAAAAAAAGAAAAAAAAAAATAAAAAAGGCAACATTGAGATTAATATTACAGTCTATAGTCACAGACTACTGTAACCCTAAAGTTCTAAGGACATAGATAAAACAAGGTTTTTAAGGTTGAGCCAATACCATTTATCAAACCAACTGGAGCAGCTGGAAAACTATACAAATTTTTGGCACAGAACCCTTTTCAGGTCTGAAATAGAAGCAAAAGATTTCAAAACCACGTACGAGTTGAGAATAGGTGCTGAGAGTGATTTGATAAAGATCACTTCTTTCTAAAACCACGCCATTATTATCACAATAAACACTCCTACAGCACACGCATGGGTGTCCTCGCCTCTTACACACCACTGCCTGTAATAGAACAGACTGTCTCTGGGACACCAAACACTGTCACAGTAGCTGTGCAAGTAGAGCTAAGTGACCACCACACACCAGCAAAAACTCCTGCACCAGCACAAGCTCCCGCACACAGCCTAAAAGGCCGGAAATGCATCTGACAGTGACGAGATACTTCTCATGACAACTCTGATCCATCTCAGGTCTTCAGCCCTGATCCCCAGCGGAAAGCTACAAAACTCTTTCCAGAGATGGTCTTGGGAATTAACTCACAACTCCACTAGATATCAGACACCTTGGGCTCAGAGATATTAATTCTATAATACCTCATAACTTCCATGGCTCATACTAATATGTCTTCATATTCCTCAGGCTATAAATTAACTCTTTCCCCATTTCACCTTGGAGATAACTACTTAACACCTTTCTCTCCTCTCCCACACTAACACCTCCACTGTTTCATAGGTACCATCTTTCCTTTTAAAACCAATGTATGTACAGATATCATTTCTCTCAACACTTGCTTAAAATTGGTATTTAGCTTTGAGTCTACTGATTCTGTTTTAGAACAGAAACAGGTTTTTGTGCCCAAAAACTTGTCTAATCTTTCTATCTATATCAGTTTGTAAGAACAGATATTAACTCTACCCATAAACCCTCTGACTCCTGCATTCATAGACATACTATACCCTAGTAAAGTTAATACAGTGTCCTAACACAAACACATGGGGTTTATTATTTTGCATCTGAAGTGCCTGTATTAATTATAAGCAGCAAAAGTAAAAATGATGTACTGATGTTAACTAATAAAATGTACCTTGCTACTATTTCCTTCATACATGCTATACATTTTGCTGGACCATTTGTCTTTCCAGCTGTAGCACAAGGCTTATCCTCAAGCGTTTCACAATGCTTTGACAAAGTGTTAAGCAACTGGGACCATGACGTGACATTGGACACTAACACAATGTAATGAAGCAGGTCCTTGTCCTCATCAACAAACCTCAGCACCTCTGAAAATGCAGCAGTGATGAAGAACAGCCTCCAAGAAACAGCCTGGGTAATCCCCAGCATATCCTCTTGCACTTCCCTTTGGGTTGGCAAGGGGCCTGAAGATGCAGAGATGAAGGTCAGGGAGACAGCAGCAGGAAGGTCGGAGCAGTCACTGATATGGGTACATTTGTTCTACATTATCTTAACCTGTCCAGACTCTAGCACAGGGCACAATTTTATGGGGCACAGTTTGCAAGCACTTGAATTGTCGACTGTGGGACATTTCAGCTGTCTTGAAAAGTATATCACACCTCTACCTGCTCCATTATCCCAAACATGGCCACAAAGGAGAACTTGGACAGATACATCTTGAAAGAAAAAAACTAGTTCTTTTGGGGAAAAAAATGAAAAGATTACAGTCTGCAATCAAAAGGCATCATGCCCAGACTATATAGGTGGACTGCCAGAACTGCTTTTCTGTATGCATTAAACAGAACTGGGTAAAACACAGAAACACTCCTAGGCATAGGGATTAACAGCCAAGGCATGTCTATCCTCACCAAATCTACTGACATGTTTGCTACATTTATGCTTGGTCCCTGCTTTCCCACCCAATAAATCCCAAATGTTTTTGTCCTCAGCAGTGCTATTTTGGCAGAAGAGGTGGAGCATATCTTTACCCAAAGATGGGGCTTGCATTCTTTGAATACAGAAGAACTGACTTGAGCAGAAGTTCCCCATCCCAGGGAAGTACTATAACCACTAGGCTGAACACCATTTTAAAGGAATAACCTTTGCTCAGCTCTTTGAAAACAAGCATCTAGACCTCTACTTCATGCATCTCAAGTGGATAGTGGTATCTTCCTGCAGCCCTAAGTGGCACACAGAGATAGGATCTAAGAGCTGTGGTCAGCTGTCACTGGTAGCTGGATGTACCCATTTATGCAGTTGACTGTTCAGCTGTTACAATTCCCGTTCTGGTGTATCTAACTCTCCAAACGTATTGGATCAATCCTCAGTGCTTCACTCTGGGTTGTAGAGTCCGTTCCCATGCTAGTGACTTGGAAGTCAGACATTCTAGGTCCTAACTTTCAGGTGCCTGAATGCTTTGTCACGTTTAGCTGTCAGCAACTTACTCAAAGTTATACAGAAAAACTATTGAGGGGCATATCTTAAACTGGATAATCTGCTAGTAATAGGCAATGACTTCCACTTCTTTCGCTTTAATGTGATGATGACCATATCGCAGGCTGGGTAAGTTCTGAGGCCAGAGGCCCCCAAAGGCAGTTATTACGCACACTTCGACTTTCAGCTTCTGTCTTTATTTCGTCTGAGACATGATTGTTACCTCATAAACCGGAAACACAAGCCAGGCATTTTAATAATCACTGTTGAAACTGTTTAAATATATGAGATTGCAAACGCAGGACTTGGTCACACCATCCTACGTCAGATAAAAGTTCAATTAAGTCCTGTGGCACACCTGTGCAATCCTTACATATCTAGTCCCAGGGAAGTCAACGGGAGTGTTCGCATATGCGAATGCTCATCCATATGAATAAGAGTTATGTAACCAGGCTCTAAAACTGCTTAGTTTCAGTAAGATTCCAAGCTTATACTTCCACAAAAGTCTTTTATAGACTTTTATTTCTTGAGGAGTGAAACACATACAACATTCCCAAGTTACACCAAGAGAAAAGGCAATTATCAAAGTAAAACAGCATGTTAAATCTATTCAGAGCAGAGCACTCTTCCCTTAGCTTTCTCTTCAAAAAGGAATAGAAATATCACCACTACTTTAAAAACTATGAAGACCAACAAAGACAACACTCAGCCCTGTCAGAAAGAGTGGCAGGACTTAAAAACACAGATCATTGCCTTGCTTCTGACCTGGGTCAGGTATGTGGCACCTTTTAACTTCAAAGAGTTTTGGAGCCTCAAGGGCAGGCAGGATTTCATTATGTTACTATGTCTACCACCTCAGGCAAGGTCAAATAGGAAACACTTTTCCTTGTACTACATGTTTTGTATTTATTTCATCCATTTTAAAATATCCCATAGCTGGGTCTTATTAAGTCACTAGAAGTCACTGGGGTTGCTCCAGAACAAAAACAAATGGAGCAGCAGTGAGTCAAGGCCTGTTTCTTTCCAAGAGCTATGTAAAACTTGCTTGGCTTCAGACTGCCATTTTCATGTGATTTTTCCTCTCTTCCTGTTTGCAGCTCCACAGCTGGACTTGTATGTTAGAATAAATCCAAATCTTAGAAGAGAAACCAAGTCAAGCATTTCCACAGTTCAGCATGGCTTTTTCTCAAGACCACGCTAACCTATATTATTTTAATATGATAATCTGAGTAATCTAAAAAGTATTATTTTTTTGCCTGTCAGCTTAAGGGCACTACCAGCATATCTCACCAAATATTTTACATATTCTCCTTAATTTAAATGGCCACTCAAGTTTCAATCACACACATCCCATGGGTTGCCTTGAAACTGACTCTAATAATGAAAGCTGGTTTCCTTGCCTGAGCTATTAAGTAACAAAAAACAACTCAGATACCCTATGCTTATATATTTATCATTATAAACATCAACTTTCATGGCAAAAAAAATAAAAAAACCAAACCCAAAAACCTCAGGTCCTTCCTGATTTTTGCCTCTGTGAGCCTCGAAGAGTCAGGACAGAAAGAAAGGGCTCTGGGTCCCACTCTAAATTGTATGTACTATATTCAGGTCAGTTCTGCCACCCTAAATACCCTAAAGACAAGAGGCACAATCTGAAACCACTGAACTGTACAGGTCTCACACCTAGAGACCTACTAACAATGTAAAAAGCACTAAGGATAAAAAAACCAGCTTGATCCTCTAAAAACAGGTTAAGTTTACAGGTCTAAAAGTAACAATTTTTATGATCCTAGCATACTTCCTTAGGGCTGTGAGACTATTCACAGAGGCCTAAACATAATTTTTAAAGCTACTTTTTGAAGAAACTCTCCAAAGTCTTTGCTTTACCACAGCATTTCATTTTGAACAGAGAAGGCAAGTCGTTCTCGGGCACAATGAGGCATCTGATACTATCAATAACAGCAAACCTTCATGAGGCAGACCAAATTTACCACCATTTGGGAGAATCTCTGGATGACTGCAAGCCCCATGTGGAGCCAAAGCCCAAAACAAACCAGGCTGGGAAACCCCCGCGTCACTGAAACAAGAACAAGAGCCCATCTTTCTGACTACAGATCTGCAGAGAGTTGCAACTGATATTGGCAGCCCCAAGCCCACTGCAAGTGCCTGAAGACAGCCCCATCCTGTTGCGACTGCTGTTGTTCCCATTCGCTGGCTCATAGCAGCCTATCTGACATATTTTCCTTTATGCTAATACCTGTTAACATGAACATCTGCTAATTGCCCAAGGAGTTTTCATTTCCCTGTGCAAAGAATTCATCTTCAGTTCAGTCTTTACAAAACATTTTGTTGCTCTTTTTTCACGTTCAGAGAAGTTTGGGCACTGCTCCCACTCCTACCAGGCTGACGAGATTGGGCTTGTCAGGAGGCTGAACACAACACATTTATTCCGCAGGTTTATGCTGTGTTTTTAAACACCATGTTACACAGAGAATTGCAAGCTCTACAGCAGGTCATCACAGCGCAAAGAAATACTAGAGCACTAAGAACAACTGAAAGACCTGTTTAAATGGAGTCTTCTTATGAAGAAATAACATATAAGACAAGTGGGTGTTTCATCCAAAGAAATCAAAACACAAAAAAGGGAGGAATTAAAAAATTAACATAGACGAAGTAGAAACCAGCCAAGATACAGCACACCACCTACTCACAGCATCATAAGCATCAGACACCAACAGAAGCCAGACTACTTAGAGTTTACTGAAAGCCAAGGCAATATTTCATCTACAGAGCTGAAGTTGCAGCTCAGCTTTTCAGTGTTCAGTAAATATTGCAGTACAGTTTTCCCCCAAGCCATTGAATTCCTAACATTTTTTCTGGTGATCTACATTCAGCACTGGACAGCATTTAATGAAGGGCCAGCTAATTACTACCTACCGTTCTCACCGCTGGTGCTGAGGTGCCAGTAAAAGTCTAGGAAAAACAACACAAGGCAAAGTTAAGAAAACTAAGCTACATGTTAAACTCTTATTTTAGGCTGACGTTTAAAAACATCTCACATTCACAGCCATGTTTAGAGCTATGCTCATTAATGGCACTCATTAGGTGCTTTACTGACCACCAAACACATCACAACTCTGTGCCAGCTTCTTATTTCCTTGACATGAAGCTTTTTTTTTAAGGAACCACAATAAGAACGTTGTTAGCCCTAAAACATAGCTTGAAAATCCAGACATGCCAGAAGATTCTGTAAAAGGCTAGACTAGGAAAACCATCCTTGCAACCATGAGATCTGAGGAACAGCAGATTTGCTTTCTGTGGATTCTCCATACACATCAAACAGCTTGTTCTCATCTGTGATCAACTTAACTGGAATATCAGGCAATTTTACCCACTTATACTTGCTATCAGCTTCTTTTGCTTACCTCATTTGAACTTAAATTTGATCCCATTGCAGCCCCAGTTGCATATAAGTCCAATGTTAAAAGATCCTGAGTCGTACAGCTGGCAGGAACTCCTCATGCAGATTAGGGGTGGAGGAATAGGGATTTTATGACAAGGCTCTCCTGCTCCACCCCTTTATTATTTCCAGTCATTAGGCAGTCCCCTCCCTGCAGCTTATTAGAGCACCTCAACCGAGTCAGCACAGTAAAGAGCAATTTCTTTTCTACCTACTCTGATGTTTGTGGGGGACACTGAAGCCCCTTTCTGCCTAGGGACCTCTTTCTTGAAAATACTACTGCTAATAAAAGGGTTTGCATTTGTGCAACAACTCTAACCCCCCAGCAAAGTGCTTGTGACTAAATCACAGCTCTCAGAGTATCTCTACACTGCCACCATCATACTGCAGGGTGGTGGAGAGAGATCTCAACAGCTTCTTTCCAAACCATGAACTCAAATACGTGTAGCAGTCTTCCTGTAGCAGCACGAAGTTCAGCAAGGTAAGTAAGTGACCCCATTGCAGTGCCACAACTAAGTGATTACAGGACCAATGCTCCCCTGGGCATCTGTGTGCTACACTCAGTGACCTCGCCACATGTTCAGTATTCTTTGCCTGGATATTTAGCATATATCTAGAAAAAAAGTGAATCCATGTCCAGAAATCTTGCAGTTTGATTTTAAATACAACAAGAGGGAAGGGAGGAGCTATAAGCAGTAGGTCAAACTTGGGGGAGGAAGGGTGAGGCAGGAGAGAGGGTTGTTCTCTCCTGCGTGGGCCCAGGGAGCACAGCAGTTCACCCATCCTCAGAGCTTACTTCAAAAGGATCTTGTGTGTGCTCGCTCTCACAGCGGACCCAGCAGGCACACTGCGGGAAACATTGGGGCACAAAACGCTCCCTAATTCCTCTTCACGCTGGTGTGCAGCGACTCACTGCCTGTAAGAGCAATGTATTATAGTAGCCCTAAATTAACACATGTGCAGGCTGGTAGATTTTTGAGTGTGCAAGACCAGGCTCCGGCTCTGCCACACTCTTTCCAGCCTCTCTGCTTGACGACAGGAGGCGGCTAGTACTCCCTCTTGCATCACAAGATCCAAGCGATTATTTTTAAATCCATTTCATTCATGTTGATGAATAATTCACTTCATGCAGGTAAAGAAAGTAACCTTGCAAACTGCAGTGGATGCCACCTAAATGCCCTCCCTGGTGCCATGGAGGCCAGTATCAAAGCAATTCTGCACAGGGGAAGATAGGTGTTATTACTTTATATCTGTGTTAAATACTTATGATGAAATTTGGGTGGAGCAGTTACAGCTGAGAATCACTTGTGCTCTGGCAAAACTAATCTTTCCAGTTGCTGAAAGAAGAATGCTTCCCTGGAAAAATTCCAGTATTAAAATTTAAATTGGGAATCTGCTCTCCTTAAAAATATCTGTAAAACATCCTCTATCAAAGGAAAGAGGGTAGATTATCCAGCTCAACTTCCCCGAGTTGTCCCAGCAGATATATATACCTATATACATTTATACCATCCCAGCTGTTTCACAGCCAATACAAGACTCCCTGACATTACTTTCTCTTACCCGCATTGCTTTTAAGATCCATATGAGATATGACTTCACACTTTAGAACATTATTCCAGAGTCAGTGTATCTTGCCCGCTGAATGGTTTCCTGAAGTTCAGATTGTTTTCCCTTTCTCAAAATACTATCATCATTGCCATACCCAAAACATGTCCCTAAATAATTCTTCCTTTCCTGCTCATGACCACCACCAAGTTTTGTAGCTGATGTTATCTTCCCTTAACCACTGCTTGTCCAAGCCACACAAGGCGGCTTTGGAATATAGTATCTTTAAAAGATTTGTGCAAGTCAAGAATTATGGTTTCAACAGGTTTTCATTCATGCAGTAAAATCATGATAGAACTAAGCGCTGAATGCTCACAACACCCGTAACAGTAAGTCCTTGTCATCACTGAGAAAATTTTAACTGTTGATGGCTTATTCACTGGTGTCTATAAGGACTACAAAATCTGCTTCAAAATAAATCATGATTTTGTAGTTTGTCCCACTGGCATTTTAGAGGTAGAAATGTGCCCCTAGGATTATGATTTCAAAGAGATTACTACTTCAGAGGTTAAGTATCATGTTGGGTTTTTTGCATTTTTCTTTAGCTCTTCCATGATTCAAGGAGAATTTCAAAGACAACCATCAAGCATGCAGTAAGTAAATTCATGAATGAAGTTACCCGAAGTTTAAAGAGCCATATATTGGCTCTTTTTAGCAATCACATTTCCAGGGTAAATAATTTAAAACCAGTAGTGATCTTCATGTACATGCTACTTACACTCTTACTTTGCTTTTTAAAGACTAAAGAGACTGTGTTACTGATGAGGGAACATAGAGCAGTCTCTTTAAAGCTCTGAGCAATAAAAAGGAAACTGAAAAGGAAGATACAATTTTCCTCTGCTCTCCATCTACTTTGTAGTGCGCATTTACATGCACATGATTTTGTACCTTTGTCTTAATTAAGGCAAAGTGGAGCAAATACAATTATCTTGCTGATTTGAGGCAGTCAAAATTCATCTAAACTACCCTGATGCAAGCACTGGTTTCCCCAATATGATATTCAGATAATTGTATATCTAAGCGCAATAGGTTGCAGGTAGCAATAACAGCTGCATCCAATATCCCACTATTACTTTATATACCACTTTGACACCTTCAGATAATCCAGGACTACAGAAATGTATGACTAAAGGGGGAATTCATATTATTGCAAGAGAAAAGTATCCTTGCACCACCTTTGGGATGACAACAGGAGTTGGTCATCATTTAAACACCTTGAACGTAACAAGAAGGGTAAACATCCAAAAACATGCTAGAGGTGTTACAAAATGATAGTCAGATGTCACATTAGAAAAGAAATACTCAGAATTAACAAATAAAGCAAATTAACAAATAAACAAATATAGCGTCAGGTCTACAGCTGGGGATTTTCCCTGGCTCTAGCCTTTCAATTTGTTTNTTTTTTTTTTTTTTTTTTTTTTTTTTTTTTTTTTGTAAATGGTTCCGTAAGCTGCAAAACTTACACAGACCTCATCCTGCCAATCAAACAAGAGAGCAAGAAGTTCAAGTCTAATTCCAGTTACACAATGGACCTAAGCTCAATAATCTCTGCACACAAGAAGATTTACCATGGATGAAAAGTGTCACTTCCTTCCCCATTGTATCAGACTTCAGTCTCCAAAAAATCCAACTTTGGCAGATACTTTTGGCCTGCCATCAGTTTAAAGCAACTGTCTGGCATTAAAAAAAAAAAAAAAAAAAAAAATCTAACTTCCAAATTAATATGTTGGCATTTTATTTTCATGTTTATACATGCAACACCTTTATACATAAAATACCTGTCCTTCAATACTCTACAATATCACTGATGTTTTGTATCACATAAGTTAAAAAGAAAAAAATCATATAAGATGCAAAAAAGGACTTCCTGAGAAAGCATTCTTGGAGAAGGTAATGGAGCACAGGTTAGAGATAAAAGTCTGAAGATTTTTGTATCATCCATTTGTAAGCAGGAGACACCTTCAATCTGAATCTGAATTTAAATTTCTGAGAATGAAAGGTGCAAAATCAATCACTGGAGAAATCACGCTAGCTGATTGGGGCAGGGGCGATCATATTTTTACTTGAGGCTGTATTCTGATTATGACATATATATGGAGGAGGACTTCTGCCTTCAAAAGACTATTGAGAAACTTCATTAAAATAATTCCACATGTCTTTGATATGTTTTGGAGAGATAAAATCTCACTCCTCCTACTCACTCACCCGAAGCAACTGGGCAGTTTTGCCATCCAAAAATCATCGGTAAAGTATTGGCCCAACTGTTCCCAATACATGCAATCCTGCCTTCAGTTTTGTTGCAACAGAATTTCAAATCCAGTCCTTGTCTCAAAAAGCAGTAGCTCACAACCTTTACCTCTGCCTCTCCCTGTGCTCTGTAGAGCTGAGCATCCAGCAGCATCTCTCTTTATCTTTGCAGGAACAGTCTGAGGTCGCCTGACCTTTCCAGGTTCATTCAACACTTCAGACACTGTTCAAGCAGCTTTTTCTCTTCCCTAACCCCATCAGAATACAGGCGTGAGGAATACCAGCACAAGCCTGTGTCAGCTAATTAGCCAGTAATTCCTTTGGCATAAATGTGGCAAGACACATAGCCCAGGACCTTTACAGGGAAATCTAGAGCCAATTTGAATCTGAACCAATTCTCAGAATATCAGGAAGTCACCTGATGTCACAAGCTAATTAAGGGGGTAACTTCATCTACAGTCAGCCTGAGAGATGTTTGAGTCCTAACAGAGACTATAAAGATTCACAGCTAATTGCTTACAGGATTGTGCCATTACATTTAGGAGAGCTTGTGTGACAGGTCACAAACAGGTGTTTTCAAAAAAAGAAATTGTTTTTGACCTACCTGGGTCTTAAATAGAACAATTATGCCAATGCTGAATCACTTTGAAAAACCCAGCTGATATGTCACTGAGCCCCAGCTCCTTCCTTAAAAAATAGCACCAGTAATACTGAATGTCTCTCCTTTGTTATTTTTGATTAATAGCTGGCAAGCCACTTGAACAAACATCTCTTCCCCGTCCTTCTACACTGCCTTTCACGATCACATCGCAGACAGGATTCTGAGTTATCGCTGCAATGCGAACAACACGAACAAGTTTTAATAGGACAGAAAAAGAAGCCTTTCCTTCCTCAGACAAGAAAGAATCCGTTGTGGAGAAAACTCACAAGTCGCCAAGGTAAGACCACCGAGCTTGGCGAGCCCAGGGAAAGCGTTAGCCTCATGCGGTGTTAGATCCTCGGAGCCAGGCCCCAACTCAAACACTTTCCTTCAAGTCAAAATATCAAGCTGCTAAGCTAGACAATTTGGGCAGCCTAAGATTTTTTCAGTGTCTTGCTCAACAGGCCCAGATTTCTTAAAATGGAATCCCTTTCCTCAGCTCATTCTAAGCCATCCTAATTTTCTGGATCTACTGCCAAAAACACACATCATCACCACACCTTGGGTGAGTAAAGCTGAAGGCCCAGTGCCAAGCGTTGCAACCACCAAAAACCAGTCGATGGAATACACCAGGCACAAACTGCATTGCCTCTGTTACATCTTCCTGGAGCTGTAAAAATGAATCTTGAAAATCTTTAAAATACTTAAAAGATAGCAAAGAAAATTAATCAAATTTTTAAAAACCCATTTCATTATTGTTTAAAAATAAATTTATGAACACAACTGAGCTGTCAGAGTGACATCTTCCTTTTCTTCTCTGCTCACAGAAAACTATTGCCGTCTTACTGGTGAGACATAACATCAAATTATCCTAACCAAGGGCAAGAAAAGAAGGTGAAAAACTGGCTTTCTGGCTAAGAGGGAAGAGTTAAAAAAGAAAGATTTATCAGTAACTGAGAAAAAGAAAAAAGTTGTTGGACTTGACCACCTTAGACCCATGAAAAGGAGATGCAAAGGTTACTGACAACAGTTTCCTCTTATGGAGGGAGACCTGATGGGTTTGCTTCATATTGCAACAAAGCTTGACAGGAGATACCTGCTGGCATTACCTCCTGTTAATTGAACAGATGCACAGAAAAAGGACTGTCTTAGAGGTAACAAAGTATGATGTTATCNAAAAAAAAAAAAAAAAAAAAAAGATCTGTAAGAGCGGATGACAGAGCCCATTACCTTCTGACCATGGCACATGAAAGGGAGACACAAGATGCCACACTGCCAGGGCAACGCGGGCATACTGCTGGCATACAGAAGGATGCACTTTTTTTTTTTTTTTTTTTTAATACTCACACCAGTGTAATGAATGAGATGACTGCAAAGGGGAACAGAAAAGCCTGATGAAAACATAGACACATATACAGTGCTAATGAAGCGCTGCACTCTGTGTTATTGAATAAACACCCTGGTGTTTGCAAATACCAGTATTTGGACTTGTAAACCTCTCATTACCATTCCAGTCATCTGCACTCTTAAAAGCAGAGTTTCCTTCCATTTTTCATCTTCCACTGTTGAAGTGGCAGCTTTTCTTTCATCCTTCCTCAAAGGCCATTAGCAAAGCTCATGGATGCCTTTCTTCCCCTCAATATTTGATTTCTTGGTATCAGAAGCAAGAAGCGGTTTTTTCCCAGATCAACTCACTAGCTGAGCTGAGTCTGTAGAACTTAATTAAAAAAAAAAAGATACTTCAATGATTGCATCTATAAGACTCTTATTTTTAATAAAATTATGCATGGGTACTTAGTATATGAATCATAGCTATTACACTGTATGCATATTGATATATACAAGAGAAAAAAAGATCTAAGAATGACCAGTTAAATATATTTTCTTAAACAAGCATTTATCTAAAACGAGTGTGAAAATCTCATGAACAGCCCCCTGTCTATGTTTTGGATGGCAGTGGGAATAGAACTGAAGCAGCAGCTACACACCGACAATCGTAACGTCGCAGAAGTCAAAGGAGTTGGTATCGCAAATTTTGTTGCCATCATGAACATCTGTGAGCTCGCAGCCAATTAATAAATGAACACAGGTTTATGGCCAAAGACTCAGCTGCTAAAACTGTTTTTTCAAACCCACTAAGTGTAGGATTTGAAACCTTAACTGCTATCCTCAGCTTCAAAATCTGCTTGGTAGGCAATAGTTCAGAGAGAAGTTCAGCAAAAATGGATGCAGTCAGATGATTTTTGTCAGACAGTTGGCAGAAAAATCAGGCTGTTATATGCTGATCACTCTGGGGTAGTCCATCAAAAATGTAGACTGGGTGCAATGACAGCCAAGCAGGTAAATTCACCGAAGGTTAGAGTTCTGCCTAACAGATGGATACTGAGAAAATGGAAGACATCATGTGCAGTTCCATTCTTCAATTATCAGCCTTCCTTTTCCTGATGCAAACATTTTTGGTACCTGGTTTACTCCTTTATTGTCACAAGCAGACATCTGTGAACAAGGCAAAGCTTTGCTTGATCTTTGCTTTGGTATCTGGTTCAAAGACCACATACCACCAAGATTTGCATCCAAATCTGGCACAGACTTTTATGAGGTTGAAAACTCATTCTTATATGGCTGTATATCCAAGTAGGACCCTATAGCTCTACAACTGCCTTTCCATTCCCTAAAACTGTGAAGAGAATTTTTAAAAGTAATCATGATTTGCCAGTGGCTTTAATGCCAGAACCAGCATTACTCCTCACACACACTACTGAATAAAATACATAATTTTCTTTTTTAACAAGATAGCATGGATGTTCATTCTGTATGGATTCATGTTCCCTGAATATTTATTAGTCCATCACCAAAACATTTGCATATCTCCTTCTGATGAAATTCGTCAAAATGTACTTTAAGAGAGTTTAGACGACTGAGGTGAAGAATGGTTTTTAAATCGCTTCTTTCGTTCCACTGCAGTTCGCAAAGCCTGGAGAATTAAGTGTTTATTATTCAGGATGTTGTAGCTGCACAGGTTCAGTAACTTGTTGAAATTCTCTTCAGTATATGTAAGCAGACCAGTGCCATAGGGAGCAATACAGTTGGACACATCTACTCTCCCCTGCTCCATCTCTGTGGGACCGCGTTCCACATCTGAAGTAAGAACATAGCGAAGTTCAACACAGCAATGTTACTGAGATGGAAGACTCCTACCAGGCAATGCAAAATACACAGTAACAGCCACAAGAAACTGAATTCTCTCAGGAAAATGGTTCAAGATTTAATTACTGTATAGATACTACACCTGCTGCACTAATAAAGTCCACTACTTTGCTGCTTGACTGCAGTCACAGCTGATCCATAATCGACTGGCAGAACAACTTTTCCATGCAAAATGCTTTCTTCTCTAAATTAAAGTTTTCCATCAGAATATTTCACTTTTGCAGATTTGGAATTTTGTATTTTTAACTTTTCCATTGGGTGTTGAAATGACAGCTCCTCATCTACCAACTGGTAGAAAATGACACCAGGAAGCTCCTGGATTGGGAATTCTCCCTTTCAGGTGGCTGAGATTTTAAGCGCATGCAGCAGGGCAAATAAGATTATGAACTACATGAGGTCTTTTCCAATAAGCTGGTACATGGATTTTTGTTCAGTTTTTGAGGAAAGTTTCCTGGATCATACTAAACGAGCAACAAGAAAATAGGAGTTGTTGCATGCAAAAGTATTTGTAAACTGAAACTGAATTTGCCAAGTAGTTTTTCTGGTGAAACAAAGAAATCACTATTTATTCTATTGCTGAATTAAAGAAGATAATGTGGCAACTTTTCAAAAATGACAGATATCAAAGCAGCTTGTTACCCTGGCAAATCCTTTCTTTCATTTTATGTTTTCAGCACTTTCTATTCTCAATTTTTTTCATGTAAACTAAGTAATGAGAGGATTCTAGGTTTACTAACAAAGTAAAAGTAGTATCTCATTACAAGACCGTTAAGTGACAGTGTTAGCTACCAGTGGATATAATTTAGTAGCTGCCTCCTGTCTGTTATTATCAAAGGAATGCAAACTTTCCCAGGTGCCAGGGGTTTTGCCTCAAGCTACAGCTATTCATGCTTTTAATTTTTAAACTCTCTAGTTCAATCCCTGATTAGTTGGCCAACACTATATCCATCACAACAGGACTGGGAATATGATAACTTCGCCAACTGAGAAGCTTGCCAGTTTCTTGTCTTAGAAGAGGAACAAATTCAGTGGATAAACTGGATGTGACAACCTCAAAAAATGATTGATTAATGCCGTTAACTTACTCGGTGCCTTGTATTTTTGGAAGGTATCACACACCAGTGGGAAATAGGCCAAGATTGGTGCCTCTAAGCTGTCCTCAAACACATAGCACTCCTTCAGGTGTTCCCGGTCTTCCTGGCTCAGCTCCGTGCTGGGGAATGGGATCCCATGCTCCAAACAGTACTCCGAGAACAGGTCCAGTGGCTGGTTCAACAAAGAGGAGATTTGCAACACAAAGAGAGGTTGAAATAAGGCTACCAAGCCCCATAACTGATATTTTACTGCACTAGGCAATCTGTGATTGATTTATATGTTTACAAATAAAGCTACCTATGCACTGGAACAAGCATAGCCGCTTGATTTTAATATATCCTGGTTAATAAAAATTTGGTTGATTTGCTAACACTGTACATTTTTAAAGCAAGATTACTGTTTTCTGAAATTTATACAAAATTCAGATAATTTTTGTGACTGAGTGGGCACAGTAGAGGATTTGGATCAGGAAATTTTTATTGCATGTAGTATCTCCGATCACAGATCCTTGAGTGTTTGCATTCAGCACATCTAACAATCAATGTCTTCATGTCCTCCTACAAATAAATTACCTTCATTTCAGTCATATACACCCCTCAATGTTTCTTCAAACACAGCAAAACAAAATCCTGACTGAAACTTATGCAAACACTAAAACATAGAAGAAAAACTCCAAATTTCCATTCAAAAATAGCAAAATTATGTATTAACTAATTACATTGTAAAAGTTATTTAACTAACTATTGAGGAACTTGGTACCACAATGACAAATCTGCACAGATACACAGAATAGGTAATCTTCTATGTGTCAGTGTCCATGTGTGTGTCCCAGAAAGCTACTGAAAATAGCCCCGATAAAGACAGTGACATTATGGTCACAGTGTTGAATAGTATCACTGATATGATCATTTAACTTGGTAACAACCAGATCATTTTCTGAAAAAAAGAGAAATGTGGTAATTCAGCTGCTGGAGTCATACAGATAAAGAATCACTACTTCAAAACATCACCAGAGTCTGTGATCCTCCGCTGTAATTTAAATGCAAAATGACATCCACTTTCCTCTCCGGCCTCAGAATGGGCGGGCAGCTGGTGTTGATGAAGAACGCTGTATCTACCAGCCTGAGGTAGTCATCCATTTCATTCAGCTGGTTGGGAGAAGAATCCAGCACTGTGTCTGAAAGTCAAAAACTTACATTATCAATTAATTACTGCAGGAGCAAGTCCATTTTTTTTCCAGATCAGCATAACAAGGAAAGAAAGAAAAGACAGCCCACACTTATATTAGTCTTTGACACAAAGCCCACAGTTAAATATTTGTCTTTGACACAATTTCAGCATCTATAGCTCAACTCTGAGATCAGTAAGAGGCAGCAGTTCTGAGACTCAGCTTCATCCAAAGTGATATATTAAGCTGCTTTTTCAACTGGTGTAAATTTGTGGCTATTTAGCTTCAGTGGAAGCTGTAAGTCATTCTTTTGTGGCTTTTCCTGGGAAGAACAGAATTCAAGCAAGCCTGCTGTGGCTTCTCCAAGACAGAAACAAGACCAGCAGTAGATCATCTGGGGCTCAGGAAAACCAATTTCACAGACATGTTAATCAAATAATGTTAACCAAAATTTGCTTTTGTGCTAAAACTTATCAAATAGTTGTCCTCAGCAAGTATCAGCAACTCAAATCACCTTCAAAGATCCATCTAAAGAAATTTACTATTACCTTTCCACATGCAAAAGCTCTCATTTTCTAAATACTTGTCATGTAGCTGCAAGCCCTTGAGGAAATTATGGTAAGTTGAAACCACTGGCCGTCCGGTCATCATTTCTCGAAGAGTATTGGAAAGGCAACCTTTGGGAATGGATAAGCAAGTTGTCTGTTCATGAGGCTTCTTGGGCAGAGCAGGATGTTCCTCTGCAGGAAGAATGAGAAGAGGGTATATGTCTGCATTTGTTTAGAGTGTTTCTCTGATGCTAATAATAACAAAGACAGAGGGGCTGGGCAGCCAAACCACAAGGGCCCCTCTGTGATGGAGTGCACGCACTGACACGCAGACTGTTCCGGGCAGAGGTGGGTTTCGGTGTCACAACATCACCTTGTTGTTCCCCATCTGGCCCCTCCCTCCCCACAGGACTCATGGTAACCTTCTCGTGACTAACAAAACTCCCCAGGGATGTTGCACAGTGAGCAACGCAATGTTTTTTCCTGTTTTCCAGGACAACAGTTTCTCTCCTGTTTTTCCTTCATTCCCAAAGGCTTGGTGTCCCCTAACCCAGAAACAGGACACAAACCCAAACTCTTTACCAAATGTCAGGTTTCACATTTCAGAGAGGTGTGAAGACAATGCAGATGCAAGTGAAAAGTAATCCAAATAACTAACCAATGTCATGCTCGGTGTCTCGGGTCCATCTGTGCCAGAAGTCCTCTGAATGACCCGAGAGGTAGACAGCATCCATAAAATTCTGGGAAAATATATTACTCCATGTGCCTTGAAAGTTAAAAAAAAAGCCATACTTAATACTACTTTGAATTTTTAGAGCACAGCTATGGCATCCTACTTGGATTCAGTCTCTGTGGTTGTTTAAATTAGCACTGGTTTAGTTAGGAAATATTATGAATTTTAGCATAAATATCAAATGCCATGCCATTCCACACAATGTCTAGCTTATGACTAGGCCATTTTAGAAACTTGGCTGTTTATAAAAGTCAGTCTATGATTTTAAATACTTCAAAGGTCAGTTCTAATGTATGTGTTCTGTTTTGGTCTAACTAAGAAGTTCAGCAAATTAATTGCATTTGTCTCAAGAATTTCCTTCCTCTTTTGTCACTTTTGGCTGGTTCATTTGAGATTTAAATTGCATCCAATACGTTATCTGGTGTACTAATATTGCTACTTGCAGACCACTAGTTATTAGATGCCAACTCTGTGTAGCCAACTATGCGGTTATAAAGGCAATGTTTTTCTGAGATAGTAAATCACCTTCCAAGAAGCAGATGCGGGACTCTGGGATCTTCTTCATCAGGTGACCCATGAAGAACTCACTACCAAAATCCTCTGAATGAACAAAGGCCCCGTATTTCAGGAAACCCACCTCATAAGGTGTGAACTCCACCCACTCTGCAAATAAGACATCAGGAAGGACTTATTGCAGCCACCTGAACACATGTAAAAATAACAGCCTAGAGAATCAAAAGCTGGAAGAACAAGGCCTGTAGCTTCAGCATGTTGGTGATAGACAGTTCAAACTACCATGTTTTGAAACCAACAGGTGCCCTTCAACATATTGCGTGTTAGATCGGTGAATGCAAAAGCTAAATTCACCTCCTCCACTAACACTGTGAAAATCCACTCAGCTTGGGGTTCAGGTCCATTTCTGTACTAGGAAGTAAAAATTGGGGCTGAAAGTCCACCAATTGCTAAGGCCCTGCAGAAGATGTGGCGGTTTTAGTTCCTCTGAGTCAGCAATGACACCAGCTACCGTTCATTCTTAGACTCTGATAATCACTGCCTTGTGAAGCTAAAAAAACTCTGACTAAAACACACCCAAACCTTGGCTGAACTCACTGGGACTGCAGATTGTGCCTAGAAGCAGGTGATCAGGTTCAGTTGCAGGACCTCCTTCTTCATTTGGGCCAGAAAACGCCATGGAAATAGTGATCAGCATCACTGATCAGGGCACAGAGCGCTGCCCCTCCGCAGATCCCTCTCTGGCTGCTGGGAGCTGCCTCCCGCTCTCACCGCCCTCCACATCTTCCCTTCTCCTCCCTTCCTTGCCCTTCTCTCCCCCAGCCTTTTACAGCTCTCTCTGACTACTGCTGCCTGGGCAGGAGCTCCAGCAGCTGAAAGAGGCTGTGATGAGTAGGTGGGGACCAGAGAGAGAACAAGCAGCAGTGGTGGCTCTCAAGGCTGGCAGCAAAGGGCATCTCCACCCCTCACAGGGCAGTGTCTTTGCACAAGTATCTCCCTACCATAGTGTTAGGATGAATGTTTTTCATCCAAGTCAGAACCCAGATGTGAAGACAGGGGAAAAAGAAATTATTTAAAAGATTTATTAGCTTGGACTTAGAGTAAAAGCTTTTGGCATTCACCCAGCATTAAAAGGAAACTCCTTAGATTTATAGAAGTGTGTATAATAATCATTACCTTTAAAATCCAGAGTGCTAAAGTCATCCTTGACATTGAGGGACAGGTATATGGGCAGCGGATTCTGCCCCTGATTTACTGCCAGTTGCTGATCAGAGAGTTTGTGAGTACTTTCCTATTTATAAAGAACAGAAGTTATTGTAAAAGATGAACATGATGCATGGACTTAATATGGTATCTAAGCATGGACTATCAATGAAACATCTCCTAAACCTCAGCAGATTTTTGTCCTGTGTACTTCAGTTGTTTGACCACACAAATGTGTTCATGTGTTACCTGTTATCAACCTTCGCCAAAGCATTATCACTGATGCTTCCGGGAATTTTGGAATGGGGGATAGAGTGAAAATGTGAGAAACTTGTCTACACAGTCACTAGGATATTACTTGCTTTAAGGAAAGATAGATATTTAGCTACCTTGGAGGTGCTGCAGATAAAAGTCAACCAGGGCCCATTTCATTCAATACAGCTTTGTTTGCTGGTATGGCTACTGGTATGGCTATATATTGCTATGCCTGAACCTAGCTCTGTCAGAGCCACCTCTCCTCTGTATATTACTAGAATGCTCATTTGATCTGAAATTAAAGACGGAAAATCAGTTTCATCAACAGCTTAACTTTTTACATGCTCAGACATTTCCCCTAGATGCTTACATTTTAGGCTTACTCTGTGTTATTTTCTTCTAAAAAGCCAAAGAAAGACCCCTTAGAAGTTTGAGAGCCTATCCTAACTGAATCCAGAACTTTGGACATGAAAAGTTAGAAATCCTCTGGAATAAGGGACGGATATGTAATACCTGATGATGTAGCATACAATCAATGAAGAGTCCCCATAAGTCTGTAAAGGACAGCTTATGCCCCTGTTGCTTTCTTTCACAAAGCTCTTTTTCATAGTATTTCATATGATCCAATGAGAAACAGTGCAGCTTGCTCTTGATCACTTGTTTCCTGATATCACCAATTGGCCTTCTGAGATCATTCTGTGACCAGTTTGCATCTTCATATAACTTTGCCATGGTCCTGGTAAAAAGAAACATACTGTGGTTCATCACTGTGTACATGACAATTCATGGGCTTATACCACACATAAGCGTTTTGTTTCAGGATACACGAGGCTCTCACCCTCCAACTTTTACCTTGGAAGAGCAGTTCAAAGCTCAGGCAGAATTTAGACTATGCAACAATATTTTTGCTGCAGGGATACGTTCAAAATCATCCTAGCTTGTTTCTTCTCAGAATCAAAAGAGTAATAAAGCAACACCCATAATGTAACGCAAGCTTTTACTAGAATTACTCTTTGATTGACCAGGTTCAAGTCGCAGCTTCTGCCTGAGGCCAGTTTCCTCAGCTGTTTCAGACTGTGTGAAATGTTAAGCAGGAGTTTAGCAGCAAATATTGCCCTGAACAAGTGTGAGAGCTCCCCTCCTTGGGCATGCAGCAGGTGGGCCACCTCAGACTCTTGGCACACACAGGGCCAGTCTGCTTGCGATTTCAGTTCCCAGAGTTTGGGCAGATGCCAGTCATCCCTTCTCATCCCCACCCCACTTGTTCTAGTTCTGGCTCATGTATCTTTTTAGAGCAGCCCTCCAGAGGCAAAATGTTTTAAAGCCCTAGACCCCTGCTAGTCAACATTGTGTGCATGACACTCCGTGTTTCTCAGAGCTTTTCTTTTAAATTCTCCTTTTCAGAGCCACGTAAGGGTTGAGCCAGACAAATATTACAAGAAGATTTCTGAAGTGTTACATGCAACTAGATAACCCAAGAGATACTCAAAGGAAGGGAAAACAGTATTTCCCTACTTTCATTTGCTCATTGCTCTCAAGCATGCTCAGGGATCAGGTCTGCATCCTTTCAGAGATTCAAGTCCCCAGGAATCCAGCTGCATTGCTTCTCTTGCACATCTGCAGCATCTTCTCTGACTCATTATTAACATCTGATTTGTCTGCACTGGCAACCAAAAGGTTTACTTCTCCCCCAGGAAGCAACCCCATTTTTTACATTCCCAAGAAAATGCCAGATTTTTGGCCTACAAGGCCCTATTCAGTCCCTTGTTGACAGCCATAACTAACCACTTTTCACTCAAAATGAAACACCAAGACACCTCTACCACCCCATCATAACACAGGAATCTTTTCTGCCAGGTAACTGGGAAATGAGAAATGGAGCGGAGTCATACAGAATTTTCATCAAAAAATAACCACGTTTCCCACCCATTCTCCACAACACGCACCAAGTTCATGACAGAAACAAGTCCAGCCCCCAGGAAAACTCATAATGTATGGCATGGCAGAAAGGCACGTATCCAAGTCACAGAACAGCTGCGGGTGGGTTTGTCACCTATACTGAACTGCAGGGAGATACAGGTAAACCATCCTGGCTTGTGCTCTTTTCTTTTAGCTTCTGCGAACAGTTTGGTGCAATTATAGAAATACAGTAGTTCTCACTCAACTTGTTTCTTGCAGCTAGAAGGAATAAGGGCTACAGCACTGAATGGTCCCATAAAATGGGTGACCACTCAAAGGAAGCCGAGTCCCAGCATCACGCTGAGCAAAAGTCATCAGCAAGGCAATGTGCTTCACCAGGTTATCACTTTGCTAACACAAACAGCAAGCACAAGCCCAAATCTTCTTACCATGTTGTGGCAGATAAACCACTGATGTATGAGACACAGTCCAAAACACCTAGCTCCTGGAGAGCCAGAAGACTGCCAAACATAGCCGTCATGGACCGCACTCCCCCTGCTGTGGTCATGACTGCCACCACTGGCACCTGCTCAACACACAAAGGCACAGAGTCATTCATCACCTAATAAAATAGAGACATGGTGGGCATGCAGGAAAAGTAACAGCAACACCCTGATTCAGGTAGGTTTGGATTCAATTCGCCCTCTTCATGGCAGCACTTGGATGTATGTTTGAGTTGTTTAAACTTTGGTGGGACTTAGTGTGTGCTGAAAGCACCTTCCTAATTGGTGATGCTTTGGTAAGTCAGAAGCTGTAAGCATGGCCCTTGTATGGCATAATCTATTTTCAGATTTGTAAAGAGTCTTTTGTGGATGTTCATTTTTCCTCAAGTCTTTCCCTCAAAACACATTTTAAAATCCTAAGCATAACTGAGGTCAGAGGAGCAGACCAAAATCTGCCTGCATAATTTTTATTTCCTCTAAGTTTATATACAACATTTTCTATTCTCCAGGCAGATGGTGCCAAGCTTTATAGATTTATTTTAACATCCTTTTTGTTACCCAGATTACCTCCCTATTCCCTGCCATCAACGCCATATGCAATCTGGTCTTACTTTCCTCAGGGATGCAGCAATTCTGTTAGCCATCCTCCCTTTGCCCCATAGGTAGCACTTAACAAAAACTGAGACAACGTATTTATTCAGTTTTAGGAACATATCTTGCCATCACCTTTAATCTTGTCTTCATTGTATTTTACCATCTACTTGGGGGTTTTGGTTTTTGTTTTTTAATTAATATGACTCAATAACCCTTTATTCTCATTTAATAATAACAAATCCTATTCTACCTGTTATTTAAGTTCATGAGCACTTTGACTTGGTTGACAAATGCTGTCCTGCATACAGCATCAAGGGATGGGTGTGCTGAGAGCCGAGCAGAGCAGTGGAGGAAATCCCACACAGGCACATTCTCCCAGTTGCAGAAGAGTGTCTCCCTGACTTGCTCCAAGCACCACAGCCACATAACAGATTACTGTCCTCCAGTAACAGAACAGCTACCTCTGAGTCCAGGGATCCCCAGGAGAGGAGAAAGCAAGAGGTAACACACTGAAAAACATGCAAGACAGGTGCTGCTCTACCCGTGTGCTAAGGGAGAGTCGCAGCCTTCATGTGTGAGCCTTGTGTAGCAGCAGAGAAGGAGAGAGGTGCCAAACTGAGAAGAAATGGTCTCAGGCCAAGCAACCAAATTTCACCAAGCTTGGTTGTACTTACGTTCATCTCAACAAATACGTTCTTTGGGTGCCCCTGAGTGAGGATGGAGGTTGGCAGAGAATAAAGGAGCTATAACTGACCTCCTAACAGTTCCTCTTTCATCCTCTGTGCCAAAAATTCTTGGGTATGGTCTAGGTGCAAGTGACAGTCTGGCCTATGCATTTTAGTCTAGAAGATGTGGAAGAGCTATATGCGTAGTCATGCAAGTACAACACATCCACTTTGTTCAAAGTGGGACAGAAGACTTTAAGTTCCCAAGATTCTGTCCCACATACCTCATCCTCCTGCAGGTCTTCATCTAGATTAAGAACATTTTTCAGAGCAACAGCAACCACCTTCTTCCTTTTACAGATGAAATCCTGCTCCTCTGCGCATAGATCAAACCCCAACCGCAAATCTAAATTCTTGCAACTAGAGCATAAGAACAGAACAAGACATGTTACCTGTAAGCCATTTCTAGAGCTACTGCTTGAGACATCAAGCAAAACCAGCAACAACAATAAACCAGTTTAATGAAAGGCTACTCCCAGGCACATGAAGATTCCCCCAAGCAAATGAAAGCAGGTATATGGATATCACAGGCCCTGGATTTCTGCCTTCCTGTAGAGATTTTAGACCAGAATCATGCCCTGAACTATTTCACACAATCATGAGAAAGTTAAAGGAATCAAATTCTCTGCTGATGAAAAACAAGGAACATAACTGAATTCAAGCTGTTTCACATTGAGCTCTGAAATTTGGACACCTCTTCACATTCTCTTGGTATGCATGTGTTTCCTGAAGAGCAGAGGGGGCCTAAGCAGTTACTTAAACTTAACACGCTTTAGGCAAAATGACCCTAATACCACATTATGCTTATCTCTACTAAGAATTTGTGCTGTAAATACTTGAGTCAGAAGATGTCTCTTAAGTGTATCCCTTCATATCTATCTGTAGGTGATTATGAACATCGTGTGCATCATTAATTCTACAACTTCTATTTTCACAGGGCTCCTCTTTCAGGGGTTTTTCAGACAAAAGGTTATTTTGTCCCTTCTGTAACTCATAATTAATATTCAGTAAAAACATCTGATTTACCATCTGTCTGCAATTAGTGCTTGCAATGTAGCTAACTAATCAGTAGGGGGTAATGTTGCCGTTCGGAAAAATCACTGCAAGCCAGTCAATACATTAATTACTGTCCGCTTGTTTCATTGAAAAGTGACCTGCAGAGGACTGGTAAATGCATAATGGTGTCAGAAACATGTTAGAAATGTGTTACGCGTAGAGGTGTGTGTATTATAGACAAAGGTTACAAGACAGAGGGATTATTAAGTATCAAAATTAGGAAGCATCAACATTAGGAAAAACATTGTGACTGGTTATACCCCATAACGACCTACCACCTATTCTATGCTGAACTCTTACCAACCGATTTAAAAGCATGTATGATTTTATTAACCCTTCACCATATTTTAGTCTTCTTTAACCAATTACAATCTTTATTCCTGGTTTCGAAATGAGCTAGTTTAAGCTGTAGCTTCCTTTCATCTAAAGATGATACTGTGAAAGGATAGGACATGGCCTAAGTAATCATTCAAAAGAAATAAAAGGTTTACCCATTGTCTTCTTTCACAGACACGTCATAAGATTCACCCTGAGAATCAAGAATGAAAACACCATAAATTTTAAATAGAATTGAAAGTTTGGAAAAGCAAATTTTACAGTATTAACAATTATTCAGATATATAGTCTAATGATAAATCTTTGGTCTCTTCTCAGGCCTTCTGCACACAATCATCAATAGGATTCTGCTTTTAAAATACTTTTAAAGCAATCAGCAATTCTCAGTATGCTACTTTTTCCCTGAATAATAGTTATACTTTCAAGTGTATGCAGAGCTGAGCATACATATAACTCAGCTAGTACATTTTTAATAACAAAATTAATAACGGACCAGGTATCACATAGATATAGCTTACACTAATTGAAAAAATTCCGAATGCTGTCAAAGGTTACTCACTCTCATCACTGTTACTTTCTTGCTCAAGTCCAGAGACTGGAGAGGCACAGCCAGGGGACTACTTACATCCATTTCCCTCCTAGCTGAGCCATGCTGAATTAAAGTGGGAAAAAAATCATTATAAGGAGAAAATTATTTACAACCCATAGGTACAAATCTACCAGAGAAGGGCTAATTCATCATGCTTCTCCCAAAAGTTACTTTAGCTGTTATCACCATCCACAAGCAAAACATACACCACAGAAAAAATGCTCCTTTGGCAGCGTCATGTGCAGTCTGGGTTGACTGTGCTTGACGTAGTGGAACATGGTGGGTTCACTGCTTCCCTGTCCACAGCGAGGACCTATGGAAACATCCTGGGTTTCTTCATAGGATCCTTTCATTGTGAAAGTGAAATCTCTCCCTAAGAACAAGAAGCAAACGGCAGAGAAAAGTTAACTGCATCTAGCCCTGAAAAATAACAATAAAAATGCCCCAAGTAAAGTTTCAGCCTTAGTGCAGTCAACATTAATTTGGGCCACAATGTTTTTCCTCCCCCATAATCAGTGTGAACAAGGGCCAGACTGAATAAGCAGCAAAAGGCTGGCGCAGCTTTGCAACTTCTCCCCTGCCAAGTGACAGAGCATGTGTTAGACCAGTGGATGCCACTAGCAGCATTCACACCCCCTGACTTTCCACCATAGTCTTTCCACTCCTGATAGTTGTGTCTCCCCTGTTTTACTTTCTGTTCTCATCACAGGTATTTCAGTTCCATCACACTGCAGTCAGTTTCTGAGTCTCCCAGCCACCTCCACAGTTTCCCTTAAGCTACACAGTCATGCCATCTCCGGAGGATTCTCACTATTAGCAAGTAGGTAATTCTGGAGGCACCTCAATCCCCAAGCAGCCCTGATACAAACAGACTAAAACAGATCGAATATTTATCTAAATCCAGCTGCATCTCCCATAGCACAAAAAGCAGTGACAAATGATTTATATCAATAACCTCACTTGTGTAAGGGCTCTTCATTTTTGTTTCATTCACATGTACTTCCAAACAGGAAACTTCACGAGACTGGAAGAGATAAACAATAAAATCACCGGTCACAGAAACAGATCAGGATCCTCACTGAGGGGTCCTGTAGAAACACCAGGCTTGGCCATGATGTCCTGTAAACACGAAGAAGTTGCAGAGGCTCATTCTCTTGTATAAACCATGCGAGCAATGCTGTGGTCAAGGGAGCTAAGATAGCTGGGGACCTGTCCCACTACATTTAAATACCATTCAATCCCCAACGGTTAACGCAAGAAATTTTTCTCCCCTTCTAGGCCACGTTTTAACTTTTGTCTACAGAAGAGTGAGCTGAAGGATACCACAACCCTGCAGAACAACTGGACAGGTGGGCCTGTACTTTAATACCTTTGGGATGAAGCTGAAACTTCCCAAAAGAGTGCTGCATAGGAGGAGGTACCAGCACAGGAGCATCGCAAAGTACTTTAGACATAGTGTGAAAAGAGCCTTCGGCTCTGAGGTAGACATTCAGTAATAAACTCTGCAGTGACACTGGATTCACTCCCTTCCCAAGTTTCCTTGTTTACTGCCATTTCATCAGTGATCAGCTCACTGGCACTGTGGCAGAGTGCTGGTCCAAGCCCCTCTCAACACAGAACACACTACAAGCACGACCTAATTCAAAACTTTACAACCACAGCTGTGTCTCATCTGAAAAAGAGTAAAGACTATGCATAAAGACATAGTTCTTCCAACTACGTCCTTCAGTTCTGCCCTACCATAACAACGTAAGCGTAAAAAATGAAACAATTACCACTAGTACGCCATTAGTAATGATGTTCTCGGATACACCTGGACTGAAAAGCAAAAAGGAAAAGGTGTATTTAAGACTGGGTATACGAGCAATAATCTTTTAAATGCAAATAGTTCTCTGAGCTCAGTTTTTCTTGCTGCCAAGTGCCACCAGCACTTCTATCCTTCACCTCCGTCTCATGCTCACTGGCAGGTCACAGTCCCATAGCTTCTACGGACACTCCCTCTTTCTTACCTCCCCTGATCAGCACCACCTCTTCTTAGGCTGAATTACAAAATAAACACCCACCCTCAGCTATAAATAGTAAGTGAGACTGTCACTCAAGAAGGGATTTCACCAGATTCAGGAGAGAAAAGCAACCATGGGGAAGATGCCGAGATGGGATGTCTGAGCACAGCTACGTGGAGCCACTTCCCCAATGCTGCATTACCACTCTCTAAAATGTAAAGTTTTCTGATGACAAATTCTGTAACTTTTAGGCTTTACTCACATGTTTTCCAGTAGAAATTCCACTTCTAGTTCTTCCTGATTCTGAAAATAAGATTTATTTTTCATTTAAGGAAAATTAACAAATAAACTTTTTCCTTTGATAGAGCTCTGATGATTTTGTATAACCCTCCCTTGCAAGGTTTTGTTGTTCCCACACCCTTTGTATCATAATGTAAATGGATGTAGGCCTTCTTTGGCCACTCTTTCATTTCATGTCTCTTCACTGCTCTACTGTTTACAAACCAACTGTCCCCCCAAGGGGAAGAGGAGAGTAAGCATCATGGAATAGGGGGTGAAGGTCCTGTTATTCATTTATTAGTAGGGTGAGACATGGGTCAATCAATGCCAAGGACAGGAAGTATAACAGGTGAATGATGTAGCAGAACATACTTAAGAATAAATGGACCTAGGTGGTGAGTATGTCNAAAAAAAAAAAAAAAAAAAAAAAAAAAAAGGCGGGAGAAGAGACCAGCTTGGAAAATGAAAATTACTGGGGGTGAAGGGAAGAAGAAAGAGGGCAGACTGAAGCTGCGAAGGGGAATGAGGGAAAGAGCTCACAAGGGGCAAATCAAGATGAAAAAGGGGGAAGACTGTAAGAGCAGGGAACAACAACAGAAAAGAGTAACACATCAACAACATAAGAGGGACTGAATAACTGTATTACTTTACTGCAGCCATTTGCTGGATCAGTCTGTATGGGACACAGCCAATCCAGGAAATACCGTATAAAAACATATGTCAGAGAGACCTTCCCACAGGGTGATGACAAGTGATGGAAAAATTTTTCATTCACATTCAGAAGAACTAAGCTTTACTGCCAAATATCCCTTCTGTCCAGCTGCACAGAGTACTTTAACTTTGTGAAGAGACTGTGAAAACCATGGCAAGTCTGATAATGTAGCTGCCAAGGTAAAATCATCACTACAGTAAGCGTGAAAAGTGAGTATTTTTGTATTTACTAGTTCATGTCAGTAAATGAGACATCTCAGGTGGCTTCTCCGAGAGCTGGATCTGTGGCACGTAACCCAGCAGCAGGTGGTTCTGCTTGCTTATTTCTCCCAAGGTCTCCATTTTATGACAATTAGGGTGGTTGCAACAGTTTGTAACAGAAGGCTGAGGGATGGATTTTAGAAAGCAGTCACCTTACAGAGATGCAAGACAGACTTTATCAAGCATCAGATTGTGACCAGTCTGTACTATCCAAACTCACTGACGGTCTGTTCCAACTTTGTCCAAAGAACAGCAGAAACAATGTTCAGGAGACCCTGGCTCATAACATCTGCCTAGTTGAGCCTGCCTTATATTCCCATCCTTCTTATGCTGTTGTATGCACACTCACACAAATTATATTTCTATTAAGTCCCATTCACATTTTTGTGGGTGAAAAACCTCAAGCAAAGCAATGGAAAGACTTGTTAGACCACACAGTGAACAAGAGGTACAGCAGGAAGCAACCCTGATGCTCTGACATTACCCATCCAGCCTCCTCAGCTCTCCTTTTGAGATACCTTGGTAGATGAAAGAAATCATTATGGGCAGAGGTGGCAGTACTGCCTATTATTAAGGTTGCCCCGCATGTTCCATTACTAAGTCACTTTTTTTGGGGAAGAAAAAAAAAAAAACACCACACACCTAAGTGCTCTAAAAATCCACGTACAGACCATAATCTGTGATGCCTCATGGGCACCTGAGTAGGAGTCGTGATACGAATATGGACAGCTTGACCAAGACGTTCCTGAGACACAGCTCACCTTGTCTTATCTCCCCACCTGCCACCTTGCTAAGCCAATGGGTTAAATCAACTCTGCACATGCCTCAGAGCAAACTCACGCCTTGAATCACACCTCAGATGATCTCAGTCACATGAGGCTTTTTCAAAGGAAGGCTGTAGCCAGCTGGAGCAGGTAAGGATTAGCTTACCTGCTAATCCTTAGTAAGGATTGGCTTTCTAGAATAGTAGTTAATAAACACTCTCCAAAGCCATAGTAATATAAAAAAAAGGCAAGAGTGTTTTCCAGACAGCCTGACACAATGGTTTAGAAATAACCAGACCACACACAATTCCTAGGAACTGTAAACTCCAGCCCTTGTTGGAAGTGTGAAGAAGCCCTGAAGTCTTGTTACTACACAGCCTCCAAGCAGAGAAGGTGTTATATTTTGCAGAAAGTAGTCTGAGCACATATTTTGCTCTCTTAAAAGATGGGTGTGATTTCTCCACCTATCCTCTCAGCAACTTCACCCACCAAACATTTCATAAGAAAGTCTTTATCCCCTCTTTAATACAACCAAACACAATATTCTTTGAGACATATGTAGCAAATAAAACTCCCAGGTCACACCTAGAAGAAAAGAATAAAATACTGAGGAGATCCTTATTCATCAAGCCCTATCCATTCTGTGCTGGCTCAGCCCCCCTAAAAGAAATTTGTATCCCTGTAACAAAAGATCACAAACAGACTTGCTGAGAATTTTTTTTTTTTTTAAAAAAGTTGTTGTTTATCAGAAGGAGGAAAAAAAACCTGAGAGGTTTTCATGAGAATATATAATCATTTATCAAGCATATTGCCTGAAAGCACAGAGCAAAACCCCTGTGAAGCTGAGAGGAGGTACCCCTAGTGAGCTACTGGCCAAAGGGTCAGGGCAGCTGCCCAGAAAGGGGGCCGCGTTTGTTCCCATCCCTGCTCTGTCAGTCTCCTACAACAGCGACGAGATCTCTAACCATCAGCTTCTTCATTTTTGACTCTTGCTCTCTCTGCTTTTTTTCAAAAGACATTCTTGAAATCTCAAAAAAAATTCCAAATAGGAAAGCCACTTTGCATCTAATTGCAATCATAACAGAGGGGTCACTGTTCCTGACCCCTCCTAAACCCTGAGCATTTAACTTTGTGCTTTAATAAGGTCCTTTTAACAAAGTCTTTGTGTGTGAGAACAACTCTAATGTTTAATATAGGTAGTAACTTGGGACAAAATTCTGATCAAGAGTGTTATTTTATCTATCCACTTAATTTCACTTGTCTTTTCATTTCTTACCTCTGGATTCAACTCAAAATTCAGGTGAACTTTTTCTCCAGGTTGGATTTTAGCTACATCAAAGCGAACAGTCAAAAGCTGGTCATCTGGTGTAAAAGTATCCTTATCGCAGACGGTCAGTTCCAGGATGTTCTGAGGAGAGAGGCAGAGAAGGATGTAAATGCCATATTCTGAGACTACTGAGTCCAAAAGGAAGGTCTAGCAGGAGTCAGCATGGAGCCCTCGTGTTGTTCAATGAGGACAGACTCCTGTGACAGCGTGGAGCTCAGTTCACAGCCCTGTGGCTCAGACTGCAAAGTCAGGGACTAACCCTAGAAGAGGTAAATCCTCAGATTTGGCAATGAACAAGAGCTCAAAAGAAAGGCAGTATAAGTGACGTGCATGATGCTAATATGCACTGGACAGAGTAGAAATTACACATGCTGTACCTCAGATCCTTTGTGGATTCAAAATTACTATCTTGAGAAATTTTGGCATATCAGCAGAAAGTAATAGTAGAGGGCAAGCCCTTAGCCCCTTACAAATGGAAGGTAAAGCACATTAACAAACTCTTTTAACAAGATTTAAATTGTAGTGATTCCCCTTGCAATTCCTCAGGGCTCACATTACCCATAGCAGCGTGAGAAGATGCAGCACTATTAAGCCATAGGAAGCTGACCCCGTGTCTAGACCTTGTATCACTTGCACTCTGACTGCTAATCTATTTCTGCTAACTCTACAAACATTTTAACAGTTTTTTACAACTGCTCTGGGACAGAAAGAAGCATTCAACTTTATTCCAGATGATCCATAACCCTTTGAGCTTACACTCATTCAAAGCATGGGATAGGCATGGTTCTATTATAAGTCTGTAAGTCAGACGTACGGTTTGCTTTCTTACAGCCTATTAGGTTTTCGAAAATATACCTGTTTAATGATGGAATGGTTAATATTAAAAGATACTTTAAAATCATTTTTAAAAAACAGCATTAGGTTATGGTACCTCTTATAACTTACAAACAGCATCACTGTTACTATATAAAGCAGGTTTTACAAGCTCATGGCAACGTACAGCAAAAACGCCTTCACGGTTGCATATAAGAAAATACAACTAATCCTCTAAAGAGTTTATAAAGCCTCCCATCCAATTCATGGGGTTCTAGTGCTTACAAGATGACAGAGACCACTCAGGGCACCAGAGAATCCATACCAAGGCTTGCATATTTACTTGCTGGTAGGAAACAGCATGTCTCATGCTTCCTCTGACGCTTTCTGTATCTTTCCGTTACCATCCTATTCCTCAGCATAACTGAGTTCAAGCCTCTATCTGAGCCTCAAGGCTCTCATAAAGAGTCTGCACGCAGTAGGTGAAGATGTCCCTGTTATAAAGCATCTGTTCACTATCACAGGTGCAGATCCTACCTTTACTTCACTTTGTATCATGAAGTGGAAAGTTTCATTCCAGACAGGGTTTCTGCAGTTGTGTACAGTTCTTGTCCGGGCTTCCCAGCATGAAGCTGTTGGCAGCCACAGCTTGACATAGCAATCACTTTGGCTCACTGTGTTAACAAAAAGATGCATAATTAGCGCAGCAGTACTTTTTTATTATTTCTTTTGCCCAGTCAGGGGAAAAAAGATTAACCTCTCAGGAGTCCTAAATATTTCATTAGACCCAAAGGAAAACGTTCTGGGTTTAGAGTTATTTAACTTTTCCATCTACATTTATGTCAATTCAAAACAAAGGACAATTTTAAACCACTAATTCTATTTGATAACAAAAGCCAAAATATTCAATTTCAACAATACTGGACTGAAGTATTCTGGCTCTTCTGATTTTTTACTTCTATTTTCAAGTATTTGCCAGGCTCCAAGCAAATTCACATATGACTTCACTTCCTGAAACTTCACTTTTTCAAAAAAATGAAGAATTTTGTTTCGGGGATTTTTTGACCTGGTTCTAATCGTAATGCACAAGTCATCCACAGTGATATAGCAATGAAGACACAAACACAGCAGCACCCAGCACAGCTACTGATTTTTCCTGTATCTTTCACAAAGGTGCCCCTTTCAGAAGAGAAACGGGCAACCTGTGGATAAAGGGGCACTGAAGAGTTAGGGGAAAGGGAAATATCATGGAGCAGCTGGTGAAGGGAAGGATAACTTGTTTCCCATCATAGAATTTCTATTCTATTTCATTTCTACTGTTAACTGTTTTCTAAATTATTTTAATTGATTCTAAACAAAAATGGAAACAGATACTTCTTCAGCGAAAAAACCTGAGACATTACTGTAATCCAAGCAACAGGTGTACAAGAGCATTAAATTCAGGTGACAGTGATTTTCTTGCTAATCTATAAACATGCCATCAGCAATACTTACACAGATCTGCTTTGCGGAGATTTCTCATGCTTATAATTTTTACAGTAAGCCAGCACAACTGAGGCACTTCTGGCTGCAGAACAATGAGAAAAATACCTTAATTATTAGCAAATAACACAGATATAACTAACACAGCCTACCCTATAGCATAGCAAAGGCCATTCCCTCATTAATGGAGTGAGTATGATTTCATTTTAATTATTTGAGATGATTTCTGAGAAGAAATTCTTTCTTCTGATTTGACACCATATAATGTCAGATTCCAGCTATGTTTACTAACCAGTTGTGTTTAAGATTAAATTTTCTAAAGATTTAGGTTTTGGAGGTTAAGTTTTAATGCAGGGAATAGTAAGAAATATCACAAGATAATTTTCACAAAAAAAGTCATTACATAATTGCCCCTGTAAAATCCCGCTACCTTCAGACTACAGGGTT
Organism: Fregata magnificens; assembly: GCA_013389945.1. NCBI lineage: Eukaryota > Metazoa > Chordata > Aves > Suliformes > Fregatidae > Fregata > Fregata magnificens. The sequence goes on along the minus strand of WAAD01034495.1, from coordinate 86,584 downwards.
TGCTCCTCAAATTTCAGGCTGAGTGCAACAGATTACAGCACAGCACTTCCCGGTGTGCCGGCTTGGGGACCATGGGATGCCCTCCTTCCTCCGGCAGGGACTGCTGCCCATCTGCCACATAACATTACTGCAGACCAGGACAGATACCCTCCATTTTATAATGCCCCGATCAAGATATTACTGCTGCCAGCCAATCTGGCTGTGGGATATGTAACACCATAACATCCTTCACCATATCAAAACACCTGACCCTTAAAAGGAAATAAATGACTAAAAGAGGAAGAGAACAGTTCTAGAAGTGAACAGCCCAATATGGGACTCCAGAGCTCTTCAGTTACACCAGCAGGAGGAAGGCTGAAATCAGAGGCTTGGGGTAAGCATTCTTTCATCTCACACATAGGTCCAGCTCCCTGTAAGGCAGCTCTAAGCATTTCAGTGCAAATTTGACATGACATAAGGCAGAAGCAGCTGTATTTTTTTAATATTTTTTTTTTTTTGGGGGGGGGGGGGGGGGGGGGGGGGTGGGGGGGGGGTGGTGCGTGACACTGAGTAAAGATAACCTGTCATCCATAGATAGGGTCTACATTAATCAAAATGAAACCATGTTACCACAACATGCAAAACTGATATACGTACATAAACCAGGAGCTGGAGAAAAACTATAATTGAAGAAAGCATAAATCACAAAATCTCTAAACAATGTAAGAAAATGCAAAGTTGCAAACACAAACCAAATTACAGATTTGATAGGATGAGAGTAAAATTGCCAGTGTGTTAGATTATACAATTAAACACAAAGAGGCAAGAATAAAAGTTATAATTGCATATGAATGCACATACAAAAAAAAAAAAAAACACACCAAAAGCACAAATAGGTGATTCAGAATGCCCTGGCTTATTCAGGACTTTTGCATAATAAATTATTTTTAAAATATGTTCACATGGAAAAACACTAGGCTGACTTGACTGATTTACCAAGGAGAAGCACTGAGGTATAGTGATATACTGACATCCCATGGTGTAGGCATCTACAGGGGAATAGCCTGAAGGCTCCACAACCTTCTCCATTTTTTGTTTCCTCCCTCCGCTCCCCATCACAGCTACACACAACCCTATACTTGGTTACAGGAAAAACAAGACAGTCTTGAAGAACATCAGAAGTGAAATACTACATACAGAAGCAGCAGCTCCATTAATAAAATTGAAAGGAGCAATTAAATCTTCAAAGCATCATGATTTCTGAGAAACTGTTTCCTTAGGACCTCCTTGTGTACCTCTTATTCTGATACGCCAGTGTCCTGACAGGAGCAGATTAACCATCTAAAAAGCAGTAAGTCACTAGGCTTGATGCTATTTACAGCCCACTGGAAAAATTCTCAACCCAGTAGTTTTCTCTCAGAAAGTACGATTTGAACAAGACTAGCAGGTTTGGAAGAAACCCATCAACCTCAGCAGAATTTTTGGCAGCAATGTTTCTGGAGATAGAGAGGACGGGACTAGATGATCCAAATTGCTGAAAGCTCAGCTTTTCATCCCAAATATGGAGGATTAATTTTTCATCCTCAGCTTTAGTACCATCCATATCCAGGAGTTTGGAGAAAAATTATTCATGAGATGGCTGAAGTACTCTGAAAAATATGCAGGCACAAAACTAATTATTATTCCACAGTGCTAGCAGATAGTGAATTTGCTGCTCTCCTGGATCTAGCAAAGAGCGTCATACTTCTGCACCAAATACAGCTAGGAAGCAGATTCAGGATACTCAGGGAGGAAAAAAACACATCATACTATTTTTAATTTTTTTTTTTTAAGTTATCATTTAATATCGTTTCAACCAGCCATTACTCAGAAAAGGGAAAAAATTGTTACGTATCTAGTATGTACCACATTCAGTACCTTCCAACACCTTTTACCAGTTCAGTTTCATAAAAATTAACATTCAGAATTATTTTAAGTGGCAAACACTGAATAATCCATTTTATCTGCTGATCTCTCTCCATAAACCAAAGGAAAAACAATTTGAAGACTGAGCCTTGGATGTTATGAGGTACGACTACCGTCATATAGTGATGTCACAGTAAAATCAAGACTAAAATCCAGCTCTCCCGGTTCCTTGCCCAGTATCTAAACCACAAATTCATCACCTTCCTCACCTTACCAACCCCTAAGTCATAGTGAATGCTTTGCACTCTAGAGAGCACACTCACAGAAGAAACAAATATCCCTTAACTAACCGTTAAAAAATACCACTTCTCATAATAACAGTTAAGCTTAGGGAGAGATGGGAAAGGCTGATGGAAGACTGCAGGTAGCACAGCCATTGTTCATACCCCGCAGCCCTCTCCCTGCAGCCCAGATGTTGCCCTCTATACAGTACCTCATCTTCAGCGCTGTGTGGTCTTTCATGATTCCTCCTCCTGATTCCAATCTTCCTGTGCGGGTTTGCTCGGATAAACCGATCCTGGGGACAAGGAGCCAAAAGAGGGGCCAGTGATGAAACCCAGCAGTCAACAATTCCCAGTTTTCTGTTTCTACTCAGATTTGCCATGGCAATAGCAGGGGGCCTTACCGTTCCTCCTCCTCATGATGGGATACATCTATATCTCACCAAGACCATCTATCTGCTGCTCTTCCTAATAAATCTGCCCACTACAGACCCATTTGACATTTAAGGATCAAAATTCCCCAAGCATTTGCTTTTGATGAATCTCAACCAAGATAGCCAAACAGAGCCTCCTGCCCCACCGCTGATTTTCCCTTACCAAAGGTGAATAGGCTGACGATCCCATTAGTATCTCTGTTTCATAAACGGCAACACTATAATGGTCCAGTCTGTATGTCTTACAGCTGGCAGGTGCTCCTGGACCATGCTATTTTCCAACCAACTGAGGCAGGGAAGAAGAGCTGTATAGATTGACTCATAGCTCCACCTCCCACTGATTTCAAAAGCACAAATTATGCACTTGTTCTGTGCCACAAAGATTTTTTTTTTCTTTCTTTTTTTTTTTTTTTTTAAACACTACAGTAATTTAGGGGAAAGGAGGAGATGGGTCAAACATTTTATCGTAGGCTAATCCCAAAATAAAATAGCTATCCATCACCATAAGGTTTGAACACCCACACACAGAGGGATATCCTGGGGCAGTTGCAACCCTCATAATCTAGAGAAGACCTAACAGAAGATTGCAACTTCTGATATCTACTGTTACTTTCTCTAGTCCTAAAATCCATACCTGCACTTTGGCAGCACCAAGTGGAGTCATCTGAACATCCGAACGGCAGCATTCCAGCTCCCACCGGCTCCTCCAGCCAGATCATAGAATCATAGAATCAGAGAACCATTAAGGTTGGAAAAGACCTCTAAGATCATCAAGTCCAACCATCAACTAACACCACCATGACTCCTAAACTAGGCCCTGGAGTGCCACGTCTATATCTTTTTTGAACACCTCCAGGGTTGACGACTCCACCACCTCTCTGGGCAGCCTGTTCCAATGCCTAACCACTCTTTCGGTAAAGAAATTCTTCCTGATGTCCAATCTAAACCTCCCCTGACGCAACTTGAGGCCATTTCCTCTCGTCCTATCGCTAGTTTCTTGGGAGAAGAGTCCAACACCCGCTTCACTACAACCTCCTTTCAGGTAGTTGTAGAGAGCGATAAGGTCTCCCCTCAGCCTCCTCTTCTCCAAACTAAACAACCGCAGTTCTCTCAGCCGCTCCTCATAAGACTTGTGCTCTAGACCCTTCACCAGCCTCGTTGCCCTTCTCTGGACATGCTCCAGCACCTCAGTGTCCTCCTTGTAGTGAGGGGCCCAAAACTGAACACAGCATTCGAGGTGCGGCCTCACCAGTGCCGAGTACAGGGGCACGATCACTTCCCTACTCCTGCTGGTCACACTATTCCTGATACAAGCCAGGATGCCGTTGGCCTTCTTGGCCACCTGCAAAGGTTTTCGCCAAGTTCACTACAAGTTACAGCCACAACGTGAAGGCTGGCTCTCAAGGGCAGTGGCAAACAGTTAAAGAAAACAGCTTGCAGCTTTTCTTCTCTCTTATTTCTGTTACATAAGGGATGTTACGGGGTAAGCAGAGCCAGCAGGAGCCTTTGTTACTGAAATGTTTTTTAGTGAAAGTGCTGCTTTCAATTAAATTATTTTAGAAACCCATTTAAGCTTTAACACAAATAACTATGTATGATTTTTTTTCCAAAATATTTAAACATTCATGTTAAAATTGTCAAGTCTAATTTCTTTTTCATTTTAGAATAATTTCACATTGTTTTTCTGTAATAGCACTCAATACATAATAACAAAAGTACCTAGTACCATTACTAAAATATTAAAATATGACAGAAGCCCGCTATTGCATTAAACATTTTTAAAATCACTGAAACCACCTGTTATTCAATAGTGAGAAATTACAGTTGAAATAAGTTTTTTTTAAAACAATTTATTTTTTTAGAATTCCCAAGTTTCTAAATCAGACAGAAAACCCCTTTTTGAAGCAGCAGGACTTCTTATGGAAAAAAAAAAAAAAATCTGACTTTCAACCATTTCTAATAAAAGTATCTGACTATTCAAACTATCCTGTAGAGGAGAGCTGCCTTAGATGAAGTTTCAAATAATCATTGTAATTAGTCTGGTCTTTCATAGACTCAGGCATTGAATACATAAAAGTTCCTGCTTTAGGTTGTACTATCATTTATGCAAAAAAGTGTAATGAGTTCCCAGCTTTTTGTTGGGTTGGTTTTTTTATTTTGTGGAGCAGTCTTATTACAATAGAGATCTATTTCCTTTTGATTATGTGATAATGCTTTTGAAGTAACACTCCCTGATTTGAAACAAGATATTCAGCTCATGCTGTTAAAAGAGGCTGAACACGACAGCCGTCACATCACTTAGCTCAGGCTCTGCAGTCATTTTATGGCTCAGTTTGGTAACAGTGGATTCTCCCCAGCTTTTCAAGAGTAAAAGCTACCCATCCAGTTAGATAATATGCTATGCTCCCCACTCAACTCCCACCCTTTCCACAGTCTCCACATTTGGGCTTTTTGTGGATTTCATAAATTAAATTAAGCAATATTAACTGCTCAAGCAGATATGTTGCTATACTATACATGCTTGATCTGCGCTTCATGAGAAGGAAGAAATCCAGCTAAACAGCTATCCCATGCAAAAGCAGACATAGCCCAGCAATAGTAGGAAGTTACTTGATAACGTGATATTGTGCATCATGAACAGTGGTGCAGGTGAGTCAGAAGTCAGAAAGCCGGAGGCCAGAAGACAAGATACTATTTCACCAATACCGTCATAACAACAGAAGCCTTCAGCAGTACTAGTTGCATGGCAATATGAGGTCTGGAGTCACACAGGCCCCTAAACTGGGCCACATAACTTGCAGCACAGGTGCCTGGGGTGGCAGAGGAGCAGACCGCTTGCAGCAGCACCAGCTTGCAGCCCCTTGAGAGGCAGCTGTGAGAGCTGGAGACTCCCATTTGCCACCAAGATCCCAGATCAATTTTGACACAGACTCAGAATCACTCTTCTCTCACAGAAATTTGAGACTGATAATCAGTGATATCTCCAAATTCTCACAAGGTTTCTACAGCTATTTAACATTTAATATAAGGCAAAGGGGGAAAGCCCTCAGAGTCTGGCTCACAAGCCTTGCAAGACTGCTAACTTCTGTTAGAAAGGTGCTGTGATAAAGAGCCAGAGAGATCTCTTGATCTGAGCTCTGTTACACCAATGCAGCCACAGGGTCCGACTTTATTCCTAAAAATACTAATGATTTTGTTCTTCATAACCCCCTAAACAAAAGCTGTCAGGCACCATCTCTAAATATCAGACTTCATTTACATGAGCCAAATAAAACATCCCAAAACTGAATCACTCATAATCCCTTTTTGACCTAGATTCTGACAAAATCTGAAGTGACAGAGATTGAAATCCATAAGAAATTAGGTCTTCATGCAATTTTCAGATTATCTGTTTAAAGCATTTGGGTAAGATGAATAACTAAGAACATTAAGCTGCATTTCCTGCTTTGATAATACAGAGAAGACCACAGGAAACATCTTTTTGTGGGCCAATAACAAATAACCTGTTCGACTTAATATTGCCTGTTGCACATAAGTTGCACAATCGTGTTCGTATCCTGTTAGAATTAAAGTTTTGTTCTAATACATGATTCAGTATGACCAGAAAAAAATATTCACACTGACATTGCTAATTTAGGCCTTATTTACAAATTAGTTGTGTCAATTTTCTCAGGTTATTTCTTAAGTACTTCAACACAATCTGAGGTGAGTTTATGTGAGTGACAATGACAACAAATGCACAAGCTGCTTTGCATTATTGCTGGGGAGACAGCTCCCAAGGACTGAATTACTCAAGAGCACCTTCCTCTCAAACAGCACTACTGGAACCACCCCGTTCACTGCTGAAGGAATGCTAAGTCACAGCACCCAGGATCCACCTACATCTTCAGCTCAGACCAGAAGATATCACCTCTTTATCACTAACTCATAGGAGACAGAGCGGTCCCACACTAGAGGCTCTAAAGTGGGATCTACACCACCAGTCAAGCATGCAGTTGTGCGCGTGAGCTAACAGCCTCTGGGCAATGGAATTTATCATGCTCCTAAAGCAAAAGAAGAAAAGACCTCAAGACATCTTCAGTGCTTTTTCTTTATTGACACTCAATTTTGTTACTTTTTTGATTACAGCTGTGAGCTTTTCCTATGAAGACATGGGAGGACAGAGGTAAGTATTGACTGTGAGTTGGTAGCTGCAGCTGAGTCACCATCACTAGTTAATGAAAAGAAACAGGCTAAAACGCTCTCTGGTAGCACCTAAGGGCTGAACTGCTCTTTGGAAGTGCCCAACTCTCTCCAGTGACTATGATCATCGTCCTACACCACTCTGACACTTCAGTTATTTACCTACAGCTAGAAGTTGCTTCCCTCCCCCATTTTTATTTTGGAAAGCGTTTGTACAGAGTACAGCAAAGGAGGGCAGCTAGTAGGCGTGCAGCAGCAGCATCTACGAAGTATTTTAAAAAGCCCACTAACAATGACCTAACTATTCATATACTTTATTTGGACACTTATTTATGCATGGCCAGCAGTGTGCCCAGGTGGCCAAGAAGGGTGATAGCATCCTGGCTTGTATCAGGAATAGTGTGGCCAGCAGGAGTAGGGAAGTGATCGTGCCCCTGTACTCAGCACTGGTGAGGCCGCACCTCAAATACTGTGTTCAAGTTTTGGGCCCCTCAGTACAAGAAAGATGTTGAGGTGCTGGAGCGTGTCCAAAGAAGGGCAAGGAAGCTGATCAAGGGTCTAGAGCACAAGTCTTATGAGGAGTGGCTGAGGGAACTGGGGTTGTTTAGGCTGGAGAAAAGAAGGCTCAGGGGAGACCTTTTCACTCTCTACAACTACCTGAAAGGAAGCTGGAGCAAGATGGGTGTCGGTCTCTTTTCTCAAGTAACAAGTGATAGGACAAGAGGAAACAGCCTCAAGTTCCACCAGGGGAGGTTTAGATTGGATATTACGAAAAATTTCTTAACCGAAAGGGTTATCAAGCATTGGAACAGGCTGCCCAGAGAGGTGGTGGAGTCACCATCCCTGGAGGTATTTAAAAGACTTAGGGACATGGTTTAGTGGTGAACTTGGCAGTGTTAGGTTTACAGTTGGACTCAATGATCTTAAAGGTCTTTTCCAGCCTAAATGATTCTATGGATGTAAGACTGGTGGGGGTCTTCTGGTAGCTGACCTTGCAAGCAAGACTTTGAATCTAGCAGCAATACTCAGACAGGCCTGATACTTAAACTCCACCGTGAATATAAAGGAAGTGTCATAGTGCCTCAAGCAGAGGGAATTAGGGCTTGGAACATTTAGACTGCTATAGATAAATTCCAAAGAAAATTAAGCATAAGGCAAACCCTCGCCTGCAGTCTATGGATTTGTTGCTCTTATCTGACTTGCAAATAAATGAAGTAAAGGGATACATCAACATAACTATAATAAACTGTGATGGGTTGACTCCAGCCAGCAGCTAAGCATCCATGCAACTGCTCATCCACTCTCCCCCCAGCAGTAGTACAGGTGAGAGAATACAAAGAGCAAAAATCAAGAAAACTCTTGGGTTGAAATAAAAACAGTTTAATAAGTGAAGGAAAGGGGAAAAGAAACAACTGATGCAAAGGCAATCACTCACCATCTCCCACAAGCAGATTGACGCCCAGCCAGTCTCAGAGCAACAGCTACCTTGGAATACTTCACTCTCAAGCAAAGACAGACCTCAATTCCGGAGAGTGTCTTAACCTGACACACTTGAAGAGTCAAGTTATCCATTTGACTTGAGTACAGATGCTCCCTAGCACTGAAGATTTCTCCAGGTGACGACAGTTAGAGTAATCCAGATAAGATCTACATAAGATATCTAATGAAAAGATAACTGCTCTGAAATCATAAGCATCAATAATGTTTTGGCTTGATATCCAACCCTAGATATCTAATGTAAAATCCAGAAAAATACAGTTTTAAATTGAAGAAGTTTTTTATTCACATATGGAGTGAAATGACATATCACATCCCCCAAACCCTTCTGCTTTAGGGTCAGAATGAAGAAAATACATCACTCAGGAAGATTCAAGTCTTCCAGTACTGTTTTCAGTTATTGCTACGTTTCTTCCATTCAAAGGCCATGCAAAAAGCCTGTAGAATCTGGTCTGTTTTTCTGGATATTGTAGTTACTTATAAGAAGCAGTTTGTCAAAATCATCCTTTCAGTGCATCATATTCGTCTACTTATACGAAGAGCAGCAGACAGTGAGAGGTACCACTCCTTCTGCCCACACCTGCAGAACTGTGCTCCACTCCTACAAAAGGGAGAAGAAAACAGTCGTATTAGCAAAGTTTCAGACTTCAAAGTGGTTGCATAGCTGGCATCAGTCTTGACAGCACCTCTGCTTGTGACTGTTACAGACAGTGCTTTATAAAATGGCTGCTTAGTGGAAAGATATTTTAAAAAGGATAACCTCAAAAGCTGTGCTCAAGGAGTCATCGAAAGGGCAAGATGATGCTCATGCTTCTCTCCTCCTTCAGGAGCAGTGAGTGATGGTTGTTGATGAAATATACAGCATCAACAAGGCAGAGTTTGTCTTCTGGTGGTGTCAGTTGATCAGGGAGCAAGTCCAGCTGCCAGTCAGGAAAGCAGTCACTAGCACAGTAGTTAGAAAGTTGGTCTGTACCTATCTTCATTGTGCCAGGAAATCAAGAGATTTCAGCCCTCTAGATATGAGGAGCCATGGATGGCTGTCTCCATCACCATCCCTTTACCCCATCCTAGAATAATACCTTAGAGTAAAAGAGAGGCTTTGATTTATTAGAGCAATTTAAATTTTATTACAGTGAAACAGTTGCCTTAAAAGGAGGACTTAAGGAAAAAATTCAGATATTCAGATAAACTCAGGTGGTCCTGCAATTCTCCCTTGCAAAAAAAGCAAAAGCCATGGAGAATTTCCAAAATGCCACAGAGTTTGTCTCATTATTTCACTAAGCAATAATTACTGTTTAGTATGTTCATAAATTCCTATTGGATAACAGATAATGACATTTTGCTTTTTCTATGTAATTTGTAGAGTGGTACATTAGACTAATGAGCTCATCCAATGTCCAAAGTGCCCATTTTCTTCATTTGTTAAAGGATTATCACACTTCAGCCCCAGCTCAACCAGAATTTGCTTAATGAAGTCAGTGTGACATGTCTGTTTTGGTTTTGGGGTTTTTTTTGTTGGGTGTTGTTTTGTTTTGGGTTTTTTTTGGGGGGGGGG
>WAAD01034495.1:66244-76717 GCA_013389945.1 Fregata magnificens | reverse complement strand
GTGTTGGGTTTTTTACGAATACTTGGGAGATGCAAACCTCCGCTCTGAAAACCAGCTTTACAGAACTGAAGGAGAATACAAAAAGTGTTTGTAACAGGAGGAGCATCTGGAGGTCTGGACAAGCAGAAGTATCAGACCTCGAAACAGAAAGCAGCACCTCTGGGATGGTGTGGAGTGAAGATCAGGCGTAGACACGCAGCTGCTGTACTCTCCTGTGAAAGAGTGCCACCTAAGGGCTGATTGTGGGAAGAGAAAGACCACACAGAAACAACAAGCATTCACGTGGGCCTTAGAAATCCCACTGAATTCCTTATGTCATGAATGAACTAACTTCATGATCATTGGGCTGGGGAAAAAAAAAAAAAAAATCAGTGGATTCACCACTATTTCAGAACACTGCAAAGACATACCGTAGTGTTCTCCTTGGGAGTGGGTCATCATCAGCAAGAGGGGCGTTAATAAAAATCTCAATCCTCTATCCAGCTATCTATTTCCACAGGACTTCTAAGGACTTGTCTTTGATAAATAAGTCAAATTCAGTTGGGATCAGCCACAGGTTAAAAAAAATATTAGAGCAGAATACACATGCACAGGGAACATGATCTCATAAATCTTGATGCCTTTAAAAAAGCCAGGTAAAAAGAGAGAGAGAAAAAACATTACAATTTCTTGGGAATTTCTTTCAAATTAATCCTATCTGTATTCCTAAGGCAAACAGGGTCCGCGTAATAAGGCTTCTGAGGGTACTGGCACAACACAGCTTGGGGATTTCTCATTGACATCTGAGTCAGGGTCAATAGCATAAAGCAAGGGGCAAAAATCAGATATTAAGGTTAAAGGCAGAGGGTAAGTGTACAGCTGACTAATAAGTGCATTAAGCATATGTACTTTCGTGCCACTCAGAACAGAGCAGGATCCATAAATACTTTTGACTTCCTACGCTGCTTGTGCATATTTCCAGAAAAACAGTAATGTAGGAAAGAAAAAGGTAGCTGGTTATCATTATTTCTATTGACAGCGCAACACTCATTTCCCCTAACATTTCCATGTCTTTCCAGCACCATGCAAAATACCTTAAAAATTGCAGGATTTGCTAAAGAATGCACCTTTTAAAGGATAATTGAACTTCCCAGTGCTTCTGCTAAATATGAGTACTGACTCAGGCAGATACAAAAATAAAAATACCAAAGCAGTCCTCCTGTCATTGAAAACACACACGCTTTGAACTCAACACATCTATGAAAGCAAAACACAATTATGCCTCTAGAATAATTACATTTCAATCAGCAGCAGATACCTGGTTCTCTGACAGGTAAGTAGAGAGGTAGGGGATTTTGCCCCCAACACCTGACCAAAGACTAAATATCCCATGACAGTCAGATAGAAAATGGACAGCAAACTGTGAGAGAAAACCTGAATTCGCTGCTAATTGAATGGAGCTGACTTCCATTTGCTGATGTGTACTGCGAACTCAACAGGACAGAAACCTCTGCATGTAACCCCAGGTATGCGCCATCTGGTATCAGTTCAACCAGAATACATGTTTTTTCTGATTTTTTCCCCTTGTTTCTTCCTGACACACTGCTTTAACGCTACTGACACATTTTAAACGAACCTGTGGTGTAATATTTTCCTTAAAACATCATATGCATCATTATGCAGATTCCAGTAATGAATCCACAGTAAAGGCCAAGGTGAAATTTGCAGATAAAACGTGCTTAAGTTTGCTGTGTTTCACAATGGAGTAATGAATGCAGCTGTCCAGATGCCATTTTCTAGAACACCTCATTACAAAACACAGGCTAACTTCTGCAGACAAAGCATTCACAAAGTACTTGTAAAATACAGACCCATCCACTTTGAAACTTCTCATTTTCAGCTCTGCTTTTCAACTTCCCTGATTTGCTAGCAGAAAAAAACAACCATCCCTGGTGAGTTGGGAAATAATCTTAACAGCAGGGAAGCTCCATTGCTCTACCGTGTTAGTGACTGGCTGTGTGGTGGAATGCTAAAGGAAAAATATCCCCACAATCCCCACACCCTACATTTAAAACATGGATATGCCTGCAATGAGTCTACTAACTCTGGTGAGGGCATAACAATTCTACAGCTGTACAATGGTTGCATTACAGTTTAGGTTTAGATGCGTATAGCCGCTTTGCAACAGGAACCCTTAGCACTGGAGATGGAAAAGAATGTATCGCAAAGGTACAGGGACTGGATAACCTCACAGCAATGTTGCAGAAACCTAGTTTGATTTCCACTTGTTACAAAGCAGAAGGAAATGTTTGTGGTGGCCAGGTTTGGCAGGGCCAGTAACCATAATTAGCCTTTTATAAAGGTATTTCTTTTCCCCCACTGGGGTTATGTAATTATTTTGTTGTTGTTGTTTTAAAGCTGAAGGTTGCATGTAAAATTTAATTACCCGTGATATTGCAAGACTTTTTTTTGTTTAAGAGAAAAGGATTTGAATTTTCATCCATAACTTTCTGAGCAGCTTTTATTCTCCTCCGAGTTATCACACCTAGTTAATCAAGCTTTACAGCTCTACGTGTTTACCCTTAAGGTGAACTCAGCCTGATATTTACATCAACACCCGTGGCTGAAACTACATGAGGCATGAATCATAGTCTCTGTGGAATTCTCATCACAATTTCTGGCTTGTAGGACATTATACAACTCTTAGCAGACCTGAGCTGACTTAACTGTGATGGTCAGCAACCCAATAACCAGTTCACAAAAAAAGCCAACCAAACAAAAAAAAACCCACCCAACCAAAAAAAAAAAAACACCCCACACACCACCAGCACTGCTGAGCTTAACTGCAATTGTGGATAAAAGTACAATAGTCAAAATCATAGGTGTGATTACACACTCACAAAACTACAGCAGGGAAGATGGGGTACATGACAAAGCTTGTAATTAGTAATTTACAAAGCTTATAGTTAGTAACAGAATGTTTCCCAGGTCTCTCCTGTATTACTAACCCAATTCTAACTAACATATTTTACCCTGAAATTGAAAGGTCCTTCTGTCAGATACAGTTCATTTCAGAGAGATTTGCTCAGACATTTGCAGGCAACAGGGTAGTAATAGACATCATTTTATGGCATGCCCACTAAATACAGCAGCCTACTCTTGCAACAGGCTATAATGAAGTTACTATTCCTGTAGCTCAAGGTCTTGTCTTATGATATTTTAAGATTATAAATACAGCAGGTGATGCTTTGTTGAGGATTGGGTGGAGAGTTGTTGCATTGTCATGTAAGAGGGCACTATCTCCCCTTAATGCATTTGAAAAATGTGATGGGTATGAAAGAGCATGCAGGTATGTGTGTCAGTGCTAAAGCATCAACTGTACAATCCAGTCACTCTCATGACAAAAGTTTCACTCATCACCACCAAAACACCGTCGGTGATGGCCTTAGTGGGGTCATCTGTGCTGTGAAAATGAAGGGTCAATAGAAGTGAGGTACGATACCATTGCTGCGGTCTTCCCCCTCCCAGTTTGATATTTGGGAAATCCACCGTTAGAAGCTATAGTCTCATAGAGAAAAGAGTTATCAATATTCCTTCATGCAATACAGAATGTTTTCAGGGCTTAGAGGAGCAATCCCATGCTTTTGTGCAACTTTACTGGGCTCTGCTACTGTTTCACCAGGAGAGTCAGAAGTAGAGGAAGAGTTATTAGATATATTCTATATAAATATTGGAATAGGTAAAGAGACATTTTCAAGTGCACTAGTGTGTTCCTTAGACCACAAGAACCACAATTCCTCGCAGCAGTGCTTTAATTATGTCTTTACGGTTACGAGGGAGCAGCACAGGGGACATGCATGATCACATTCCTTTGGATAGCAAGCAAGTTCAGTAATACCATCATGAATTGAAAAAAATTAGGTCATAAATAAATTTACATTCAACAGCACTTGGCAAGCTCCTCACCTTTCTCCCAAGAAACATTCCACATCCAACTCTTACATTTCTTCTCCTTTCCCTTCAGAGACATACATGAATGAATGAATCATATGATCATGAATATACAGATCATAACCTCAGGGACCATTGGATTTTCCAAACAGTAACTGCTCAAACATGTCTTTATATTGGGTCTGGCCATCTGTTGGTGAAGCCCCACTTCTGACCCAAATGTCATTTGATTTACATCCATGTCTTAGTTCCCACAATGTCTCAACCTGTTGCCATCAAGAGTATCTTACCTCCAAGAGAGGGAGTGGGAAGGAAAATGAAACTGTCCTAGAGTATTACTACGTGAAAAGGTAGTAGTCTGTTTCCTCACCTTCATTCAGAACACAATACTTTCACCAAAAAAACCACACCCAGCCAATCTGTAAAGACAGCACTCCTGAGGTTACCCTCATCTAATGCTTCACATGCAGCATGGATTCTCTCAGGGCTCACTGTGCTGCAGGAGGAGTATATACACCAAATTATCATGGTTATGATTCTTAAAAAAGGACTAAGCTGGAGGAGACTGGAAGAAGAGCAAATACTGTCCTCAAGCTACCAGAAAGCCTATAGTCCCCTATTCACCATATCAGCATGCAGTGAAATGAAGCAGGAGCAACAAGGTTTGTGACTGAACTTCTGTGTTACAGTGCAACTGAAGTAGTGAAATAAAAATTTATTTGAATCCCTGAACAAACCCTGCAGCAAACGGAGACTTGCCCTAAAGCAAAATATCATTATCTCTACCAGTGTGAGGGATTTACGTCTAAAGGCCATTGTAGTTGCAGATGCCTGAGCCAATGTTCAGGCTTCCATTGACTTCATTTCACAGCTCACCTCTCCCAATGGAAGCTAAAAACCCTAATATGTACACTGCTGAGACGGACAACTACAAAGAAACTGGTGTGGTTAAACGTCTCATTTCCTAAAAGTACAATATTATATAGGAAGGCTTAAGACTGGTCTGAGTGAAATCTCATCCTCCAAGTCCCTGGACATCTATAGCCACTGAGCATGGTTTGGTTTTTTAGTTTGGTTGGGGTTTTGGGGTTTTGGGGTTTTTTTGTTTTGGGGGTGGTTTTTTTGGGGGTTTTTGGGGGGTTTTTTTTGGGGGGTGGTGGTGTTGGTTTTTTTTTTTTACAGCAATAAAAGTACTTTTTCCCCTGAAAATTCATGTTGGGCAACTGTATCTTGCTTCAGCTCCTGCAGTAGTTTTTATTTTAAGGAGAAAACAATACAGGCTCCCTTTGCTTATACAGAGTCTAGGGAGATACCGGCGTTTCTCTTCCTACCAGTTGTTGAGCTCTGATCACGCACCCAGAAGATATGCAACAACGGAACACAACTTAATAACATTGACATACCTTTGTATAAATCATTTCTTATACCAATTCATCAGCTTCTACTTTAGATGTCCACCAATAAGTTCGCCTTACCATTGTCAAGTCTTTCATAGGTGCCACAAAACCCTGAAACATTCTTTTCATGTTCAGCCTAAGTTTATTCCTTAACATATTTGTTCTCATGCCGACATTGGCCTTCTAGCTTTATCTCCCTTCTCTAGACTGCTTTCATAAAGAGCAGACAGGTCTATTCTCAATTGTTGCTGTGACAAGCAAATTAACCTGCAGTCATCTCATGTCCTCTCAAATGGCAGGTTTTCCCTTTCCCATACTTCCTCATCCATGCATCTGTTACGAGTTCATTTTCCTCAAACACAGGTGACCAGTCAACATGCACCGTTCTACATGAGACCTTACCAGAACTTTGTTCAACAGTATCAGTACTTCCCGCTTTCCACTGGAAATGCTTCAACCTCCAACACCTCTGGATCTCATTGCCTTTTTCAAAGCCATGTCATATCAATATCATGTTCTGATTAGACCTTGCTTCCTATATCTGTCTTTCTCCCTTTTGAGGTGTTGAGGAAAGTGTCTCACCTGGCAACCGAATACAAAT
Source organism: Fregata magnificens (assembly GCA_013389945.1). NCBI lineage: Eukaryota > Metazoa > Chordata > Aves > Suliformes > Fregatidae > Fregata > Fregata magnificens. The sequence continues at coordinate 70,789 of WAAD01034495.1, read as the reverse complement.
GTGTGCTTAAAAGTCTGGCCTGGTGTAATATTTGCCACACAAAAGCAATAGAGATAGTACCACTTCTGCCTTAGTTTAAGATTTTTGGGTGTGATTCCAGACACATTTGTCATCTACTAGAGTTAATAATACCATAAAGATTTTGCACAGCACTATAAAGAGTTCAACATAAATAACATTGTTTGGTTTGTAAATAAATTTGTAAATAGTTTTGTAAATAAATTCCTTGGAAAAAATGCAAAAATGTCTTCAACCATCCTGCTCCAAAATACAGCACCCTTAAGAGAACAAAACCTTTCCTTCCCTGCTCCAGCATTTTCCCAGGCAGTGCTTTTCCTAGGACACTGAGCACTTTACTAACACTTCTGCTCCACAGAGCTGGCTTAAACACACACAACAGCAGGCCACCAGTGCTCTGCCCTCTCTGCTACCCCTTATCACAAGATTCTGCTCCCTCCTTTGCCCTGGCTCTGCTGTTTATCCTGTGCTGCCCTGAGCAACCTAACAAAGAAGCATAAATTTTACCTTCACAGCATTATGGTGCTTGCATTTTAAGTTTCATTCCACTTTGAATCACTGCAGTTACAATAAGACCCGTGTTTGGAAAGTGACTGGACATGCAGTCAGAAGATCTGCTGCCACATAGCAGTTTGCCTTTGACACTGGAAGGGAAGACAAACAAGGAGTTATTTTCATATGAAGCCACTGTTTTCTTAATAGCGTATGATACCCCATTAGTCATTTTATATTGTTTCTTCAGGACTTCACGCTTCAACAATCCACAACAGAATTTTTATTATAGAAATCTTCCAAAGTATTTTATTTAAAAAACAAAAGAAGTCATTTTTTACTTATACAGTAGCACCAATACCGAGTACAATTAATTACAAAATCTTAGTTGCTAAGCACTATAGCTAAAAAAGAAACTTCAGCTAGAGGAGCTTCTCAGCTACTTCGAACACCACTTGGTCATCATTTGTGGAGGAAAAGAAACCCGTATTTTTATGAATGCAAACAGGTCCTTGTCCATGGCAATCTAGCAAATGTTGTCGTTTAACCTGGCAGGCAGCTCAACACCACACAGCTGCTTGCTCGCCCCCCCAGAGGGATAGGGGAGAGAATTGGAAGGGTAAAAGTAAGAAAACTCGTGGGTTGAGATAAGAATAGTTTAATAAATAATAAATAATAATAATAATAATATTGTAATGAAATGGAAAACAGTAAGAGAGGGGCAAAACCTAGGGAAAAAAACAAGTGATGCAACAGCTCACCACCTGCCGACCAACCCCCAGCTGGTCTCCGAGCAGTGATCGCTGCCCCCCTGGCCAGTTCCTCACAGTTAATATACTGAGCATGATGTCATATGGTATGGAATATCCCTTTGGCCAGTTTGGGTCAGCTGTCCTGGCTCTGCGCCTCTTCTTGTGCACCTGGCAGAGCATGCGAGGCTAGAAAAGTCCTTGACTAGTGTAAGCACCAGTTAGCAACAACTAAAACATCAGCATGTTATCAGGTTTATTCTCATCCTAAATCCAAAACACAGCACTATATCAGCTACTAGAATGAAAATTAACTCTATCCCAGCCAAAACTAGGAGACCCACAAAAGGAAGGCTACCTTATCTGTAATAACTGTTTATATGAATAGGTGGTCTTGCCGGTGCATGCAGTATGCTCTTTTTTAAGGGTGATCATAGTTGAAAGATCAGGTTGTTAGAGTCTGAAGTACCAGGTTAATTCACTTAGTTCAAATCAAAACCAAAAGGTTTTTTTTAAACTGTTTTTAAAGTGATTCTACTGTAGGGCCAGCAAAGCCAAGTGATTGTGATTTTAAGTGCAAGTCAATTTAATTCACTGGCACAACTTCCAATTCTTACTAATGTAATCAAACCCACAGTTCTTCACCTTGACAATTTTGGCACTTTCAATTTCTCAGTGAGTTTTCCACATTTTTAAGGATCTTTAGGAAGTAACTCTGGTATTATCTTGCTCATCCTCCCTTTGATCAGGTGGCTTGTAGTAAACACCAACTACAAGGTTTCCTTTGTTGGCTCAGCCTCTAATTTTCACCCACAAGCTCTCAACCTGTTCATCGCTGTTTTTCAGAGACAGCTTTGTGCAATCAAACCATTTTTTACATGTTTAAGTACCGTATGAAGAAATTCCATGAACTATATCTACTAACCCATGATGTTTCCAGCTGGATCATCCCTTTGTTCCTCCCTGACCCTTTAGAAACTCATTACCCTAGGAATGGCTGCCAAGCCTTATTTTTCTGCAAATCATCACATGTGGTTTCATACAGAATAACCAGTAGTTTAGTACTCCACCCTTCTTTAAGTACTAACTTCCTGCCATATTTTGCTAGGTTTATTATGGAGATATATAGATAGATATAAAAACCTTATTTCCTTGTTTTTTCCTTGTTTGCTATACTTCAAAAATTAATTATTTTATGGAAGGCTACAAAAATATCTTTTACCTGGAACAGAGGTAAAAGCAATCCTGAAGATCTGTTACTTCTTGCACATAAATTAAGCTACTTTGGTGTGTAAATCCAGGTTCATTTAAATGCTTATCACTTATACAGATCATTCACCCTGAACATTTATGAAGAACTAGAATAACCCAAGTTATCCTGCCACAGGGCAAATACAAAAGTGCCGTAAAAAAAAAAAGTTACCATTACTTAGGACCCAGTTTCTCCACTTCCTTTGACATCTTCAGTTGATTCCCAGAGTGCAGTCAGTACCCCTTTGACAACTGTATGATGGTGCAAATCTCGTCTCCACTTGCTGCTCTGGCAACTGACTCTGTCCTACTCACAGATACCTTTTGTCTGCAAACGTAAGCCATGCATGGCTCAGACCTTGCCTGCACTAGAGCCTTGCTCAGCTGGACCTCGAGCCCACAGCATGAATAGCAGCAAGTGCAGTAATCCAGCCAAGTTTTAGACCACTGAATTTGTTTAGTTTCCTGTTAGGAATTCCTTGATGCCCTGGAGCTGCCCCAGTAGCTTCTGGGAGCCCAAAGCCAACAACCAGAAGCATCAGAGCCAGAACTACCCACAACAGCTCACGGCAATGACAACCGCCTTGCACCTGACCTCAAGGTGTACTAGGAACTAGATGCAATCACCCAGGTTTATTGAAAGTTGTAGGACTTGGATTCTTCCTCCAGTGTGGTTTAGACAGAGGTTTTGAGCACCACATTTGAAAGAAAGGAAAGAAAAGACAGAAAAGGCAGCTAAGTGAATAGCTGCTCATAGGAGGATGGAATAGTCAGGATCAGGATCTTATGCCCATTTCTACAACAGTATTACCATAAGAATTAAAATAAATCAATTAAATTTTAATTCTATTCAGTATTAGCATTGCTGCAGCACCAACATCAGCCATATATGGCCCTCAAGTGCTACACGCAAAATTTGTTCTTTTGGACAATCTGGGACACAGAGAAAGGGAGGAATAAGAGAAACTGAAGTGAGAGCCCCGGTAGCACTCGTGATAACAGTTGGTAACAGCAGTTCCAAGCCTCTGAACGCTCTAGAGTAGAATATGAAATATTTTTCATTATTTCACAGGATTAATCTGAAGATAAGGTTGCTTAAATGGTCCAAGATCCCTTCACCAAGAACACCGAGTCAATAAAATATTTGTTGTGGGTTTTTTCCTCCATTATCCAGCAATCTTCCAGTGTACGTGTCTGTGTACATAAACACATTTAATTGTGGAATACAGAAATTCTTTTATGATAAGCTTTTTATGAAAGACTTAATTAAATAAAAAGTGTTTCAATGGACGCTGTATTATATATAAAAAAGAGACTGACAGGGATGCATGAGTTATCAAATCCACTAGGTGCAGACATTGACAGAATAACCAAGAAAGGTTACATGAACTTCTCTTTCCCTAAACCACCACAAAGTAGGGCCACAAAACATTTCCCAGAACCTCATGATAAATTTTGTCTGTCTAAAATCAAAAGCAACAATTACAACATAGCAAAGACTACATCAAGGACACCACTTCATGTTCTACATCCTGGCAAGAGAAGGAAATTTGGCAAGTAAAATTCCATAGTGCTCCAAAGCAGTTCATGTCCTGCACAACATCATAAGACAGTGACCAAAAAACTTCATGTGTTGAGAAATTCCCTTTCGAACCCTAATACAGTGAGCTGTTAAGCATTCTTGGCAAATAAGCAAGTGTTTGATACCAGGAAAAACACTGCATGGCTAGTTTGGATTATGAAAGGGTATGAATCATGAAAAGTATATCATTAGCTGAGTGCACTCTGTCTCAGAGCAGCCAATTTTTACCAACCAGGCTTTCCTTGGAATAAAGCTAAGATATCAGAAAGACAGATTAGCCTGCAGGCTATTTTTGTACCCATCTTGTTTCCAGACTAACATGCAGCCTGCATGCATACCTACTCTTGTAAACATATGGCAAGAGCAAGACTTAGGCACCCATGCAAGTTCTTCCTAGGACAAAGAAAGCTGGTGCATTCCTTCCATTTTCAGGGCTCCTTTCCCTATTGGCAC
>WAAD01034495.1:23926-53729 GCA_013389945.1 Fregata magnificens | reverse complement strand
AATAAAGAGATGTACTCAGAGAGCAGGGGGTGGAAATTATTTCTTCTGCAAGCTTCTTGCTTTTCTCCTCCTCTGATATTCTTCTTTCACACCCTAACAGACTTTTTGCTTTGGGAAGTGATGAACTTTATACTTATTTTGCAAGACCCAACCATGAAAACATTTTTAGAAGAATTGCATTGAGTAATCTCAGTCTTTCATTCTAGACATCCAAGAAAACAGCACTCCTAAGAATCATGTGCAGCTTAACTTTCCAAATGCCTATAAGCAAGGGGGGAAAAAGTTATCCCAAGAATGTTAAAACAAGGGCAAAATGTTGACATTACCTCTCCCAGAGAAACATTTCTATCAACTTTTTGTCCAATAGGAAGGGAATTAACTGGTACAGTCCCCAATCCCAGAACTGTAGTATGCTTTTCAATATCAGGGTTCATACCATCCTAACAAAAAACAAAACGTTATTTGAACTCTCCAGAAAAGAGTTAAAGATATGACTTTCATATGTCAAAACAGCAAACAATTCTTAAGATCTTTATAACTAAGTCTTTCCCAAAAGTCTAAGGCTTTTCAAGATCATCCTGCTCCCTGCTTGACAGATCTTTCCTGGGATTATTTCTGTCACTCAAATAGCTTCCTTTTTTTAATATAGCTGTCTGCCACAAGCAAAAAATCTTCATCTCCAAATATAAAATTTCCCCCCAAAATAGTTGCGTTCTGACATGTGTCAGAAAGCTCACAAGTGAACTTGCATTCGGTCTTCAAAGCAAGATTTGGAAAAGATACCAACAAGGCAACAGTGTTAGCCATACAGAAAAAAAGACCACAAGACAGCGAATAAGATAATAGCCTTAGGGACAAATGGGAGCATGCAATTAAAAAACAGTCATCTTTACAAGCAGAGCAAATTAAAGTTTGCTGGGAAATCTTTGAGTTTTCTCCCATGTTGGATTAGCAAGTAGCAAGCTCTCTTAATACAGAGCTGTGTGCAGATTCTTGAATTTAAAAGAGACATATTTAAAAACCCCTCATATCACAGGGCCACACTCAAACCTACACAGCCTACCAGGTGGGCTGGAGCCTTTACACCCACCACAGGCCTGAACCCTTCAGAGGAGGCAGCACCTTAAAGAAACAACAGGTTGTCACCCTTCTCACAACAAGAACTGAAGACAGACAAGATTTCACAGATGTCTTCACACCAAAAACAGCTGTCCTGAGTCAAATGTCCCTCTAAGCCTACTGTCTTCCTCCTAACAGGGGCAAATAACATGCACTTAGGTACAGGGCAAGCAACATTACTACGTTGCTGGCACTCTCCTACCTCTGATAAGAGAGGAAAGATCAGACTGGATAGCTTTGTGCTCTATGCCAGCTCTTGAAGGAGTACGTTCTGCTAGCTACCAGGAGTGGTTTGGTTGAGGTTTACCACTTGGGCCAATCTCCATGGTTGACTTCTACCATGTTTTTGCTTGTCTGGCTCTGGGTTTTTGACTACTTAAGTCCAGGTCTCTCTCTTCAGCTCACGTTTGTTGCCCAATCAATCCCATTGCAAAGCTATTCTTCCATATTCCTTTTTGTGTTCTCTTCTCCATAGCTATCTCTAGAGTAGTCAAGATCACCATCTGCATTCATGCTGCCCAACTGCTTGTGGGGATGAATAACATCACAGAATAAATAGTTTCCTTGCTCTCATTTTTGGTGTCTGGCTATACTGAGAGCAGTCATCACAATGAACATTTAGTCACTCCTATGGGATACACAAACTGCATGGTTACCTGTAGAAACTGTGAAGTGATAGACAAAGCCAAATAAGCCTCTGGAAGTGGCATGTGCTCGACAAGTTTCTAACAGAAAAGACTTACTATAGAGTATCTCAACAGCCGAAAGTAAAGATGCATGAAGCAAGCATGTGCAGATTCACATTTTTTTAATCCCGAAGTTTGAACAGATTTTAAAGTCTTGAGAAGGGTATAATTTTAAAACAAATTCACCTCCTTACCCAATGTCAAAGATCCTATGAGAAGTCTGACATTTTTATTCAATTTTTTAAATAAAACACAGTAGTGCGTAAAAAGCAATGATAGAGAAAAACTTCTCTCTCTGCCCATAAATTCCTAATACACAACCAGAAAAATCCATTCAAGACAGGCTTCTAGCCTAGAAAAATTTTGATCTGAGCAGTTACAACATTACAGAGTTAAGTTTGATCAAAAAGGTACATCTGGAAGTAATGAGTAACCTTAATAATAGATGGTCCCTAGCACCACATACATATAGTACTCCACAAGAAACTTGCTTCCAATGCAAGCTTTTGACATCCACACACACCTGAATAATATACCCAAAACTGACATCCCAGAAGAGCTGGAGAAGTCCCTGGCCTTCTTATGATCAAATTAAGGTCATTCAATTTATATTTAAGGACATTTTCATGGACAGAAGGCACTGGCTTCACAGTGGATTTATTCGAAAGTGGGCTGTAAACTTCATAGCAGTCAGCACAGATGCTTACCTGTAGGACAGATATGGTTTGCTGCAGCTCCACTTGCAGTTCTGGACACATTTCTTTATCCACATGAAAGACAAACGAGGTTCCATTATCCTTCTCATTATCTGGTCTCCAAGGAATACACAACTGCTTCTCATATGCCCCTGGAACAGACAGCTTGACCTCACAGCTCCCTGTGCATTAGAGTAAGAAGTTTAGGCCACAGGAACCATTTAAATAAATGTTGAAAATCAGATACTTGTTAAGTGTAGCTGAGACTATGAAAACACAAGCAAAGACTCTCTTGTGTGGTACCCAGTGGAAGTGACCCAACACTATTTAGTATTAAAAGCAAAATTGACTTAAAAAGTCAATTTTGTAGTCAGCAAATTTAAATGCACTGTACAGACAGAGAATCAAGTCTGCCCTCTCTCCCAGGGAATAAACATACTGAAAAGTAGATCTGACAAACTCTGCAAGCAGCCCTACCTTGCTGTTTCTCTTTTGTTTTTTCCTCTTTGTTGACAGTGCCTTGCAGAGACAAGCAAGGACGAACCTGTGAAAAGAAGAAACCAGCTCTGGTTATGACGTTTTAGTTCACTACTTTGTTGAAGCTTAATCCACCTACTATAGTAGGTTTAGGTTTACAGCACAAGCTGTCAAAAAAAAAAATTAAGGATTATTTTGATCTTTCAAATAAAGAGCAATTTTTATTTCAGCAGGAAGGGATTATCTGCTCTTGTTTCAAAATCAAAACCACCTTTCCTATTCCAGTTACTAATATTTTTTTTGCAACCAGTACTTCATAGTTACAAGTTCTCAACACCTGGGGTTTTTCTGTCATTTTACCTTTTTTTAATGCATGTGTGAGTACCTATTCAGAACCTGTTCAGATCCAAGCAATTACTTCATAAATTCTGCCATGACTTTCTGTCCTTGGATTGTCCATGTCCGCATGAAATTTAGTCCCTCACACCATTCAACCATCAGCTTCCCTTCTAGGACAGCAGATGAGATACTTAATTGGCCATAATTGCTCTCAAAGATAAGAAACTACTCCACTGCTTGAATGTAAGACTGATCTGCTAAGGGAAATAGGAACACAAAAGACTCTCTCCTGTGAAATAGTTTGCAGAACCATGCTGTTAAATGCCACCAATTTTTCTTGAAAAAAAGTTAAAACTCTGCATTTCAACAATGATGAAATCTTTCCCATCCTTTTCCTCTTATTAAAAAGCATCACTCCAGTTCCTTTCCTTTGTGGGGAGAAAAGAGGTGGTAACACCTGTATTTTTAATGTTTTTATCCTATCTATCTAAGGCCCCTCTAGATACGTTGTGGGCAACAAAAGCTTGGATAAGGAGGGCAATAGTATGTAGGGACAAACTGGGGCTCGGTATCATGACGTGTCACCATTCCTGCCAAAGACAATTATCACCAGTCTTCACCAAGGTGGATGGGCCACCTATACATAACCCAGAAAACGAATATGTGTAAATGTATATATGTTCAATAAACATAACACAGATTTTTTTTTTTAGACTGATTGCCCCAAGAGAATAAACAAATCCCTCAAGGAGGCTCCCACTCTCAGACTCAAGAGTTATCACCTACTTACTAATGGCACTGATAAAAGCTTAGAAATAATAGGTGTTAAGATAAGAAGGGGGACTATACCTGGCCAGCATCTAGGCTAGAAAACTCAGCACAATCTGCAAAACTCAGCAGCCTCCTAAAGACATTTTTTGTTTCCATCTTTTAAAACGACCCCACTGGAAAAAGAAAAGAAAAAAAAAAACTCCCACCCTTTCTGTGAGTTGGTATAAAGTTTTAAAAATTAAGGAAGCTTTTTAAAACAGCAAATTAAAAAAGAGAGGTGCATGCTGGAGAGAACAGGAGCTCTTTGGATGCAGGAGTTGAATTCTCAACAATTCTTGTCCTCTCACTACCGAAAACCTACCTTCACGAGTAAATCCCAACATATATGTACTTGACTTCCATGTACTCACCACAAGGACTCCATTAGTCAATACTTCTGTAGGGGCATCTGAGCTGTGAAAGGAAGAGATTTAATGCAAATGAGTTTTGTTTTTAATTTGGTTCATCCTACTTTACAAACTAACTGCCTGGATAAGAGGTGGAGGAGAAAGGTCCTCAGTGTGAGATCTATGCAAACTAGACTGACACCAAGTATATTTCCCTTCACAGAACAATGGGGGAAAAAAATACTGAAGAAAAAAAATTCCTCTGCAACTATAAGCATGTGCTATAAGGTCTCCCCATCTCAGTTATTTTGATAACCTAGAGAAATAGGTTAGATAGACTATCAGATAAAGTATTCCGTTGTTTATATTGCAAGGTTAACTGCGTAAGCTTTCCACTCCTCAGTAACTCATCCACAAAATGCTCACTTCCTTTGCAGCGCTGCCATTCCCATGCAGTCCAGCAAAATTTTGTTTCTTTTTTGGTACCCCAAAAGTTTTTGTGACTGGACCTTTAACGATATTCGTGATCAGCCGTTGGTGAATCAACTCGAACACCACAGAGAACTGTAAAGCATTAGCCTTTTTATGGGCAAGACTGTCCCTGCACAGAAAAAGCAACTAAGACAACATATCTGCAGAGCACAAGTTCGTTCAGCTCTTCAGGTAAGACTTACCATTTCTCCAAGTAAAACTCTACATCCAGCTCTTCATTAGCCTTTGAAAATAAAAGTTGGACACAGGTGACCCTTGATCTTGAATATAATTATGATAAGTTTTTCCAAGAGATTAAGCTTTCTTCCTGTTACAAACTATAGTAACTATTGTTGTTGCTTTTACAAAAGCTCCAGTTAAATTTTGGAAGGTTTAGATTTATGCCTTTTGTTGTTACTGTTCTTTAAAAATTCCTCTCCTCCCAGGCACGTCCTATACAACCAGACACATCTATGTTTGAGGAAACAAGCGCACACAAGTGAGAGTTGGCTCTCAGACCCATTACTCTGCTAATGAGAACAAGATAGAGTTAGTGGGAACAAGAGAGTTACTCTTTCCATAATCACAAATCATTTAGAGTGCCTGTGACACTGACCAACACCTCCCTGCTAACTGCATACCAGTTAGTCTGCTTCTGACCACACCAACAGCGCTGAAGCCCCATTTCTCAAGACATCATTAGCTCACCTTTAATGCAGACTTATTGGAGCAATGTGTTTGAGGCAGTTACAAAAAAAGATCAGACTAGTGATATGGCTTTAGCTACAAAAAACAAGCTGTCTTGTTGCAAGTCCATAAACAGGTGCACACGGACTGAGAGCAGCTGATATGCACCAATGTCACCCACATGAAGCAGAGGCTAAATGTAGCTAAACATATCTCAGGTAAAATAAGCTTTTCTTAGGCTTTTGACTTATTAAAAACAGAGGTAACCTTTGCAGCAATAAACGTCTTCACTGCAAACTGATGATGATCAACAAAGACAGCCTGCAGTCCCCAAAATGACTGCTGACTGCAAATACCTTTCATTTTCAGCCCCATTTATGCCCCTCTAGTCTCCTGAAAAATCAATTCCCTTTAAAGGTGTTTTAACATTTTCTGAAAGACAGCAGTCATCCCAAGTTTCATTTAGCATGGCATCCCAAAGACTGTGGAACACACACACACCAAAAAAAAAAAAATCACTAGGGATTTTAGAAACATCTCAGATGACAGTAAAACCATATATGCTGTCATCACCTGCGGACACATTTTCCCCTTCTGGCTTCTACAACGCAGACAGATCAACCAGCACGTACTGCCAGATTTCTATAACGATGAGCTGCAGCGATTCACAGTTTACCTGGGAAGAAGCCAGGGACTAACCTCAGGGTTCAACGTGAAGGTGCGCAGCAGCGGCTGACCCGGCTTCATGCCCCCTACATCGAAGACAACAGAAGTGAGCTCATCACTGACGAGGACATCCTCATCATAGAGTGTCAATTCCAGAATGTTCTAAAACCAAACAGAAACAAACAGCCTCTGATGAAGAGACAGAAACACTTCCACAAACCTGAGTCGCTATATACCATAGACACTTTATGCATTAATCAATACCCTTCCCCTTTCCCACTCCACTATTTCCAGCAGGACTTACAGCATAGTTAAGCAAAAAAGCTTCTAGTTGACAGTGTTTAGCTAAAAGATTTTCTGAGCTTCCCAACTAGAGAGAGGCCCTAGCTGAATGCACGTGGCAGTACTCTCCACCAGCTTCAGGCACAGATTTGCCTGAGGAAGCAAGAGCAATTTCCACTCTTTCAGCATGATTCAGTCCAGGATGTTATACGGACCTATCACTTCCTGCTCAGCCCTGTCTCAGAGCAGGTAAGTCCAGCAGAAACTAACTGAAATAGACACAATGAGTACATATGGCACCCAAAAAATGGGCTTGCAGCAACTAGTTTTCAAGAAGACAAGACTGAACTTAGAATTGTGCTGGCATAGCTTCGCAGCAGTAACCAGACTGAGGCCTCGTGAGCCTGCAGGTGAGGAAAAAGCTCACATGCTCTAAAGCTTAGTTTGCTATTTTCTTACCATTTAAGTCAATTACCATTCCACCTTTGTCACCAGCCATTATGGAAAGGTACTCCAGTGAGGGGGATAATTTCCTGTTAATAAGCATGATATCCCAAAGCCTAGGGTGTTGTTCAAAGCAACAGTGCCATACTAAAACTAATCTTTTAAAGTGCAGTTTCCTTCCTTCTGCCATTAGTCTCTACTTTGAGAATGCATGCTGACAATCTGGAGACCTTGTTCAATACTCTGTTAGGTCCTGCTCAGACACCAGACAGATGTACTGTATCTAAGAGTTTGAATTTTGCTTTTCTCAATCATAGGAACTGATAGCAAAACTTGACTGAATGAACTAAGTGGCAAAGTGATTTGAAATTTGGGATTTACACTTGGCTGTGTAAGGCAAGTAGAGCTACAAGAAGGCAACAGCTATTCTGTGAAAGTAGAAGCAATCCTCAAATAGAAACTTGCTTTATCAAGGAACTTCCTTGAACTCTACCAGGCAGTGGTAGACTACCCCTCCTGAGTTGCATCACAACTCCTCTCCCGAGTTGCATCACAAGGATGTTTATGGAAAATTCCAGCTGCAATTTACATGAGAGTGCAGTTACAAACTGCAGTGGTTATCCCTGGACATGCATAGTTCAGCTTTTTGTACCACTGAAGAAGACTGACACCTTGCAAGCAACACTGGTTTTGAGGGTAATAAAGATCCCTATAATAAAGATAAGGGTGAGGGTAAGGATAATAAAGATATCAAAAGTAAGGCAGTACACAAACGCAGGTAGCCCAACCAGCTCCACAAAGTGCATTCCTTACCTTGACAGCACTATGGATTCGATAGTGGAAAGTTTCATTCCATTCTGGATTATCAGAATTGTCAACAACCCGAGTTCGGGAGACTATGGGAGATGCAGTGGGCAGCTTTAGTTCCACATAGCAGTCTGCCTTGGACACTAGAGCAGAGAGTGTAGACACAGACATCAGACAACTTTAATCAAACATACTCTTTCCCATGAGCTCCTCATTTTCTAGATCTCATTGCATCACAGAAACGTGCAAATTTAAGGCTGGACTTGTAAAGCAAAAGCCTTTAATGGAGTACACATCTTTAAACCGCAGCAAATTGAACATTAGGTACCTATATTTCTTTTTTCTGGGTCATCCAGACCATAATAGAAGTGGCTACTATTCAAAATGAGGAAGAACAACTTCTCAAAAAAAGATTACTGCTGATATCAGGCCCATTGCCTCTTGTCCTGTCACTGGGCACCACTGAAAGAGTCTGGCTCCACCTTCTTAACACCCTCCTTTCAGATACTTGTACACATTGATAAGATCCCCCTGAGCCTTCTCTTCTGCAGGCTAAGCAGTTCCAGATCTCTCAGCCCTTCCTCATATGAGAGATACTCCAGTCTGTTTACAGTCTTAGTGGCCCTTCACTAGACTCTCTTCAGTAGCTCCAATATCCCTCATAGTGGAGAGCCCAGAACGAGACACAGTACTGCAGGTGCAGCCTCACCAGTGCTGAGTAGAGGGGAAGGATCACCTCGCTACCCTGTTAGCAATGCTCCTCCTAATGCAGCTCAGGATACCGTTAGCCTTCCTTGCAGCAAGGGCACATTGCTGGCTTATTGTCAGGACCCCCAGGTCCTTTTCTGCAAAGCTGTTTTCCAGCCTATTGACACCCAGCACACACTGGTGCACAGGGTTTTTCCTCCCTAGATGCAGGACCTCCACTTCTTTTTGTTGAACTGCATGAGGCTCCTGTCAGCCTGCTTTTCCAGCCTGTCGAGGTCCCTCCGGACAGCAGCATGACCCTTCGGTGTCCCAGTCACTCCTCCCAGTTTTATAACATTGGCAGTCTTGCTGAGGGTACACTCTGCCCCATCATCCAGATCATTAATGAAGACATTGAGCAATATGGGATCCCTAGCTTACACTGCTAGTTAGTGGCTTCCAACTAGACTTTGTACCACTGATCACCACCCTCTGAGCTCTGCCATTCAGCCAGTTTTCAATCCAACTCCCTGTCTGCTCATCCAGCCCATACTTCATCAGCTTCTCTGTGAGAATCTTATGGGACACAGTGTCAAAAGCCTTACTGAAGTCCAAGTAGACAATATCCACCCACTGCTATACCCTCATCTAGTTTGGCCAGGAGCTGAGCTTTCGTTTCCATTCCCTGAAAATAACCAATTGTCTCAGAGTTCTTCCTTCTTCCAGTTAAGGCCCCTTTAACAACGGAAGTATGGGAACTATTCTTCACTCCAGTTGGACAGAAAGGCCATAAAAATAACTTCTCTTCACAGTGTGATTCTAGTCCTCAGCCTTTCAGGACGGTTTTCCATTCCCTGGACAGTCATTTAGCATTCCAGTAGTTTTATATTGGATGCCAGATATAAACTTAAGGTAGGCAGACTGCCTTACTGTATTAAATCTGAAGGAATTAAATCTCAAATGAGTTTTAAAGATCCAAATGCCCCAAACAGCCCTGAGAGCTTTACTTAACACAGATGCATAAGAGAAAGGGAATATATACCATGCTATAAAAAACAGGAACAGGTAAAAAGCAGTTTGTCTTGGAATCAGTCAGCCACCTACCTCCTTAAAAAGCTTCAACAACATAAACAAAATAGCAGACACATGAAAGAAAGCATTACTACAACTGAGAAAAACAAACATCTGGAAGCTAGAATTGAAGAGTCCTCCTTCCAGGTGCAAGAAGACTGTTCAGCAGCAGCAAGGGTGGAATTTGCCATGACCAGAGGGCTGAATCCAGACAAAGGAACACAGAACGGGCCACAACAGGACATATAAAGGAGCAGGGAAGTAAAAGGTGACCAGGACTTACCTTATCTTGTTCTGCAAAGTAGCAGGGTTAATCTGCAGCTTGGCCTCACATCACGCCTTTAAAATATATATAATGCTTTACAAGAGAAGCCTTTGTTCAGACATAAAGGCAATACACTGTGTAGGTAAAAAGTTCTCATAACAATGTTACCTGTGTTACAGGTATGCATGGAACAAGCCATCTGTTTTCATAATACCTTGACTAAATACTTACACAGATCTGTACCCTTGATGTTTCTGGCTTGGAGGACTTTTACTGTTAGGTTGTAGTAAGGGTGCTTCTCCCACTGAAAAGAGAGGAACACGCTCAGCATGTAACAACTGCAATGCCTGTTCTATAACCAGACTAGTATCAGTCCAGAGAAATGGATCGGACCAGTCAGCCCAAAATAAACTATTAATGAGTCAATTTGGGAACATACACAGTGCTTTCAGCATCCTGAAGGAAGACTAAAGGAGTCTAGAAGGAAACGCAATTCCCTTTCAGCGTGACAATGAGTGATGTCTTAGGGTAACTCCTCACAGACTTCAGAAAATCAATCCCTTATTTAGGGTTTCCTCTAATTATAGATCACTTTTGAATTGCTTCATTAGTTCATTCCTGCTGAAGGATAAACAGATACTGAAGCTGCTCAAATAATTTTAATCATGACTTGGCTAGTTTAAGAGCACTTGTCAAGGACACGTGCATGCTTGAGTAATAGCAGACATGGCAAGAATCTTAACAGCATGATCTAAAGACATAGAAAGCATACACTGTTTACAATGCGGAAAAATCCCACTTTCTTGTAGGAACACATACTTCACAGCAGTTTGAGCAAGAAAAGACAAACCCTAAATTCCTATTCATTCTGGACTGTTACTGGTATCAGCAATCTAGACGTGCATGCCCCTTTACCAGCATAGATCAAAATGTAATCCTTGCTCTTGAAAGCTTCTGGGAGGCTATTTTTGGAAAGTAATATTAGTATCTAAATGCCCGGATGTGAGGACGAAAGAAAAGCCTGACTGAATCCTAGAAGATCATGAAGGAGAAGCGGGGGGAGGGCAGGGGAAGACAAGAGAGAACAGCTTGAAGGGATTTAGTGCAGAGACTGGACAGAAGCAATTGCATAAGGCTCATGAAGAGAATGGGATCCTGCCTCATGTCCATCAGTTATGACACAATCCTGGCCAGCTAAGAACCTTTTCTATTCTTAAATCCCATTTCAAAATGCTTTTCGCAAGTGGTCACTACTTTACGTTCATCATGTTCTACACGGTTGGCTTGAGACAGAGTTTTATTTCAGATGTGCTAAGTATTCATCTACAACTGAATTCAACAGGATCTTCACTTGTAACAAAATGTTGCAGAGTGCCAAACATCATATAAAAATGTAGGCCCCACATATCGCTAACTAGGATCAAGAAAACCAATGAGCCCTGAACTCTTCTTGAATGTTCCTTATCTGATAAATGGAACTGTACTATGTTTCTTAAGCAGTCACATACTTGTGGAGTTTTCCTTATTTCTTATCACTTTAAGATACTTGCCAGCTTTTGCAAAACAGGGTTTGAACAACACAATAAACCCAAGACATACCTAATATATTGAACATCTTTGTACTAAGTGAGTGCCATCCACCCTGACCAACAAGTGAAGGGTAAAAATTACACGCACAGATCTCACACGCAGGTGCCAAATTAAATTTATGCAAATAAATACTATTATTACTCCTAAAGGGCTCTTATTTGCAGCATCAACATGTTGAAGATACTCCTTCCCTCATTGGTTTCTGGGAACAAGACATGCCTTCACATCTAATTTCACCATGAGCTCTATCCTTCAGATGCTAGTTTTTCTTCCTCTTTAAACCTTTCCTAATCACCACTATTTTGTTCAATCACTGACACCGGTTTCTCAGGCAAAGCCTGACCTCCTTTCTACCTCATCAAGTTGGGAAATGGACTACAGACAGAAATTCAAGGTTGCATAGGTTATTCTCACCAACTTCCTAAAGGTGCTGCAACTCTTCAGGTTGTTGAGAAATGAAGCTACATGATCACACCCCCACTGCTGTCAAAGCAATCTTCATGCGTGTAGCCTGACTATCGCCTGGAATTCAGACGCAGAGGAACTCAGCAGAGGAAGCACAGAGCACCCTGAAGATAGCATATCCCACTTTTACTGCACACCATCTGTCAACATATAGTTACATGTTCAAAAGAAAGTCCTTTCCAAAGGTCTCTAACAACCATTGATTTGCAGTCAGTCATTACATAGCCGAGGATACGTTTTCCACACCCATGTCATAATTTAAGGGTATATAACGCAACAGACATTTCATTGTGCACCCAAGCCTGTGCTATCAACTACACCAGAACCTTCCCACATGCCTTTTCTACTTATCTTTTAGCCAAGGCACAGCAAGGTCTAACATGTTAGAAGGTGAGCTTGCGGAGTAATGAAGCATGAGAGTATGAGATATGCTCCATCCAAACACATCAGGAAAAAGTCAGGCAAGAAATCTGTATGGAAAATGAACAAATAATGACAGTTCTGCCTCTACATGTGTATGTGACAACATGCCAATGTAAGTGACAGATGCAAACAACCAATTTCTAGTTTGCAGTTTAATGATTTTTCAGAATCATCCCTTCTCCAGAGCTCAGGAAAGTGCATCTGAAGCAAAAAAAACCCCCTTGAAATCCTTAAATGAGGCTACAAGACTGAATTCTCAAACACAGCCCTGCTAACAACTGTCTGTATCTTTCACCTAAAGTGAAGGTGCTGACGCAGCAGCGAGCAACTGCAAAACAGTCAGCTACAGGACTCAGCAGTCTTTACTCTCATATAGCCCAGAACACCTGCCTTTATACAGTAAGCACTGGAATCCACTCCACATCTCTCAGTGGATGCGGAGGACTCACAATAAGCATGCCAGTTTCATTACAGAAATGTTGTCAATAGCAAATAAAGAAAAGTAACTTCTAAGCCGTATTTTCTTTTTTGTTCACCGCTACCAGGCAAATCAGGTAGCTCAAAGAAATGTCCAATTTGCCAAGGGAGCACTTTCCCCCCATCTTGTTCCTGCTCCCAAGTAAACACTGCTGCCCGTAATTCCCTTCTTCCTTATTTCAGCCACAGTGCCACAAGTTTACTTTTAAGCTCAAAAGCAAACTCCTGGCTCTCCTAGGCATCCCTTGCCTTTTCCCTCCTCCTCCAGAAGTGTGCACCCCCTCCAGAAGTGTGGACCCACAGTCGCAAAAGGAGACTTCAGACCCAGCCCTAAGAACCATGGTCCTCTGGAGGGCAAATTTTACCACCAGTCGGGTGATATGAGCAGCGCAAGCAGCTCAGTATCACAACAGCAGTGACAAATACTGGGCTCGCTCTCAGTTTATGTTGTTTGTCTTTAGAAGTGTGAAACTACGGCTGAACTTCGGAAAGTTAAAGATACGTGATCCTATTGAATTCACCTACAAAGCCAAAAGGGTGATCTGCTGCCCCTCTCCTTGATCAGCTGCTGTTTACTAGCCAATACAAAATCTCTCCCTACCAGCCAGCACAACTTCACTAAGTAGTGTCTAATTTTTTTATTTATTTATATAGCAAGCAACTGAGGGGAAACATCACATCCAGTGATTTACTGGTTAATGGAAATCACGGCAGGCTAACACTAGTCTCTTCTACACTGATTTCCCAAGTACTAAACAACAACAACAACAAAGTCAACAAGATAATTTTTATCACACAGCAAGCAGGAGCGCAGAGAGGCATACAGGCAGCAAGCCATCTTGTGACATTTAAAGGTCACCTCAATTTTAAGCTGTAGATTTAGGGGGGAGACAGGTAATCAGATGACGTATCAGACCTCCTAAGCAAAGGCTCCTTCGCAAACAGTTTAGTGCAATTCAAAATTGAGGTTATTGGCCAAACCATCTTATCCAATGGAATGATTATAAACCATTTAAAGGACAAATACATTGAAACCACTTTATCTAATGTGGTTGCACTGCATTATGAACAGGGGGTGAAGACATTGTTAATCTTTAGATTATTATGCCCTGTGGGATAAGGCAGAGAGTAGAAAGGAAGGGAATGGTAACCAAGGATATTTTGCAAGAAAACACATAAGCACCATCTTGTCTCTACTGATGAGAAGCCCAGTATGCTGGAGTGTCCCCCCAAAAGTACTTGGCATCAGCTTAATTCTGTTCCCCAAAACCTCAGGAAACAGAGACCTGCTCTGCATTGCTTCACATGGACCCCGAATTTAGTAAAAACCTGGAATCTACATTAGCACAGTTATCCAAAATTTTCCCCTAATGATAAACTTTTAAATTAATTCCTGCAGAAGTGCAGGACTCGTTTTCCACACATGCAGTAACAGGAAGTCACTGCCAAACACATCGGCTAAAGAACGCCATCTCAAAGACAGCACTACAATTTGTCTTACCCGCCAGTGATAAAACCCAGTCTCTTTCCTCTCCTTCCTTTGGAAAAGCACGGCTGCCAGAAAAGGCAGCACCCTGGGTGGAAATGGGCCCCGCAGCACCTCATGGAACATGGGAAAAAAGTCCCGTCGTCTCTGCAGAAAACCTGACAGGGAAATGCAGAAAATAGAGTCCCCGGACGCCTGGCCGTGAAGGGCTGCTTGCTACAGGCTCAGTCTGAAGTTTTGCGCCGGACTGGGCTGCGCTCCAGCTGCGAGAAGCAGAGGTGTGGCCTGCACTTGCCAAACAACCCAGTTCAAAACCTCACTGGCAGGTTTTTCAAACACTGGTAAAAGATAAGGGCAGCAAAGCAGCACTGAACAGGGAAGCCCTGGGTAGGAGGAAGCACCGCTCCATGATTAAGCCACAACCTCAAAACCCCCAGTATGGATTTTCTTTCAGAGTTCCAGCAACCTGGTCCAGGACTTTGGCCGTTTCAAACCCTTTCAGAGTTTCAGCATACCCTAAAAGAATATTTTAAAATAGAAATAAATTCCCATCTTACAAGCCTGAAGCAAAGACGAATTAGTGATTGACCATAGCTGTTCAGAGAAGTTTCAGGGAGGTGTGAGTGGAGACACCACAATTTGATCTGCACTAGGATGTCTCGGAGAACATTGATTTACCACCACATCTAACCTCTCGCCATGTGAGCAGCCCACACAAGCCCCCCCTTTATTCTCATTTCCATGTCTTAATTCTTCCACCAAAGGGTCTTGAAAAATTGTACAAACAGATACAACAGATTTTTTTTGAGTCTGTTGTGCTTTAAAAAAAAATATTTAAGTAGTAAAGGAAATTGTTTACTGGAAGTGATTAGTTTGTTAATAGCTGCTGACAGTTGGCTTGTCTGGAGCTTTTTATTAGAGAGCTTAAACTGAAGCAGCAGACCAAAAAACAAACTTAAGTGTTTCAACAATTAGGAAGTGGCAGAGAATGTATGAAAGCCAGTAATGCAGCATGTCACCGGCTCCATACAAACATGAGAATGTCACACATTCTCAGCAAGGTTCCATTCATTAATCATTTCCTGTCATTAGTGTCAGTCACTAGATCAGAATTTTAAAAAATTAATAAAAGCACAGGCACTAACATTTACAACACAAACAAGTCAGCACTAGATAGTGAATTCACAGACTTACAGTCAAGGCACAGGCAAAAACCAAACATAACACCATTGCAAAACAACCAGCAACAGCTGTAAAGCTCTCGTGTGGTACTAAATGGTATGATAAAGACAGACGCTGGACTGAAAAAGCAATTTCTTTGCATTTCTACATACTACCACATTGAAAGTGAAGGAGTGTCATATCAGGCTTTATTTATCTTAGAAAAATTACAGAACCATTAAGTGTGATTTATTTATATTTAATCTTTATAGCTCATGACCATAAATTACAGGAAAATTGAGGTGGCCTCACACAGTAAGATAACATGGGGAAATCACAATTATTCTCAACAGTTTATTACAGGCAGTATATAAAACCTGTATTTTTATATTGTGAGTGCCCAACTGCATTTTAAAATCAGGCTTACCTGTCTTCTCAAGCTCTATCCTCTTCCAATGAAATCTCAGCACAAGGATCTCATATTTATAGCATTTCTCTTGAATTTTTCTCTCAAGAAAAACTGAAAGCTCTTTAGAACATATGCTTAAGAATTGTTTCATAGTCAATGGATCATCCATTAGCAAACAGTGTTTGTGTGCAGTTTTAGCTATCTACAGACACTGTTGACAGCCAAATTAATATCCAAAGAGAAGCTACTTGCTTTTGTCATTTCCTAGCAGATTAAGAAAACAAGCAAGCAAAATGGCATCAAAACACGAGGCAAAGATGGCCTCACACCTAGTAACTTTACTTCTGCTTGGATTAGCATCCCCATAGTGATAAATGTAGATGCATATCTACATTTCATTCACTTATTTGTCAGCAAGCATGAACAAATGACACCATCACCAACTATACTATATAGTACTTAAAATGTGCATAGATATTGCAAGGGACCCCTTTTGCTCCCATTAGGAGCACTGAGAAGAGAGCTGAGATGCAGTAACTTGCAGCCGCATAATTAGATGATATGAAGATTCCAAAGGATGCTATCAAGGTTTTGGTTTGGGGTTTTGGTGGGTTGGTTTTCTCCAGAAATACCAATATAGTCAATTGTCTGACATGGACACAAAGACTCTTCTTCAGTGCTGATATCTCCCACGTCTACGGAACAGGAAAACTGAAGATCTATAGTCTACTTCCAACACTAGACTAGTCTATGACCTACAGTTCAAGCAACTGCAAACCTGTGAACCTAAATATTTCCTGATTTGGTCACACAGAGCTCAACATCCCTCCCCACCCGGAAACAGCATACCACCACTCAAAAAAAATTGTCAGTAATTTTAGTGTTCTCTAATAAGTACATATTTAATGGTATAAGACTTTCAAAAACATTCTTCAAAGAGAAAATACAAAAGTGTTTTTAGTAGGATATTGAGAACATTCACAAGCATACTATAAATCTGTATATCTAAAAACCAAAGTTGAGAAGTGATGACAGCTCTCATATGACATAGCCTCATTTGACTTACACATATTAAAGCAGGAGTGATACTGGGAGCCCCTGCATTGGGTCTGACTTCCAGGAGAAAGCGAGGACTAATATATAAAAACATTTAGAGCAGCCCAGAGAAGCTTAACTGCACAATGACTGAAACACACACTGGTTCACAATATTTATTACAATCTATTGCTTTAGGTAAACCTGCTGTATGGTTAGTAAACCCAAACCACATTCTAAGAACCAAAAAAAAAAAAAAATTACATCACAAACCACATCTCTATAAAAGGTATGCAACAGAGGTGAACAGAGGCACAATCTTAACTGTGAAAGTAAGAGCACAATGAAGAACCTCATACGTGAATACAGCTCTCCTGGTAGCAGATAATGAAGGTAAATAAAAATCAGACTAACAGTACTAAACATAAGATAGGTAAAAAATCAGGGCAATATTGTTATATCTGTATACAAAGAATACAGGGCCTTTTTAAATACCCTTCGTTCGTTCTCAATGACCTGTAAACACAACCCTCCCAAACCATCTTCCCTCTGTACCTGAACTAGTATATAAAGCTCTATACAGAATGTGCAAATCCAAGATAAGTATTTTTAGGCTCTCTTCTTCAAATAGAAGAAATACAAGGTTAAAAACATTAACACCACAGATTCCCTCTACCCAGCCTCTGCAGAAAGACATCAGTAGCAATACCGCCCAAGACATCGAAGTACAGAAGTAGCAAAACACCGGACCAAGAAAAAATGCATGGCATATGAACAACAAATACAAACACATGTGGAAAGGGAAAAAACCCCAAACAGTTATCAAGGGAAACTATTAACACTGGCAAATGAACGTGAATTAGGACTTGTCAGCCTACAGCAGATCTGTTCCTAAAAACCACTCACATAACAATGGCTTAAGTAAACCTATAATGTTAACTGAGATCAAATTATACCTTAGGCAGACAGGCTTTATTCATCTACTTGTTTGCTAAGAGGCAATATCTGGTAGTTACATGCCATGCTCCATACTACTTAATAATTACATATTTATAAGTATTGCTAGACCAGGATGTCGGGAGTCAGATATCCATCTACTGGGTTATTTGCTATTGCTGCCTTTTCATTACCACTGCACAGATTCTTTCTGCACCAATCAAACCTTTTAATATCCCTCATACCAATCTGCTATAGATTAAAGTTTGTGGAAAAATAAGTTAGACAAAAATATTACAGTCTACAAGGAGTATGGTACAATCTAGTTTTTGTAGTTATGACTTCTGGCCCAACAGTAACTTAAGAACAGTACCAGCCTCAGCAGAACATCATTCTAGAGCATTTAAAATAGAGAGATGTTGAAATAGTCTGGATTTTACTTCAATGCTGGAAAGTGAACCAGAGACCAAAGAACTTTATATACACAAATCTCAAGTGTAGTCTAGAAGCTCAAGCAGTAACTATAGTTCACTCCCCTCCGAAGTTGCTTTACAGAGTGTTCTCTGCTTTTTGGTATGAGTGCAGATGTCAACTTCTTAGAATGGTCTCTGAGCTTCCACTCATGCTAAAAGTGAAGATATTCAGTGCAAACAACACACAGCTTAATTCAATTTACAGCTCTCAAACACAAGTAAAAAGGAAAAAAAATGCTTACTAGTGGTATCTACCATCTGACCACCTCCTGTGGAACTTCTGCTTATCAGAAGGTCAGGTGATAACACTGAATATCAATAAAAGGATTCCTTTGTCCAGCATTTAAACATTCCCATTACTGAGATGAAAGTAAAATTGTATTTTCTAGGTCTAGAAATAGGCACAGAAGCCTTCTCTATGCCAAACACCTGGTGATCTCCATGCAACACTGAGAGCTGCAAAGACTTTAAAGGAATTTTCTTTTCTGAAAGAACTATTTACATACAAGGCCAAATCACAACGTTGTCACCCTATGCAAGTAAGTTTTATAATAAAACTTGACTTGTGGTGAATGCCCAACAGTTGTCTAACAACTCATTCGCAAGGTTGGAGTGCAATACGAAACTCACTACAAAAATCAGTTTCTATTCTTCAACCGAGTACCGAGAGGTTCAGTGTAGTTGCCAGCACTATAACAACATCGTTAAAGTCACTTTCTAGTAAATCAGTATTGCCAGATAGGTACAGTCAGTTCACAGTTACAGTTTAGTTCTACCCAGTATAAGAGAACCTAGCAACAAGCCTCAAAAATCTCAGAGGCATCAACTTCTTAAGTCATCGGTTCTGAATTTCATACGAATGTTGGGATTACTGAGCATGACAAGGTCAGGTGTCCAATGTGTTCACTTCTTTGGAGCAGAAATAATGCACAACTATTGCATTAGGGTATCGAGCAAACGCACTGTAAAGAGACAGAACACAAAAATCAACTGTCAATACAAACAAACAGTTTTCCCTATTGAAACAAGAACATCCAAGTTGTGTCAGAATCAGAAAAAGATGCTTTCATGTAAGTGACACTTTGCTGTTTACATTAAAGCCTGAATATATTATTGAGAAAACCAGACAAAAATTCTATGGATTTTCTAAGAGCATCATTTTAAAAAAAAAAAAGTAGCTATTTTCATTTCTATAGGCACACTACTTGGAAGTCACTGGTAACAAATTAAAGACTGGGTGACATACTGACATGATTGACCTTCAAAACCTCATTGAACTTAACAGCATTAGAAAAATCCTAGACAACTAAACAAGACTGCATATGCAGATTTCAATTCTGATGCTACACACTAACAGCAAAAAATTGAATATGCACAGCAGTCAGTATATATAGACCTATGTTCATGAAAGTGTTTTGGAAAAAGAACTTTTCCCTACCACTGTGAATGCTACTGATATCTCAGAAGGGTTTACATCAACAAGAGAAACAATGAATAAGCTAGTCATGTGGCATTTCACTAGAGTTCAAAGAGAAAAAAGTGCAAATAAAATTTGCGTTCTATACCAACCCATAATTACCTACTAGGAATGGTAAAAGAAAAGTTATTGGCAGCCAGGTATCAAGTGAATTAGTTCTACTTTTAGATGTCCTCAGATAATTAGGCTACAAAATGTAAATTAGCCAGGGAACCACAAAGCCACTAGATACAGAAAACTATTACACATGTATCTTAGTTTGAGATTCTTTATATCATCCTTCTTAATTCTAGTTAAGAAGCAGGTAGCAGGCAGTGTTCTTAGAAAATTTTCCAAAGTCAGTATGAGAAGTTATTTTCTGCCTTCTAGAGTTGTGAAGTAAGGAGTCTTCAGAGTTTCTGAAGGGATTTTATTCTCCTTTGTTGAAAGCAGGATTAAACTCTTGCAATAAACTTCACTGACTAAAGCTTTGATGTTTTCCCATCCACCCAGCTGACCGATGTAATTTCCAATTCAAACGCTCTTCAAATGTCACCCTCATACTGCTGTTCTCTCCGTGTATGTACACATTTCAGGTTCTGCAACATTCTTAGTTTCAATGTACAAGGTTCATATTTGATTCACTTTCCCAAGCTTTAAGGCACATACTCTCTCACCTGTTACCTATCTTCTTTTTACATACAGTGCACACCTTCTCCTCTGTAATAATGCACTTCACTTGCTGATGCAAGATCCGCTCCTCCTGGACCTATAGAATAATAAAAAAACCCCAAGTTTGCTCAAAAAGCAATGCCACACCACAGCTCCCTTCTAGTCCAGTAAAACTGAAACCTGTCACAACATTTAGCTTTCAGCTGCTATATCTACACTAGCAAGTTGTACAGCACAAAAGAAGCAGGTCTGTAGAGCAGAGCAGGTGGTATTGAACACCCACACTATATGAATTGCAGGATTTTACTTTCAACTAGTCTGGTCCATGAACTAAGGCATTCTAACCACTAAAGCGTGTTCAGGTGAACTATTGAAGTGCATCATCTGGTTTAGATTATTTGAAAGAAATCCAGTCCATTCTCTCTGAAATCATCCTGCAATGCACACCAGAGCACAGGTAGTCCAGAGACTCACAACAAAAGCACACACCTCATCCAAACTAAAATGGATGTACTTGCCATCTCCCAATAAAGGGACATTCAAGCTACTTGATGCACATCTACTAATTTGAGGTGGACTACAGCACCATCTAGAGGACACACATTCCGCATAAGGAACAGTTAATTTAAATCAGACATCGGTTTTAAAACACCATTCCCATAAATGACAGGTAGGTGGGTACTTACCCTCAGAAACTCAGCATGGAGAAGATTCTTGAGTACTTGATTAAATCTTTTCTTCTGGGCATTTTCTTCAAGGACTTTCTCTAAGAAGATCCGAATCTCACTAATCTGTGTATTTGCTGGGAGTAGGTTTATCGCCTGGAGCAAAATATACTTATAGTTAGAAAAAATTAAAAAGGAATAGAGAACAAAATAGAATAGCAATTGATGCATTTAGCTTGACACCGTTACAATCTATTCACTTGCCTACTCCAGTACCTTCTGCCAACAGTACAAACTGGGTACTTATAAGTCGTTCTCACCTTGGTGGTATCCAGTTTGCTGTGATGTAGTTCCAAAACCTGCAGAGCAGCCTGCAGATTGGCTTGAGGCTCCAGCACTTCCATCTTGATTGGTCCCAAGCAATGAACACTAGGTGGGGAGAGATACATTCGGAGCAGTGACAGATAGACCTGTTGCACACAAAAGGAAAATTCTGAAACCACTGCACGCATCCACAACTGACAGTGCTGTTAGAACCCAGCAATGGTACTAGTAAGTTGTACCCACGCCATTCAAAATTCTGAAGTGCTCATTTAAACAGCTATCTTAAAACAACAAACACTGAGAAATATCAACGGTGTTCAAGGCATTTTAAGACTTGCATTCTACACTGAAGTTTTTCCATAAAAGTAGTTTTAATCACATCTCCCTCATCTTACATAACTCATCATAATCTTTAGAAACCAACATTATGCTGCTTTTTAACATTAACTTTTCTGTAGAAGTACGTGGAACATGCACACAGTATTTTGTCTTCTGAATTCCATCATAACTTTAGCTACAGAATATATGCTCAACTCCAGTGATACAGTAATATTCTCAACAAAAAAACCCAAATTTAAAAAAAAACCTTAAAAATAAATCAATCATCTAGCAATTCCTAAATTCCAAGAGCTTATACATAGGTTCCTGTCCACCTATACAATCCCTGAAAAAGTCTATACACAGCAAAAACTTCAAACTCCCTAACATGGTATGAAGTCTAATACATCCTTACTGAAAAGCAAGACTGCAAAGATGAAGCTACTTACATCTTTGTTGCCATCTTTGTTTCTGTCATAATGTTTATGGCAGTAGCTAGAACAGAGAAGAATGAAGTGAAATGCAGGGATAGTTTTGGAACCCAGAGAATCAGTGCACAGAAATTAACATTTAAAAGCTTTGATTCCTGAAACCATCCAAGTTAGGTGACCATAAATCCAATTCTGATCAATTAACCAAGTTGCACAATAAAATTACACCATTTACTCTGCATTACAATGCTGAGAAAAAGGAAGGTTTTGTGCAAGTCTCCCACTTCCACTCAACTTAAAAAGCTTTCATGCAGAAACAAAATTAAATTCAGCTGTGTAAAAAAAGGGGGAAAAGATGTCTCCAATCAACACATCACAGCATAAAAATACATGTGTAGATAAATCCAATTACTGTATCTGAATGACAAAGAGAAGGTGTTTATTAGTGTACACTGCGTATCAGGGTTGAATGTCCTCTAATAGGCATTTGCTGAAACTAGCTTTAAAAGAAGCTATGTTGAACAGGCCCCAGTGTTCAGATATACTTGCCAATATCATGGCATTGTTTAGGTTGGAAAAGACCTTTAAGATCGTCAAGTCCAACTGTTAACCTAGCACTGCCAAGACCACCACTAAATCATGTTCCTAAGCACCACATCTACACCTCTTTTAAATACCTCCAGGGATGGTGACTCAACCACTTCCCTGGGCAGCCTACTCCAATGCTTGATAATCCTTGCAGTGGAGAAATTTTTCTTAATATCCAATCTAAACCTCCTCTGGCGCAACTTGAGGCTGTTTCCTCTTGTCCTATTGCTTGTAACTTGGAAGAAGAGACTGAGACCCACCTCGCTACAGCCTCCTTTCAGGTAGTTGTAGAGAGCGATAAGGTCTCCCCTCAGCCTCCTTTTCTCCAAACTGAACAACCCCAGTTCCCTCAGCCGCTCCTCATAAGACTTGTGCTCTAGACCCTTCACTAGCTTTGTTGCCCTTCTTTGGACACGCTCCAGCAACTCAATGTCTTTCTTCTAGTGAGGGGCCCAAAACTGAACACAGTATTCGAGGTGCAGCCTCACCAGTGCTGAGTACAGGGGCACGATCACTTCCCTACTCCTGCTGGCCACACTATTTCTGATGCAAGCCAGGATGCTATCACCCTTCTCGGCCTCCTGGGCACACCGCTGGCTCATATTCAGCCAGCTATTGACCAATACCCCCAGGTCCTTTTCTCCTGGCCAGCTTTCCAGCCACTCTTCCCCAAGCCTGTAGCGTTGCATGGGATTGTTGTGACCCAAGTGCAGGACCCGACACTTAGCCTTGTTGAACCTCATACAGTTGGCCTTGGCCCATAGATCCAGCCTGCCCAGATCCCTCTGTAGAGCCTTCCTACCCTCAAGCAGATTAACATTCCCGCCCAACTTGGTGTCATCTGCAAACTTCCTGAGGGTGCACTCAATCCCCTCGTCCAGATCATTGGTGAAGATATTAAACAGAACTGGCCCCAACACTGAGCCCTGGGGAACACCACTTGTGACCGGCCGCCAACTGGATTTAACTCCATTTACCACAACATCAGTTAATTCTATTTTCACCTAAGTACTTTAGATTCACTCAAAAGGTTCCCTAACATGACACATCTAGCAAAATGCCGTATCGTTACTAGAGAGGATTCTGCTAACTGAAGGAGCTTAACTTTGCAGCTGGGCTCGTGAACATCTCTCAAAAGAGAAGGGAAGCAAAACAACATACAAAGTTCACAAGCTAAGGACAGGTGGAAACAAAGAACTCCTTGACAACAGTCATATTGCTCTAAAGAGCAATGATAGAAGAGCATGAAAAGGTAAGCCTCAAGGTTTCGGCATCATCATCTGTAATGAACAGATACCTGGAAGAGCCCAAAAGTCAAGAAAACATGGAAACCCAGAAGATCCTGAAGGCTTACAGCATTCATGCTCCACATACTGCAACATTTCACTACACATCCTATCCACAGGGCAGTGAGTAAAAAAAAAAAATAAAAAGAAATTCTTACTTTTCAGCCATGTTGGTGTCCTTCAAAATATGAACATAAATAAACAGAGCTTGCTCATGCTTCCCCATACGACCCAAGAGCAGAGCACGTTCTTCTAGGAGGCCTAGTAATAGCATGAAGGATTAGTCAATAACTACACAGAGAAATGACAACATAAGCTCTATTAGTTACCAGACTAAGAGAAGGAACTATAGTCTGAGCGCAGGTTACACTGAGACTGTAAGTCTACTTCACACTAGTATCAGTAACATTTTATGAATTCTTAAGTAACCGTAAGATACAAACTTCAGATCTGTTGAGCAATTCAGGCTCATTGAAAAGTTAGGCTAAATATTTAAGTGATGTGAGATGCCACAGGGTCTTAGGCCAACAGTTACAGGAATCCTGCAGAGACTGGTAAACCCAACTGTGCCAGCAAAAACAGAGTTAGTATACACACCAGTGGCCTACAACTACAGATACAGCCATCTTTTCTGCTTCTAGTTATCATGATTCTACAATAAGTGAGGAGGTTTTACTGTACAATGCCATAAGCTAGGGTTTAGTTAACCTACGGAAACTGAACTCACCATCAAAGGGGAAGTCGCTAATTAGTCGACTAGGTTCATACCAGCTAGACTTCTCCAGAAAAAGTAGAAGCTTTTTCCGGTAATCCCCCAAGTCTCCTCCTTCCTCCCCAGCAGGCACTGGAGTTTTATCTATATGGAAGAAAACAACATAAGCCACGGTAAGACATTATTTCACTACACTAATACACAGAAGATAAACAAATCATTATGAGGAGGAACCAAATGCTGATGAAACTGTTATACAGGCTGGGATTCTGGTGCACCTGCCAAATTACTTCAGCTCCCTAAAACACATCAAGTGGCTGGTTAAACTCAGTTATTCAACACCCTTCCCTACCCTTAATGTGTAGAATTGAGGGAGCAGTAGCTGCCATTACACTTAACCATGAAAAAAGTGTCACTTGGTCCCTTAAGATATCTAGGGAGGCAATAAACTAGACTTCCCTACAAACCCACAACTTTTGTTGTTCTAGTTCCTTCATCACTTGGGATATCTTCTTCTGGATATGAAGAGGGAAGGCTTACAGCAACACACTGTGAAGGCTCCCCTGTGCTGTCCCTTGCCCCTGGTCTTCCCACCAGAAAAGGCTAAACATACCTGCAGGGAAAGAACTGAGATATTCTTTCATTAAGCCCTGCACTTTCTCACAGTACAGCTGGATCAGACAGTTGTGAAAGTCTGCACCGGTTTCTTCCCAGACATGAATGATGTGTTCCTGTAAATACATGTTCAGGTTCAGTTATAGAAACTTCCTCTCAGAAGTACTTTGTTATATGCAAGCAACAGTTCCATGCTTGCCTTTACCAAGCATGACTTCAGGATTTCATGTATTTTTATTATTTTTTCTTTGCACAGCTTATGGTAAAGGTAGCATTCTCTGAGACAGCATCAGGGTCCAACACCTGGAAAACTAAAGCCTTACATGAAACATGTACTGAATGTAATGCACTAGTACAGATTGAGTTCTTACCAGATAAGGAATAGTCAAGCTTTTAAAATTTTCTATCAAGAAACTGAGCACTTTGTCTCGTGGCAAAGCTTCCACTTCAGGGAGGTCTTCTGTAAATATCTGTTAAATAAAATTTTATTCACAGAATGGTGATTTTTTTTTTTTTTTTTTTTTTTTTTTTTTTTAAATTTCAGTGCCACAGTGTATTTTCTCTGAGGCACTGAAGCCCAGCATATCATCACATGTGTCCAAAGATAAGCACAAGAAGTATAAAAAAAAATCTGAACAGGTTATTTAGGCACTCAGAAGCTATCTCACATCTGAAAGGATTCACAAACATCCCTACTTCTGCCTTAGTTAATACTCTTCTTTTACAGTGCCCAACACTTCCCAAATATAGGAAGTCAGTTCTATATCAAAGAGGAAAGGGAAAATAAGAAAGGCAAATTAACATTTGACATTTAAATATTCAATCAGGCTCTTGTGCAAAATGCATGACATCAATAACATTAAATGTTGTATCAAACAGCTACTTATCACAAGATAAGGTATTCCAAGAATGAAAAAGCATGAGAAAAATTGAAAGGCTGTCCTGCTCCATCTACTGCTAATCTTACCACAGTACTGAACATAGAAAAATATAAATTACATCTTTAATTGGATTTAGCGTTAATACATGGCTTCTTACATTGAATTCTCCCAATCCCATACACTGCACTGAGAATCTCAATGGCAAAGTGCCTGTTTCAACCACACTTACCTTCAGTCCATCTTCAGGAAAATCTCTCAGCACCCAGACAGAGTAGGAAAATACCAAGTGCAAGTTCTCTGTGCCTAGAATGCAAAAAAGCAGCAGTACTCAATGTTAAAACCCTAAAGATCTATCTACTCACAACACAAGCAGATGCTTTCAGAGCCAGCAAAGCTTAATTTACAGGAAGAATCCGGTTTGGTTTTTTCCTCCGCTCAAGTCAAGCAAATCACACATTCCAGGCTAAAGCCACAATTTCATTACTTTGCAAACATGATTTTAGAAAGGAACAAGAATTAACTCAAATAATAAGTGCCACCAAATGTAAACAATTCAGACCAAAATGAAGCTCAGTTGTCTTAATCACATTCCAAAAGTCTTCCCTTACAATTTCTTTTTATTAAGGTAGAAAAAGACTGTACTTTCACTTGTGTAATTTCCTTCAGTCCATTTCCAGCCTGCCAGTCTAATGACTTCTACAGCAAAGGGTCAAATACTTCGTAACAAGTAGTAAAGCATCATAGTACTGAAGTAACAGGCATAGAAACTACACGACTGGTAATAACTTTTCAGCTTTTAAGAAAATTTAGGACCTGCCTCTTTAAAAGAATACTTTCAGTTGGACAATTTTGTTCACAAAGTTTATAAAACATGTTAGGAAAACATGACTTTCCCCCACACACTCCTGATCAGAAACCACTGAAGCATTCATTGCCCCAACAATGCAACAACACAACTATACAAGAAACAGAAACCTGCACCAACGCTATAAAAAGGCAGCCATTGTTTGCTTTTCTTCATCCCACAATATCATCAAGAGTAAGTTAGTTTTTAAAATATTTGAAACAAGCAGCATCTTCACAGTAGCAGTATTGTAAAAACCAAAAGATGAGTGCTATGAAGTAAAACAACTAAAATAGCCCCCAGAAGAGCCAATTTCAAAGTTTCAGAAACAAAACAGTGACTTGGCAAATGGCACTAAGGTCATAGGTCTGAATTTTGCTGAACTTCAATTAGCTTTCTGAATTAACAGGGCACTGTATGGTAATGGGTTTGCCAGCCTCACTGAGAAAATTTAAACAAAGGACAGGACAAATCATGGGAGTAAGTTCTCATGTAGAACAGAGACAGAGAAGAGAAAGTCTAACTCCTTATAAACAAGTGTAAGATTAATTAGAATAGCTCCTTTCCAAAGCACTGATCAAGCTGCCTTTGCCGAAATCGCAACCAAATCAAACATGAAGTTACAACCTACTCAAAACACTCAAGATGGCAGGAGAGGAGGAACTCATCAAGTAACTACCAAAGCTTATAGATCAGAATACTAAAAGGCCAACATCACACCACAGAACAAAACAACTGGCTCCCTCAGCACATAACAGTCAGCTGCATGGGGATTTACACTGAAGATCACAAGCAACAATGTTTTGTGCTGCTAAAATTAAAGCAGACACTGAATTTCTAAACTTTCTCAGCAACAAATCCCTAATTTAAATATGATATAATAGGAAGAAGTTCTGCATAACACTATTTTAACAGACAAGGAATACTGTAATACAGAACACTATCTACCACCCAATCAAATACATCATTTTCCTGTGCCTAACTCTGCACAGATAAAGTATACTTTTGATGGGCATAGCCAATCACAGAATGAACAATTAATATTTGCTTTGATGCAATAAACAATAAGTGCTTACTCTGTTGATACATGGCAAGTATCAAACCCAAATCAGTAATACATACGTGATGACTTAAAAGACCACAGCTACAAGCCTGGATAAAATTTTCTATAATTACCGGAGAACTATTTAAGAACTTTTCATTAAATGCTCAAAAACCTATAGACAAGAGATGACTAAAGAAGAGTTTCTACTTCACTGAGAATGTAAATGAAAGCAACTAAAAATATCCCACATAATTAAAATTTAAAAAATAATTTAAAAAAAAAATCAATTATTGCTTGCATTAGAAGCTCATAACTACAGAGGCCTCACCAAAGGGGGAGGAGAAGGAAAAAAATCAATAGAAACCCCATAGTCTGAAATGCTTTTATCATCTTATTTATGGGACTCCCAGAAATTATACTTATCCATTAATCAAGGCAGAATGGGTAGTGCAGTTAAACACACACACACAGTATTACATTTCTCCTATTTATTTGGGGGGGAAGCTGCAAGTGACACTAGCATGAAACATTCCATGTATTAGCAACTTCCTAGTTAAAAGTTAACTTTCTAGATTGTTTCCACTGTATTTCATTACTCTGAAGTGAACAGACCAAAATATTCTTCACCAGTTTTAAAGAGCTGAGCAAGCAGCGTACAGGAAGACTGATTTTCAGGAGGTCCTGAAACACCAGAGAAGCTCCAGAAGACTAAAAGAAATTTAGCAAGCTGCCAAGATTTTAGGAAAGTATTCCAGACAACTTGGGTAATTATAGCTCTTAAACATCACCAATCTCAGGTAAAACAAATGAACAGCTGACATAGGTCAATCGAGATAACTTTATCAAGATGACAGAATTATTTTTTAAATAAGATTAGAAGTTTGTTTTGTAAAGCTGTATGCTGAATATAACATGCTTACACTTTCTAAGATGAGTGACATTACCAAATGACACCAATGAACAACAAGTGTGAGAGAGACATGGCACAAACAGGAAAGGTCTCAATGTCATTGTAAATAATGTATCATTGAATAAACATGTTGCTAACAGAAGCCAGCAGTTGTTCTTAAAAGAAGTAGTTATAGAAAAAATATCAAACTTTGCCAACAGCGTAAGACTAGGAGATGAGCAAAGGTATTTCCCTCAAACTACTCACTACCAAACTAGTATAGTATAGTGTAGTAACAAACATGTAAAGAGTCGTGCATGTAGAAATAAATAATATTATTGGATGGGAGGGGACTATTCTCAAAAGTAGCAAAACCAAAAAAGGACTTGGGAGTTCACAACGAATAGTCAACCAAGCAAGTTCTTACCACAATGCTGTGACCAGCAACTACAACTGTTAGGTCATAACCTAGATCTACCTATACGCAGAAAACAAAAACTTCATATAGGATTCTTCACCTCAGGAAAGATACTACAAGACCCGGCAACTGGAAGTTAAGACTTTCAGCTGGAAAGCCTAACCCAGAAGTTAGACTTTTCTTTTGTCAGTGATGGTAAATCATTACTGGAAGAAGACACAAAATACTATGCCATATTTTCTACCAATGGAAATTTTTATCAGAAATAAGGAATGTTTCCCAGTAAGATAGTCAAGTTTCAACAAGATGCTCGTGAACTAATCCTTGATGTTATGCATCCATTATGCAACA
>WAAD01034493.1:46872-58954 GCA_013389945.1 Fregata magnificens | reverse complement strand
AGGACTAAACAAAAAAACTGAGCTATGTCTAGGCTAAAACCTCCCGGGGTACTGAATTAATACATTGAAAGCATGTCAATTTAATATAAAAAGGGGTACACAGTTCAGCAGACCAAGAAGAAGTTGTAGAAAGAAAAAGGGAAAGGAAAAAAGACAGATGCAAACAAAACGTGTCTCCTGATTCTACTTTCAGCAATATTAAGGAAAGCTGTTAAAGAAAAGTCAGAATTCTAGAGTCACACTGGGCCATCTTAGATGTTAACATAGAATAATAAAATTTCTGAGTGTTCTACTGTTTCCCAGAAATTTATCTTTTTTTTTATGACAACAGACCCTTACACAAAATTCAAAATCAATTCTAAATCTGAATGTACCACTTTCAAACAGTAAAGTATTTTGTGAACAAGTCCTGCTAAAGGAATCTTTTGACAACAATAAAAATATTTGCGTTCCTCTTCATGCATAAGGTGAATATAATAAAATCCGTCACCATCCAGGAAACGTATGTTAGAAAGGCCAGTTTCCACGTCTCAGTTCTCCCTTTACTCCTCCAAGAACACATTCAAACAGGAATGACAAACCCTTCAGATTTTGTGTTTGACTCACACTGCAGGGCAAACAAGCTCTCTGCTGGGTACAAAAACCTCTGCAACTTCCACTTTATTTAGTTTTACTGAGCATTTTAATTAGTTTTGGGTTTTGCCTAGAATTTTGGCATATATACTACTTTAGAGGTAGAAGGAAGTTTTAACAGATAAAGAGCCCTACTTGCTCCAACAAGATGAAACTGGCATAATCTGGCAGGTTTTGGCAAAATAATTGGGGGGGAGGGGGACATATAAAATTAGATTTATTTTGCACTCTTTCCATCTCAGTCTGTAGAGACAGTGCAAAGAGAATAGCATCTAGGGGAGAAGAGACAGCTGAGAACTCACCTTGCCTAGGAACTTTGCAGAGTATGGAGAAAGCTGTATTGGAAGGGCAGTGATTACTAGCACTTAAGCTACGCCATTATTAACAGTCTTCAGGACTGTGAGGTAACAACCTGATTTAGCATCCGTCTTCAGTTGTTCTAACTAGCCACAAGCCACTCCTGAGCCCTGGCATCAATTAGACCTAGGATCTCAATGGCCCGCTGACCTAAGGGATTAACAGAATGTAGTTGTGGTGGTGCACAACAGCATGGTGCCATGTAATCATTGTAATTAAAGCACATCACTAAATTTTTAGACTTTGGTACAGTCAGTGACAGCTCTTGTTAATACTGAGGAGACAAAAAGATACAAATGCATGGAGGAACAAGTTAACAGCAATGAACAGTTTAAGAAGAAAAAGGAACGGAAAAGCATGAAGAACATACACAAAAGTGTTTTCGTCACTATTTCCAAAAGCAGAAATATAAGGGACAAGGGATAAGCACTGAAAACATTTAAAAGCAACAGAAGATGATGATCCACATGAAAAGAGATGAGAAATCTTGTGAGTGCATAGTCCTGAAGAAAGGCATAAAAAAATTGCTCCAAAGGAAAAATAACACCTTAGCAAGCCATTTTAAATACAAGGGAAAAATCTCTTCCCCACATGCATAATCTGTCAAAATCCCTGCCACAGATATCACAAAGGCTAATAGGATTCTACAAAAGAGTATCATAAATACAGACACTGCAAACAGTCACCATTATCTTTAAGCAAAGGTAAATAATGATAAGACATGCACATCTTCGTTCCTCAGAGCCTACATCAACATCCAGGTGACAGCAAATCTCACACTTGGAATACTTTCACTGTGCAGAGAGCAGTGCAGAGGTCTCCTAGCAAGCACTGATCTCAGCTGGCCTGCCTGATGGCCAGGGCACACCAGTACAGAAAAAACAGGGCCAGAGCAGTTCTCAGATATCTGTATGGAGAAGGGCTTACACCCTGAAGCACCAGGCAGCAACACTACTCCTAGTCCTACATCTAGTTCAGTCAATTGAACTTGTCTGATCCCAGCCACAGTCTATGCATCCCTGGTAAATATGTACACACTGAGACTGAGGCCTTCAACAACTTTCATTAATTCTGCTTTGTACTCGTCTCTGAAGTTGCTCATATTGACCACTGCCAAAGAAAAGATCATTTGAGCACCTATTAGTTACTTGACATTACAATGTAAGTAAAATCCCAAGGGCAGATGCAATAAATATTTTTGTGAACGCACAGACCTAAGCAAAGAACCATCATCTGTCTTCTAGGAAACTGCTTATCTTTGCAGAAAAGTTTGCAATTTCCTGTGCATGAGTCAACTGGCTATTTCTGGGCCCAGTTCCTTCCTATATATACATACACATGTAGTATAAACCCACTGTTTTCATTCCACTAAAAAGCTGCCAGGGAACTTCAATCTGAAGCTACGTATCAGACAGTCAGAAACTGCAAAATTACTTCCTGAAACCAAACCAGGCAACTGTAATTAGCCTCAAAACTTAAAGTTCGAGAGACACTCAGAAAAAGATATACTGAGGAAAAGGTTAATAAATACTGAACAGCAAGAAATGTTAGAACAGGACATGGTCAGAAGAAGGAGTCTAAAACTTAGTTTTGAAAGCACTGATCTGATATAGCCAGACTGTGTGTAGACACATTCTGGGCAGGTTTGAAAGCCTTATAGTATGCTTAAGGTTATCAAGCACAAGGCAGCAGGGACATCCAGCTAGGTCACTCTGACTCAGCTGGGGTCTCTCTACCCCTGTGTTCAAAAGAATATTCTTGGTTGTTCATCTGCATCCAAAACCAGGTTAATTTTGGAATAAAACTCCTGAACTGCAGGATGTCTTTCTCAAGCACAAGCTCCCATGCCAGTAAAATGGCACCTTGCAGGTAACAAAGTTAGAAGCACAATGTTCTGCTTAGTAGACAAAATCATGACAAAATAGCAAGAGCTGAGAAGAGGTAAGAGGCCTAGAGACTACAAAGAGGCAGTAGTAAATATGCTCTCAAGGGAAAACACAGAGCCATCTACCTGAAACCTGTGCATAGCTTACATCGCCTTTCCAAAGTGGCCCATGCATCTGTCTTTCTAAAGCTGTTTCTTGGTTTCATTTGTGCAGCCTGGCAAAGTTAAACTTCAGGTTAAAATAAACCATGTGCACAGACTTTGCCATTTCAGTACCTCTCACCCTCAGGAGAGGGTTTTTTTCTTACATTCCAGAAGCGCTAATTTTCACATTGATGCTTCTTTGTAGTTTCCATGGATGTGCAAACCAGTACAGACTTATTACTTGAGTTGGTAAGGGGAAGGGAACTTCTGCTCTTACAGCTTCCGTGTGTCACACAGGAAATGATGCCATCCATGAAACTGGGTCTTACTCAGTAATTATTTTTCGCTCTGTCAGATTTATCTAAAGAGATATATACACTGTCACATTAAGGCATTTTGAAAGACATGAAACATAAACCCATAGTTTTGTACAGTTTCTGAGATTTGTAAACTCGGGAAACAGAGAAACAAATATATGTCAGCTCTTCAATCTTACCATGAAGTAATGATGGTAGGTTCACAGGTGCCAGTGGCAGCTTTTAGACCTTCCAAAGCTGCTTCCCTGTGAAAATGAAGCCGGACTAAGAGTACAACAGTTCCATCACATTTCAGTGACAAATGCATCAGCAAACTAAAACCATTGGACCAAGCTAAAGAGAGATCATTTCTCCAGAAAATCTGAATTATCACTTTTTTTCTCTTCCAAATGATATTAATACAGCTAAGAAAACTCTTTTAATAATCATACAAAATTTTCATTTTTAGATTACCTGGTTGAATAATTCCAGTAACAACAGAGAGATATTCTTCAGGTTCCTGATCAGTGGAAATCTCTTTGCTGCCTCCATCTAAGGTCAGTATCTCATAAAGAATCTCTGAATTCTCCACCCCACAAAGTAGAATCACCACATTATCCGGAGGTTTTAGAACTTGCTTCAGAAAATAACTTCTCTTTCGATTCAGGCAGTTAAGAAGTCCACACGATAGTATCAGGAGTTTACATTTATAACAGGGTAAAGAGAATAGCTCCTGGTGCTTGAAAGATGAAGTCTCTAGATTGTAGAGTAAGATTCCTCCTTCGTTCACTATGTGTCCAAAAAGAGATTTTAAATACAGAGCCCACTCTTCTGCTTCTTGTTCATATATCACGAGAATATCCTTTGTATTTTCTAGAGTGAAGAAAACATAAAAAAAAAAAATTTCAAATGCATTTTGAATCCATTATAAATATCAGAAGACAGATCATTAGTTTTCCCCCCCCTCTTAAAAACTTGAGGTGCTGAAGAAACAGGACAGGTCATCACCTTGAAATGACAACCATCTGCTTATTTCTAGGCCAAGGCAGAAAGATCATCCACAGAAGTGTTGGTAAAATAGCTCAGAATATTTTATATTAGAAAAGCTTCAACTAGTATTTCAGAATAATACTGAAATTGCAGTGTAGAAAGCAGAGCACATTCACACATTCTACTCACTCCTAGATTCTTGAGAAATAGGTGATACTCTTAAAAAGGCAACAGTTAGCTTTTAATGGCAGAAGTAAAGAATATGTATTTGAACACTGGACATGATCTGACTTCATTAGAAACAGGATTGGTATGTTTAGGATATTTTGGCAGCATGGTATTAGGATAGTCATTAGTGATCTTTCTTTACTGTCCTTATTCTAACAAAATTACTTACGAACCTGACAAAAATAAATCTACATTTTTTTTTAGTTCTGCTCTCCCTTTAAGATGTAAAACACGATGCTAGTAACAAGACTAAAATTCTTCCACAGTGTTACTAGGGTGACAATATGAAACAGAGGCAACAGGTACAAGCTGAAACACAGGAGGCTCCCTCTGAGCATCAGGAAATGCTTTTTTCACTGTGAGCACTGGCACAGGCTGCCCAGTGAGGTTGTGGAATCTCCCTCCTTGGAGCTACTCAAAAGGTGCCTGGACATGGTCCTGGCTCTAGGTGGCCCTGCCTGAGCAGGGCGGTTGTGCAAGATGGCCTCCAGATGTCCCTTCCAACCTCAACCATTTCATGATTCTGTGAAACCATAAAAACCCCTGTGATTTGCTGACCAATAAAATATACATTAAAATGCCAGGGTAGCTTAATACTCCTGGAGCAGCTCACAGTTACAGCCCTGTGGAGCAACAATAAGAGACTCAGGAATAGATACAGCTGCTGCACTTTACCTCCACTGAACCTCACTGTATCTCCCAGGTTCCTGATGGGTCAGGCAACCTGACTGGCACTTGTCTGCAGTGCACCAGAGCTTCTTTGTGGGTGCTGCTTTGTGGGTGCACAAAGCTGCTGTGTTGTGAATATCAAGAGATATGGAAGTGATGGGCATACACAGAGTTAAAATGTTTCTTGGGCACACGATGGATCTGGATAGCGGGATGCACTTTTGGAAGCATAGTACAGATGTAGCTAAGGAGAATAAAAAACTTGTTGAGGATCCCACGTAAGTTCTTGCACAAAAGAAGAAACTGAACCTAGATCTCCAGTCCAGGATTACTGCTTTAATTATTGGACTTCCCTTCTTTCTGGAAGAAATTATTTCTAAATTTTGTTCATTCCTTCTTTACTCAGGAGATGTTTCAAAGTTTACCCAGCTGAAGGCTGACTGAAACTTGTAGAATAGCGACACTGTAGCTTAGTCTCTTGAGTTCATTATATGTCTATAAACTGCTTGGAGGATAGCTGCCATCTTTTAAACTTTTGTGAATACTCATCCTTTCAAAAACTCTTCTGTCATAGGAAATCATATAGGACCATGCTCAATACAGTAGTGGGTGAACATACTTCAAGATGACTGATCCTAACCAATACATTAGAGCAGGGCAATATTTGTCAAAATTTTCCATGGTGAAAGCATTCTGAAAAATGCCTGTTTCTGCCGAAATGCTGAAGTTTAATTGTAAAAATAAACAGTACTGTATTTCTCATTTAACTCAGAGCAAAGTTATGTGTTTTATGACACTAGGGTAAGAAACGTACTTGCTGCAATGCTGCAACATTACTTGTTTTCAGAATCTCATTTGATTTTTCATAACTGTCACACAAAAAAGTAGAAACAAAAAGCTATGAAGCTTGCTGCACAGTTTCAAAAGAAGAAATTATATTAACAGAGCTGTAAGGCCAGAAGCTCTTTCAGTCTGACCACACTGTTTCATATCACAGGAAATAGAATCACCAAGCACCTTCTATTTTCAGTCCCTATTTACTAAAAGCAATGTAGAGGTCCTTTAAAAATATAGATTTAAAGAGGATGCTTAATCCACGAAGAAGATTTAAGAATTCATTCTTTACACTTTGTTTGAATTTGCTTAGTTTCAACTTCCAGCCACAGAATATAATTTTACCTATTTCTGCAAGCTTAAAGAAGTATCTGCTCTCAGAAATCTGTCCCCTAAGGTCTTCAGACTCTCATGAAGTGCCTTCATTAAAGTTTGTAAACTGGGATCGTTACTCTTCGCGCTACAAGAGAGGTTTTGTAGAACTCCTACCATTCTTTCTGCACTTTTGTGAACTCTCCTGCCTTTTCAAAATACTTTTTGAGGAACCCAAAACTGTATACAGGGTAGGAGTTCCCTGATACAGTGTATGGGAGGAATAAAATAATCTCACTTGAGATTACCTCAGATATGCATGGAAAGTTCACATTCAGTCTTTAAGCTAAAAGGTCTCATTTTAAGTTCATGCTCGGCTGCATTTCCTTCTATTATGATGGACTTGGGTAAGGACATAGCTAAGTGGAATTGCAGGGAGGAATAAAAAAAGCATGTTTAAATTGAATTGTAAAAACATTTTTTTACAGCTTCACAGAATCTTGGTGTCCTGATTGTGCAGAAGAGGGATCTGCTGGTGTCTTCCACAGCACCATTTGGCCAAGAGCCTAAGTTTCCTCTTCATGTAGGAGAGCACTGGTGAGGAATGGTGCACAATTGCGCCTCATCCCTGTGCAGACTAGAAGCACCCAAAAAGCATTCCCATATTCCAGAGCAGGAAAGAATGCTGGACCCAATAATTCAGGCACAGTCGAAGAGCTCCCTGTGTGCTGGGCGTGGAGGAGTAAGTCCTTCAGTAGAAATATTCTTAAAGAGCTGACGTTATATAATAATCATAATAAAAATATACATAAGGTATAAAGTTCACCCCCGTGCAAATGGACAGTACATGGCTTGAGTACTCAAGAAATTCTAAAGATAAAAGTGAGGATGTTGCATTGAAATGATAAAAGAAGATGAAGTAACTCTGTTTCCATACGGTATGTCTGCACCTAAGTCCGCAGCTTTGATCTTAGCTAAGTGTGAATGAGAAAAGGGTTTTAAGATGTTTATTGAAGGCTCGAATGCATTTCTTTTTAACTATATTGATTTTTATATATGAGAAAGAAAGCTTTATTTGTTTAAGAAAAGGGAGTGAAACATATCTAACACCACACGATGGAAAAAAGGCTCTGCAACATACATCTCATAAAACTTTAATTTAATATGGCTGCCATATTTAACTTGTCTTTTCTATTTATATACAGAGGGAAGAGTCATACTGTTGAGGAGACATTCATATGAGCGAGGTATTTCGTGCTGCAGTTTGGTGCAATGTTTATTGGTTTGAAGAAAGCAGCTAGTGTTATCAAGTTACCTGCGGGAAAGCAAATGTGGGTTTGTTTTGAATTATATGCTTGTATTTTCTTTCTGCCATTGATCTGCCTTCTAGATTGAGAGTTAACTTTGATATAAAGCAGGAACGCAAGACCTACATCTCACTTCCCCAAAACTGTATTAAAAGGTGAAGTATCACTATTTTGAAATGCTTGCCTGACTTTAAATGCAGAGTCAAAGTCTACCCTAGGAATAGTTATGAAGTCCCCTATCTAAAATCTGCTCCATGTCCCCTTAGCTTCTTCCTGTTAGACAACGTTTTTGCCTTCCGAAATTTCACTAAGATGTAGATGCTTGAATGCAGCTTACTTGAAAATTAAAACCCATCCAAAACTCTGCCTTCAAAACAGTTAACCCGAAACAACAAAAGCTGAAGTCTAGCTTTAATGCAACACTACCCAATATTGAATATACAGTAACAATGTTTAACTTTCCAACTAGTGTTTTTTTCCCCTTCATTATTTTCATCTCTCACTGAATATTTCTTTGAAGTTACTGCACTTGGAATATAATGTAAGTTGAGATGAATTTTGTTCCCTTGAAAGTTAATGTAATAGAAACTATCATATCCTGACAAAATTAAGCCATGCTTCAACTACTCCTACTTGGAAACTGACTCAAAGGTAGAAATAAAATGTATTATTAGTTCAGCAATGAGAAACAGTAAGAGAATTTATGCAGTCATCCATAACCTAAAAGGGTTCTTCTGACAAGCAAAACTATTCTCTAGTTACTGGTGTGTGGTTGCCCAAAAAAGCACATCTCGTGAAACATGCCATTTGAAGACTTCTTTGAAAAGACCTGCTGTGTCTTATGAGAACCAAATGAGACAAGAACATCTTTGCAGACTAGTGTGACCAAGCAGGAATCAAGAACTTGCATACACAAGGCAAAAGAACATCTTTTTTACGGCAACAATTAAAAGATATAGTATGGAGAAAAAAAATTAAAAAGCAAGCATATTAGAAAGTGAAAGGAAATCTCAAGAACTCTGTAATGCACTAAACACATCAGGAAGGCAAAGGAAACAAAGACTGGGGGCTGGTGGTGCGCTGGTTTTGGCTGGGATAGAGTTAATTTTCTTCACAGTAGCTAGTATGGGGCTATGTTTTGGATTTTTGCTGGAAACCCTTGATAATGCAGAGATGTTTTAGTTGTTGCTAAGTAGTGCTTACACTAGTCAAGGTCTTTTTCAGCTTCCCATGCTCTGCCAGGTGCACAAGAGGGGACACAGCTGGGACAGCTGACCCCAGCTGAGCAAAGGGATATCCCACACTGTATGACATCATGCTCAGCAGATAAAGCTGGGGGAAGAAGAAGGAAGGGGGGGAACATTCGGAGTGATGGCGTTTAATCTTCCCAAGTAACCATCACACATGATGGAGCCCTGCTTTCCTGGAGATGGCTGAACACCTGCCTGCCAATGGGAAGCAGTGAATTAATTCCTTGTTTTGTTTTGCTTGTGTGCGCGGCTTTTGCTTTACCTATTAGACTGTCTTTATCTCAACCCACGAGTTTTCTCACTTTTACCCTTCTGATTCTGTCCCCCATCCCACCTGGGGGGAGTGAGCGAGCGGCTGTGTGGTACTTAGTTGCCGGCTGGGGTTAAACCACAACAGGTGGCTACTCTTAAAGAGGTACCTCAGTTTATGAATCCTGCAATCTTGTAAAACATAAATACTGTGTGTTTAGAAGTGAGCAAGAAGTACTTGGTAACACTTATCTTTGATAATGACACTGTTAGATTCAGAAAAGCAAGTCCTCTGCACAGATGCCAACTTATTCCCCACCCTTTAAAGGCTTAATGTTTGTAGATTATGTGCTTTACTTCTAGATATCTGCATTTTACTACAGTTGTTTCCAGCAAATCAGCATTAACATACTTTGACTTAAATAAGTCTGATTTCAATTAGGCTAGGGTTTAAACATTGGCTCTACAGTCCCACTGCCTTAGGATGCTTTGGTAAAAAAAAGTGACACTTGAACACTAACGTTTACCCAAGTTTTAACTGAAAGATGGGTCACCATGTTTCTCGGGGTCATCCACAGCCTTCTCCAGTTAGCATACTGGAGCACAACACTGTCATTCCCTGTGGTTCACTCAGCTGCCCAGGAATTCCTATAACCAGACAAGCCTGCCACAGTCAACCCTAACGAAAAAGTAATCCAAGTCTGTTTACAATCCTT
Source organism: Fregata magnificens (assembly GCA_013389945.1). Taxonomy (NCBI): domain Eukaryota; kingdom Metazoa; phylum Chordata; class Aves; order Suliformes; family Fregatidae; genus Fregata; species Fregata magnificens. Next base: position 49,084 of record WAAD01034493.1, on the reverse strand, counting down.
GCCTCAATCACATTAGCTTTTGATATCTGTGTGAAGAAAACTCCCTTTCAAATTGTTCTCAAACACTGTGTTGACAAAGGAGAGGATCAACTGCTAGAGAAAGAAGAAAATCCATCCCTTTTATTTCTTCCTATCACAGATGTCCTCACTTGGGGAAGGGGAGTTTGTTTTATTTCTTTTTTTAAATGGAAAAGGAAAGACATTTGAGAAAGAAGTGTATGAACTCTGTCAGTATGTAATGAGCTACCGTCCATCAGCAAAAGTTTGTTAAAATAAGTACAGTTGTTGAATATCTCAAAGGAGAAGTGGAAAAGCACAGAATGGAAGTTCTTGCTTACTTTCTCGTAATGCATTGATGAAAACTTGGGGCAACATAAGCAATAAGGAATGTCATCCATTGCATCTTTAACTCTTTTGTGAATACCAGACTATGCTCTCCAGGATTACCATGAGTATCTTCCCATGCTAAAAACTTACACAAAAAGAAGTAGTAGTTTTTTCCAGGCAAGGAGAGATAGTGTAGGGAAATTCAAGACTTTAGAAGTGGACCACACTCATCTGATTGGACTTTCATGTATCTTAAGATTCTAGTTGCACTGTCCAAATCAAATGTCACCCACAGTGAATGCATAACATTCTCCCATGAGTTCCCATTCCACAGAAACACGCCGCCTTCATCTAGGGAGTCTTAAGTCCATGTTTTTAAAACCTCTAGGGTTTGAAAAATGTCTGTTTTCCCTCTGAGGTATCTCCTTTGCTTTCCCTTTTCCCCACATTCCCTTCACCCTGTAGGATAAAGTTATGGGTATAGTCAAGGGTCATGACACGATGACAAAAAACAGAGCATGAGAAACGTGAGGGAGCATAAGAGACCCAGACTCCTGTCTTTGCTTGGAGATTTGCAAAACCTTTCTTCTAATCTCAGGAAGATTCATTTCCATTTGGGCTGTACGTAGGATGAGAATGGCAAGCACACATCCTAGTTCAAATGAGACTCCAGAAACAAAAGGCCTTTAGTCTCTTGGCCCCTTTGCAATCTTTTCACAAAGATTCAGCCATTCTTCTCTTCATATTGCTTGCCCTGATCACTTAAAATGGTATAATATGGAACTATGGAAAAAGTTCACTAGCACGTCAAACAACCCCTGCAATTTAACATTTGGAAACAGAATAGGAACATTTAATTCAGCACTAATCAGTGGCCTTAGCGTAATGAACTACCCCTCACCCATCCAGAACGCATTGATTTTCCCAGTCAGCACACCTGACACACATCCAGTAAACGTATCTCAAAATGCATCTCTAGCTCTTGGTTGCTGGAATTCTGCAAGGCAAATCCCCTGAAGCAAGCCAAAATGGATTCATCGCAGGGAGGACAGCAGAAAGCACTTTAGAACTACTTGCAGATAATGGAAAATGTTTTCAAGTAAGTCATGTTGCTTCTCAGAGACGTTCCACTAATGGAAATGAAAATTATAAAAGCCTGCTTGTAAACTTTAGAGTGAGATCACGAAGTAGCTAAATTGCTGCAGTGCTGTGGCACACCTGTTTCAATTAAAGCAATTATCCTAAAGCATGGGACATTCCTGCCATCACTGTATCAGCCAGCAGAGCGGCTGCACTTCTATTCTCAAATGCATATTTAACTAGCATGTAATAAGAACATTTTCATCATTTATGTACCTTCTGTCGCTAATTGCTAAGTTGTGTGTGAAAACAAATACTTGCTCTAGCTGTATAAAATCAAGCCTCATGTCTTCATCATTCTTCTCACTAAGCTCAGTGAGGTCTGGAGTGGGCAAAATGAAGTTATGAATGATTATTACCCCCTGTTGGTGATACAGGTTGGCAGTGAAGAGGTTGCAGAGAGAAGTCCTAAGGCAATCAAAAGGGACTTCAGGGCGCTGGGGAGGTTGGTTGAAGGATCGGGAGCACAGGTAGTATTTTCCTCAATCCCGTCAGTGGCAGGGAAGGATACTGAAAGGACAAGGAAAACTCACTTGATGAACACGTGGCTCTGAGACTGGTGCCGCCGGTGGAACTTTGGGGTTTTTGATCATGGGGAGGTTTACATGGCATCGGGCCTGCTGGCGATGGAGGGAGTACAGCTGTCGCAAAGGGGGAAAAGGATTCTCGCCCATGAGTTGGCAGGCCTCATCGAGAGGGCTTTAAACTAGGCTCGAAGGGGGAAGGGGATATAACCAGGCTCACT
>WAAD01034493.1:22097-46586 GCA_013389945.1 Fregata magnificens | reverse complement strand
AAGAAATTTTTCCTGATATCCAATCTCAACCTCCCCTGACGCAACTTGAGGCCATTTCCTCTTGTCCTATTGCTGGTTACTTGGGAGAAGGGTCCAACACCCACCTCACTACAACCTCCTTTCAGGTAGTTGTAGAGAGCGATAAGGTCTCCCCTCAGCCTCCTCTTCTCCAGACTAAACAGCCCCAGTTCCCTCAGCTGCCCCTCAGCCGTGCTCTAGACCCTTCACCAGCTTCGTTGCCCTTCTCTGGACACGCTCCAGCAACTCAATGTCCTTCTTGTAGTGAAGGACACTAAACTTCTGAACACGGTATTCGAGGTGCGGCTTCACCAGTGCCAAGTACAGGGGCACAATCACTTCCCTACTCCTGCTGGCCACACTATTCCTGATGCAAGCCAGGATGCTGTTGGCCTTCTTGGCCACCTGGGCACACTGCTGGCTCATGTTCAGCTGGCTGTTGAACAGCATCCCCAGGTCCTTTTCCGCCGGGCAGCTTTCCAGCCACTCTTCCCCAAGCCTGGAGCATTGCATGGGGTTGTTGTGACCAAAGTGCAGGACCTGGCACTTGGCCTTGTTAAACCTCATACAAGTGACCTTGGCCCATCGATCCAGCCTGTCCAGATCCCTCTGCAGAGCCTTCCCACCCTCCAGCAGATCGACACTCCCACCCAATTTGGTGTCATCTGCAAACTTGCTGAGGGCGCACTCAATCCCCTCATCCAGGTCATTGATAAAGATGTTAAACAAGATTGGCCCCAAAACTGAGCCCTGGGGAACACCACTTGTGACTGGCTGCCAACTGATGGACAGGTGCTCTCATTTTTAACGAACAAGACTAAACACAAACATGGGATATAAAGGTCAAAACTCGGTTCTCTACTTCAAGGTACACCTCCTCCTTTATCACCATCACAATAAGGCAAAATTTTGTGTCTTTACAGTCACTTCCTTGAGAGCAAATCACACCTTTGGTAGATTTTAGCAGAATACAATCAGGTAATTCAGAAATGCTTTAGACACGAACAAATCATGAAAGGAAAAATATACCATAATCACAGTATAAAGAGCTGAAGTAATACACTACCTTTTTTATGACTGCTGTGGAACAAGTCTTTAAAGTCACACGAAAACCTGAACAAGCTGTATCAAGTTTATATTAACTGATGCTATTGCCATTAGAAACAACGACCACCTGAAGCTTTCCCTTACACTATCACTATAACTATAGTTCTATAAACGTGAAACATTTTAAAAAATTTCAATTTCAAAATTTCACTGTTAGAGTAGACCAAAGTGTCCCTTTTTTTTTTTTTTTTTTTTCCTTGCCCGTGTTTCTCTTATCAGGATCCGTCTAGATGTGCCCATCCTGACCTATCCCAGGGATTTTGGGGTTTATGATCACATTTAAACTCTGCTCATTTAAATTCAACTTCATTTTTTTCCTCTGCCTTCTCTTGCTTTTTTCTCTGCCACCTTTGATTCCATTGTTACTTCAGTTTCACACAAATTCTTATCTCTAATTCCTTCAAAAAAAGAAGCAGAGAATGGAAAACATGTTCTGCAGATATTAATTAGTGCTAGGGGACAGTCTCATGAAATCCAGTACATTTACCTCTATCACAAGAGAACATAGCTCAGAAAATGGTGTGTATACAACAAAACAGAAAGCACTGATCTTGCAAGCAATAACATTTTGGGCAAGTTGCTGTGGTTCCAACTGCTGTGATCTGGGAAGGTCACACAGTAGCACTGCTGTATCGAACACAAGGAAGATGTCTTACATGTTGAGTAGTGTAATTTGTACACCAGGGACTTGGGAGACACTGATCATCACACAATCACCGTGATATGACAATGTTTTTCAATAAGTATCACCACTTATTGCTATTTCTGCTCAGAGATTTCTGTGTTCCCTGCATTTTTAACATGGTCAAATACACTGAATTAACCATAGATGACATCCCAACAGTTCCTAAGTTACAGATTGTCATTGACGCAAGAAATCTGTCTCATAGAACTCTCTTAGAGTAGTCATAGAATCACAGAATGGTTTGGGTTAGAAGGGACGTTTAAAGATCATCTAGTCCAACCCCCTGCCATGTGCAGGGTCATCTTTCACTAGATCAGGTTGCTCAAAGCCCCCGTCCAACCTGACTTGGAACACTTTCAGTGATGGGGCATCCACAACTTCTCTGGGCAACCTGTTCCAGTGTCTTACCCATATTTCTTTAGGTTTCTAAAACTATTATGTTTCCTTTGCCACAAGTCAGCAGAGTATCCAGGGAGGACTTCTGACACCCCATAAATCAAATGGCTTGATCTTCTCCTGCTTTTGCAGACTGGTTTTAAACCCATTTTTTATGCATCTCATTCACTTGAGTGTTCATCCAGAAATTAAAGGAAGTGTGAGAAGCAGTTTCTATTTGATCTACTACATGTCTAAGCTATGAGGCTGTAGAAGAAAGTGTCCTCTGGTTTCAGCTCATTTCTTTTGTCCCTTTCTGACAAACAGGTGACAGTCACCAAAAAACCCCCAAACAATAACAACAACAACAAAAAAACCCAAGACAAATCTCTAATCAGTGTTGGACAAATACTTTATATTTTTATGTTGACCATTTTAACAGCTTTCATGCTAATGATGCACGCAGAAGGAAGTAAATGAAGTAGAAAATCATTACATAACATATGTAGCTTCATAAAATGAGCAATGACAGAGCTAACAGTGAGTTAGAAACCAAGCTAAATAAAACATTCAGCAACAACCTCAGTAGAAAGATGACTTCTCTGTATTAAACCCACCTCAGCTTCCTCTCTACTGCCTTAAGACAAAGAATCTAGACACTAGCTGTATAACAAACTACTTTTATTTCTGCCCATCAGACAGAAAGAAAGAGAGTTACTCACATGAGTGCAAGCCTCCCTTTGCACAATTCACCCATAGGATTGCAAAATCAACTGCAATGCCCAGATACCATTAAAGTTTACATGAGATTCAAAAACATTTTTGCAGCAAGCATATCTCCTCAGTATAAGTTTAACATATACAATCATCATCCTCCCTGCAAAATATAACTTCTCAAATTATTCCTGGTCCTAATATAGGACTAAATTGGAGAGTTATCTGGGTATCAATTTTGGGTCTTCCTCTAGCAGATAGCCCTCACAGAAAGGTTTAATATGACTACTACTGCCTTTGACCAAATGGGTGGCTTCCTGGAAATGAACCAATTGGAGGTTCTGTATGTTCACGTTCTTGCAGACAGATTTATCATACTATACATACCTACCCATACTTTACTGTTGTTGCCATATATTCTCACTGTTGGATAGAAACAGGAAAACTACGTCTACATAATTATGTAAACTGGAAGAAAAGTATCTCACCAGTACTTCTAGCTTTTCAAGCACACTATGTTCCATTTCTAGTTCGAAAGGTACAGAATAGAAAGTGAAAACGAATCCTTCTTGAACCATTTTTGGGACCAAATTAAATCTTATCTCACTACAGTCAGAGAACCTGTGTAGTTCAAATATAGAAGCTTGAATAAGAAGCTTAAGGGGGACAGGACAGAACCAAGGAATTATGAAGTATCCTGCTTTTTTACATTGTTTGACCAAATCTATATAACCAAATTTTTACTTTCCTCTTGAATATCCAGAAAAAGAAAAATCTTCAAAGAAAACAAGCTGATGCTGTCGTAGGTCTATCACCATCTTCTTTGTACATACTTTTTATTAGCGTCTAATCTAAGACTCCTCAAGATACCACAGTTTAACATGCTACCGCATGCCAGCTGCCCAGCAATAACTGATTGCATGTTTGTATAGACATGAAATACAATGTGCAGTCTTACATTTCCTCCTCTGAAGTTTATACCACCCACGCTCCATCTTCCATTTACTGCAGATTACTGCTATAACTGCACAAACATCTTAAAAACACAAAAAAAATCTCACTGCTACCAGAAGGGGCAGTCCTACACATCTCTACTATACAGTTGCTTATACTCATCCTGGCAACTTATTTTTTTATTCACCACTTTGATCAGCTCCCCAGCCTGCTTTGCCTTGCAGTTGCCTGAACACTTCTGTTGACAAAAGGGAAAATGAGGCATGGCATAAACCCAGGCCTCTGAAGTTAATGGGAGGGGAAGATTGCCACTTGCAGCAACAGTATGGCTTAGAGTGAGTCAACATTAACATTCAGTTAAGATCATGAGTATATTTTAAAATCAAATCATCTTATTGTCCTCACTTACCAGGCTTTGCTTTACCTTTCCAACTGGCCCCAGAGCACATAAACTGCATAACTTTGAGGTGAAAGTAAAGCAGAACATGTGCTTCAGAATCATACCTAATGTGCACCACCTGCTAATGTCACTAGAGCAGACTAGAGCAAGTTCAAAATAAGCTCCCTTAAATGTACCCTGCATGGCTCTCAGGTCCTTAGCACCTACTGCTGGCCTCTACAAATCCCCTTCTGTAGGGATGTGGAATAATTGCCAGAGGTGACCTAGAAATTAAACTTATATTCACATTTTAAAGAAAGGTACAGCGTTGAAGAAGCTTCCAGGGTGGAGTGCGGCTGACATGCAAGGAATTCATTCCACGGAAGTTCCCTAGGCCTGCAACCTTAGATGTTAGCAACACCAGGGGAACTTGGTGTACCGACTCTAAGAGGAACTGCACGGAGGGTAGAGCGGCGTGGAGACACCGCGGCTAGGGTCTGTGATAATATGGGAACTTGAAGATACCATGGAACCGATAAGCTGCATATTTGCTACCCTGGGCCAATGGTCTGTCAAGTTTTTGACAAAATGCTGTCCTTTTGGTCAACTTCGCTCATTATAATATCGTTATAATACCAAAACACAACTCCATCCCAAAAGCTACCTGCCCCCAAGGTGCGACCACCCCTCACTGAGCTTGCGCTTTGAATTTTTCTAGTTTATACCTTTAAAAGCAAAGCGAGAAAGTTTTACACCAATCATAACAAAGGTATGTATGACTAGAGTTACTCAAGCTCCACCTGAAAGGTAAAAAAATAATATACAAATAGATTAAGAGAGAGAGGATGTTAGGGAAGATACCATTGTCCTGTACCACTCTGACTTCTGGGATCAGTCCACGGGCTGAGCCTCTCTTCCCCCCCATCGGGACGTCTTTGGGTAAGATTCGAACAGTTGGTTATACAAAGTGCCTCCCTGGGAAACTTAGAAATCTCTATAAAGTCACTTTACATCTTTTAACGCGTTTGTAGCCAAGCGGTGTTACTCATACTCTTGGTATTTGCATGTGCTTTGCAGACAGTGAATTTATCACTGCCAATCCAAAGAACCTGTGTATCTGTTGCTTTAATAAACTGCACTATTCATTAATCTAGCTGCGATAGTTCTCATTGAACGCGACCAAACTCGTTAAGTGTGGCTGTGGTAGTTCATGGAACGCAACTAGACTGAAGGTGTATCACGTTATTTGTGCATCCGTAATCATGAAAGTTCAGTACACTGAACGCGACTGGACTTACAACAACGAATTGGGCATCACTCCAAATTACTTTAACCTTTAACGCAACAAGGGAGCACTATTTACCAGTGTGGAAGTAGCCTTACAGCATCTGGGAAACTAAGTCCTGAGAGTGCTCATTGACTTGGCCATGGCCACTCAATGCTAAACTGTAGTAACATGAGCGTGCATCTGAGCTCCCACTCACTCTTGCACTCTTGTACCAAAGCAGGTTCCTCGAGCGACACTTTTGAACATAGCTACTTTCACTGAATTTATAGCTGGTACAGACTGCAATGACAAATGGTCCTGTAGTATTTAATGCACTTGTAGGTACTTGGATTGGCTAATTAGGACTACAACAAAATGAAACACTTATTAAACTAAATGCTTGTTATGACATTAAAATTCTGTGAACAAAACTTTAACAATATACTAAGAATGGAAATATCCAGAAAGAAAAGAACATGTTCAAGAGTCATTGTCAAAAAATGACAGTTGCTTAAACCTCTTGTGAAACTTTTCATCAATCTGACCTTCCAGTAAGAAACATAAACCTATAAAAAGAAAGGCATTTAAGTTTGGAAACACTCCTCTAAAGACTCCTACTAGAGAGTATGTACGTTTTGGCATTTTAAATTTTACGATGCTCATCTGTGACATAATTGTGGTGAGAGAAATAAAATAGTATAATTGATTTTATAATATTTTAAATATGGTTAATGTTCAACCCTTGATTTCTGATAAAAAGGACTAGTTTTTCACAGAAGTCTCCAAAATGTTAAATCCAATGAATGAGTTGTCACAGCTTCAAAGGACAGTTCTGCCTTTTTATGATGTTATTTAAGGCATGTTTTAAAGAAGAGGTTGTGTACAAAACGAATAATAATGATTATTATACATGTCATCCACAATGAACAGTATCAACTTAACAGCATGTGGGAGTACAAAATTTATGGTATACACTATCTACTTGCAAGCTAAAATATAGGAATATGGATTGCTATTTTAATAAATCCTATAAGCTTCAGTGTTGAAACACAGGCTGCAAGTTTGCCAATGAAACAGAGCTGGTTTTAAACTCTCATAGAAAACCAATTGACAATAGATTGGCAAGAGCACTACAAGAAAATTAAAATGAAACTGTCCTGAATGTACCCTGTAAGCAGAAAATACTTCTGTTTCCAAACTGATAAATGTAGGATCTGCCTTAAACTTTCACAAAAAATACCTTTTCTCCAATTCAATCATTAGAGACTTCAAGCATTCGAGGCCAAATTAGATTTGGCCTCCTCTAAAATGGTTAATCTTGAACAGGGAACAGAATTGATATGGGAGAGAAACAAACTTGGAAGTTTTGATGATAAGATTATGGTGTTACAAAAACAGAATGCAAGTATGAAAATCTTAAAAAGTTTTGATTAAAAACATTGGCAAAATTTCCTCTGATAGTGCGCAGCAACAAGGGTTCATTGATTAAATAGTGCTATTCCGACACACGCTAGCTGGGGAATTAGCTTCACATTTTTACAGAGAAGAAGTCTACAGCAATTGGAAATTCAGTGAAATGCGCTAGTAGCAGACATCTTGGGGGGGTGGAGGAAAAAAGGTGTATTTAGTTTTCTGCACTTTTGTTGGATTTTCTAGGTAAGATTGAACATCCTGTTCAATATATTCATCAATGACCTGGACAAAGGCATAGACAGTATCCTCAGCAAGTTTGCCGATGAGACCAAACTGGGAGGAGTGGCTGATACACCAGAAGGCTGCGCTGCCATCCAGAGAGACCTGGACAGGCTGGAGAGCTGCGCCAAGGGGAACCTAATGAAGTTCAACAAGAGCAAGGGTAAGGTCCTGCACCTGGGGAGGAACAACCCCATGCACCAGTATAGGTTGGGGGTTGACCTGCTGGAGAGTAGAACTGCTGAGAAGGACCTGGGAGTGCTGGTGGACAGCAGGCTGATCATGAGCCAGCACTGTGCCCTTGTGGCCAAGAAGGCCAACGGGATCCTGGCATGCATCAAAAGGAGTGTGGCCAGCAGGTCGAGGGAGGTTATCCTCCCCCTCTACTTCACCCTGGGGAGGCCACATCTGGAGTACTGCGTCCAGTTCTGGGCTCCCCAGTTCAAGAAGGACAGGGAGCTGCTGGCACAAGTCCAGCAGAAAGCCACAAAGATGATCAGGGGACTGGAGCACCTCTCTTATGAGGAAAGGCTGAGAGACCTGGGTTTGTTCAGCCTGGAGAAGAGAAGACTGGCGGGGGGGATCTTGTTACTGCTTACAAATATCTGAAGGGTGGGTGTCAAGAGGATGGGGCCTTCTCAGTGGTGCCCAACGACAGGACAAGGGGCAATGGGCACAAATCAGAACACAGGAAGTTCCAGCTGAACATGAGAAAAAACTTCTTTACTGTGAGGGTGACAGAGCACTGGGACAGGCTGCCCAGAGAGGTTGTGGAATCTCCTTGTCTGGAAATATTCAAAACCCACCTGGATGCAGTCCTGTGTACCCTGCTCTAGGTGAACCTGCTCAAGCAGGGGGGGGTTGGACAAGCTGATCTTCAGAGGTCCCTTACAACTCCAACCATTCTGTGATCCTTTCCAAGCAAGACTTTTTCTGTTCTTTGATTCAATCTTTATTAAAATTTTCTGGTAATGTAGCTCTACCTTTTAAAAATACTATTTAAAAGATTCAGATAAATTTGAAATGTAAATTATCTTTAGATATTAAAGGTAAGATCAAGCTGCTAGAATTTACTTTCTGGACATAGCTAAAATATTTAGATACTTATAAAGATATTATGTGGTCTATCTGGTTTACTTAAAGGCCTAAAAAACTTTCTTTGGAGTAAACATGAATTGAGACTCATAAATCACATGGATCGTTTATTTCAGTTCCCTTGAACAAACAAAAGGCATTTGAGAAATAATGATGATCAAATAGTAATTTTTCAGAGAACTCTTTTTTTTTTTTTTTTTTTAAGTCAGCTCCAAAGTTGTAACCATGTTAGATCTGATTGAGCCAGCTTCTCTTTAAATGCTCAGCTAAACTGAGCTTATAATTGGAAGAAGTTGTTCTAGGTAGACACAGTCTGCTTCTACACTGTTAACTACATTGGCCACCTTCTTAGGATTTTTCATACATATGCTCAAGCACACGTTCCTGGCTAGCATTACATGCTTATCAGTCATAACTGAATTATGTGAATGCTGTGGTTTAAGCTGGCAGGCAGCTAAACACGACACAGCCGCTCACTAGCCCCCCCACCCCCCAGTGGGATGGTGGAGAGAATCGGAAGGGCAAAAGTAAGAAAACTTGTGGGTTGAGATAAGAACAGTTTAATAACTAAAATAAAATAATAATAATAATATTGATAATAATAATAATATTGTAATGAAAAGGAAAACAACGAGAGGGAGAGAGAGGGAAAGAAAACAACAAAAAAAAACCCCCAAGTGATGCACCCGCTTACCACCCGTTGACCGATGCCCAGCCAGTCCCCAAGCAGTGATCACCCCCCCCGGCTAACTCCCCACCGTTAATATACTGAGCATAACAACATATGGTATGGAATCGCCCTTTGGCCAGTTTGGATCAACTTTTTTAGCCATGTCCCCTCCCCTTCCAGGTTCTTGTGCCCCTGGCAGAGCATGGGAAACTGGAAAAGTCCTTGACTAGTGTAAGCACTACTTAGCACAACTAGAACATCTGTGTATTATCAACATTATTCTCATACCAAATCCAAAACACAGCACTATACCAGCTACTAGGAAGAAAATTAACTCTATCCTAGCCAAAACCAGGACATATTGCAAACACTTAAAAAAAATCTTAGTAACAAAACCTTAGAGAAATCACTGTGATGAAGGATTTTATACTGAATACTGCGTATCTACCAGTTTCCCACTGTATTTCATATTTTTAAAGGGAAGCTAATCAAAGTCAGAAGATATCTGTGTTTTGCTGTTTGTATGGTTTTGTTAATTAAAAAAAATCGATTTCTGTCAGCCATGCATATTATAGTTTAACAAAGAGCAAGTGCCCAAGTCTTTTCAATCACATAAATCTTAATAAATCAGAGGAACACAACACTTGTGGCTTCTGATAAAAGTACTCCTTGTTTTCATTTAGTGCCCACTATCACATTAGCATTATACTGCTTTGAAGCCTGTACTGTATTTAGCCTTTTCTTTTTACAGAAGAGACTAGCATTACTTAAGATGGGGGCTTTTATCTTCAGTCCTCAAATGGCTCAAAATTGTCCTTGTTCAATTCATTCCAGGCATACTATATTTTTTCCTTTCAGCTATTTAAACTGTAAATGTTTCATGAATAAATTAAAATGATGAATACTAGAAGGTGCACTATATGAAAATATGTTTAACATATGTATTATTCAATTTCTTAAAAGTTAAATTCATAAATGCCATTCCATACATTTTTCTATTTTTTCAAAAGCTTCTAGAATTTTTCATATTTTCCATTAGAAAAAATAAATAATGCTTACTATTTCAATCATACCTCTAATTTGATATTAAAAAAACCCCCAAACACGCACCACTTTTTATTGACTTGAATTTCTTGAATTTATTGACTTGAATTGACTTGAATATGACTATGAATTATGAACTTGAATTATTTGTTCTTCATGAGTTAACATTCCCCCTGTGCACAGAGAACAACTAAAAAATGTAATATTCAGGGTGGTTTGGGGGTTTTTTTGGAAGAAAGTATAATGATAAATAGCAAGTGAAAATATCATTACCTCGTTACATTTTGACAGGAAAATAGCTCACTTTGTTCGAGAGACAGAACACACGCACATCCCCAACACTAAGAAACTTGGGAGGGTAAAGTACGTTAAGGCACGAACCGAACTGTATGTGTATTCTCACACAAGGACTTGAATGCATTAGAGAGCCTTTGACAGGATCTCAGTCAGGTTTGGGCGGGGGATGGGGGGGGGGCGGTGTTATTTATCTTTTAGTCTGACATGATCTTTATTTCTCGTAATAAGTTTCTTTTATCTGGTTAATACAGTATGTCTAGAGTAGGAGATCTAGGATCAGGTATTAGCTCTTAGATCCCACTGCACTATTCAGTTGCACCTTAACTTGGTGTCAGGGCAAAACCTGGGCATCCATGAAAACCTCTCTTCCTTCCCACCTCTGATGATGGTTTCCATAGACAAGAAACCCAAGAATGTGAGCTGGACAGAAACTGTGGTACACTTCAGCAGAAAGACCAGACACAGCCATGGAAGTCACTTGGCTGATGAGATGGATGTTTTCCTTGTGGTTTTAAGGGGTTTTGCTAAGTAGAGAGAGTAAGATGGAGAACCTTATACGAATGCAGTCTCCTCATTCATTCCAAATTCTTTACCCCAAACTCATGTGCAAAATCAGGAAACTGCTAGACATGTTTCACAACAGCAAAGAGAAGAACAAAAAATGTGTGCAGGACCTATGGACTTCAGAGGTAGAGGAAGAAAAGTTTTCTTATAAGATGAAGGAATTAAGAAATAAAGACATCTACTAAGACATTCTAGTGGAAAAGGGGGAAGACATTTGCAGTTCTTTTTTTCAGCTATGAAAACCTGCAAGATTCAGCAATCCACCTGAAGTAAGTTTACCAGTAGGTACAGAGGGGAAAAATACAGAACTTGACAAAGGTATTGTATTTCAGCTTCATAGTCTTACATGAATTGTCCCTAGTTCTTAAACAGAAGCAACAGCAGTAATGAAAATCCCCACTCCCTTTTTCTAAAGAACATCCTTAGGTATATATATACACACTTTCACACAAACACATGCACATCACACTTACCACATGCAAAGGAAATATTTTAAATGCCAACAGATCACCAATGAAGTTTTAACAATTTTTCACCCATTTTCTTTTGCTTGCTTTTTTTTTTTGATTTCCCGATTTTAGTGTTTTATTTATCAATAATAACAATGAAATATTGCAGTATGAATCTGTACTTGATACAAACATAGGTCTCAGCTGTAAAAATAAAACTATGGGGCAGTACATCAAGACAGCTGGATAAGCTAGAGACAGCATTTCCAATAAAAGCCCACTATTCTTAATACCTGTTTTGAGGAACCCGCTACTGCATTGACACTGGGAAGGTGGAACATATGCTTGTAAAACCACCTCCTTTCTCATATCAGCATGCTCTAAGAGCTTCTCTGGACAGGGAAGCTAAGCCCTACACTGCATCCTGCAAACCACGGTGTCCAAATTCTGCACAGATGTTCAAAAAGACAGCAAAAAGTTGAAGAGGTTTTGAAATTATTTCTTTTTTCCAGTTAAAAGCAAACATTACTATTACTACTACTATGATAACTTTTTTTTTTTTTTTTTTTTACTTAGAGAGATAAGGGTCTTGGGTTTGTAGCATTAAGATGCTCATACCTTGGATATCATTCCTAGTTTTCTATGTCATTCTTGCACAAGCTGTTTAATTTAGGACATCTTATTATCTTTCTTCTTTGTTTTAAAATATTACCATAGTCTTAAAGTGAGTCATTCAACACCAAGATAACATAACAAGTTTCAATGAACTACCATAAATAGTGAAAAGAACTGAAAAGAACAAAATCTTCAAAATATTTCCATGCAGCATCCCACCCAAAGGAATTCTTATTGCAAGGACTGTCATAGTTTTGGGTCTGTCTGCAAGGCAAAGAACTGCTGTAGGAAGACATACCCTTTGCTTTTTTCACACTGTTACAGCACCCTGAATATTTGACTCTTTCTGCCCTTGCCAGAATTACATTTTATTTGCTTAAAAGTGTGGGACCTGTAATTAAGTGTACTCACAACAATTTTTGCTCTGATCTGATAGAAGACACAAATGTGTCTTCTACATATGCCTGAACATTAACAATAGTTTTCCAGCTTTTTACATACAAATAAGAGTGATCCCACTCTAACAACCACATTTGAGTCAATTTTATAAACAGGCAGCAGAAGCAAGTCATAATAAATACAGAAACAAATAAATGTATTTTTATCCTTTTAATGTTTTGTTTCCCCACAAGTTGAAAGGTACTGCCCTGAAAGTTCTCATGCAGCTGATCAGTTAACATTTAGGTTTGTTGCAGACCTGCATATTTTCAGTATCTGCATTACCCATGCTTTTGAAAAATCATGGCATCTTTTTTAGTAAAATCTGTCGTTTACATACATTTTTGAAGTACACTGACACTATCTTCATTATCAAAAAGGAAGGAAGAAGGAAGTTTGCTTTCCTCTTCCAATCACAGTATACATTACTGTGTACTTCACGGTCTGAATGCTCTGAATCAATGCTCAGATGGTATACTAGTAAAACACTGTTCTCTGATGAAACTAGTAACAATATCAGTGAATGCTGATATTTCAAGTAGGCTATACTCTGGTAGTAACTGTATTTCCTACAGTTATGTTGTGAGTTCTCATTTATCATAAAAGTGATTTCAAAATACTGCTAAACTGAATTGTACTTACTGTGGTAAATTTGGTTTTAACAGTATGTAATATTTGGCAATAATGAAGAGTCATTAGTTGGTAATTGGTCATATAATAAAAATGACTGCTCATCACCCCTAAACTTACAAGCAGCAATGAACCATAACCACAAACTGTAGCTATTTATAAACACCTGTATAAAGTTTCAAGTCATTTACAGCTGTTAAGAATATGATCTGAAAGCAAACGGGTGCTTTCCAAACTCAGCTATACCTCTGCTTGAACGATCTCAGTGTCAAACATGCGTAAGCCTTATCTTATTTAATTGTACACAAAGACTCAAAGAAACATTGAAAAACAAAGTAATGGTGGGGCTGCTTAAGACCAGTTTGCTTTAACTGTTAGGCCTGCGATAGCATAAATTATACTCTATGGCTTAATACAACACCTTGCTTTCTTACTATGCAGGGAGACAATAAACCCTAAACAATCAATATTATCACATGAAATAGATCCCAGTTTAAAATTTAGCTCTTGATATTCATGACTCCCTCATTATCTTCATGGCAGTGTCAAAATGCCTAGGTATTTAAAATACCATTCTGAACTTATTAATTTTGTTTACATTTAAGAAAACCTAGCTGTTTATCACAGATCACATTGTAATAGTCTGATTTTAATTTATACAAAAGGTCAGGGCAACGTCATTTTTTTAATGATAGCCGGAAATGACTGGACCTCCCAGGAGGATATAATTATATCACAAGCTATTGCTGCTGTTTGCATTGTGGCACTTAAGCTTATTACAGGAGTTATGTAGAGGAGTTAAAACATTCTTTGTTACCTACAAGCAAATAAAGGAGTACATAAGCTAACCAAATGCTCAAAGACCAGCTTCAAGAGATATACTGACAAGAAAACAGTGACACTGTGGTTCTTGAGTCCCTGGACACAAACATTTTTCTTTTCAGAAACTGAGATCGCTGCTCTTTCTTTTACCTTTATGGTGGCATCAGTGATACAATTTTTCAAGTGTGGGTGGTCAATTGCTTGTACACAAACCTCAGTAATCACTGCTTGCAACAGAAGGGAGACCAGAGAGGATTAGCAGAAGGAAAACATCTTCTTAGGATCAACTTTTGAATCTGAATCAGCAGCCCAACACTTCTGAAGACAAATGATAGCTTTGTGTTAATTATAAGGTACTTGAGTTTCAAAGCTTAATGGATCTCATTTTTCTTTTTCCTCATACAATTTTTTTTTTAAATATAAAATTCTAGGTTCTAGCCAACAGACCTGCCTGAAAATGTTGCATCTGGAGTACACATCAGAATAACTTCTTTATCCCCAGTGAAGATATCCATTTCCACATTTTAAGGAGACAGATTTCAGCCTTAAAATATCTGAATATCATAATTTTGTTTCTCACTGCAGAAATATCAAAATGTTTCATCAATAATAAAAAATAGGAACTTCCTTTCAGAATAATAAGACTGTAAACAGATGACAGCAGCTTTTGCAGTACTGGCTTCTTTGATACTCAAATTGCTAATACATTATTATTAGTAATATTAATGATTCATATTATGATGTTATTGCTGAATCTGCTTCAAAACTCCACCACTAGATCCCTTACATTTTCAATCAAATCATGTTCTGAGACCTATTTTGTCCCTAAAACGTGAGGAGTTTAAACATTTTTAAGGCTACTAAAAATTCAAGTGATCCCTAATTCTTGAGAAAAACAAAAATCAAGTATTATTTGTGTCTATTCACTGGCTAGATTCCCTTGCAGAATGTCTGTCATGTAAACACTGTTCCAGAAACAGTTGGAGGCACAGAAATGTACATCATGTAAATAAAAAGCACACAATGGAAGACCTCAGTGATATTTATGTTCATGAGTGTGGAGAGGAGTGATAACTTGTTAATGGCTATGCCATGTTTGAGCTATCCCGTCAGTGCCTCCTGCCTCAAGTGAAGACAGATGTCATCAAATATCGTGCATTACGGGCATTTTATCTCTACTAGGTGCAGCATGTTTAATGGAATTTGCATAAAGAAGTTCATCTAGGCTAGGGTTTCCTACAAAGTACAGACAAGTACCAAGTCTGTCTCTCCCACCAAGCGTGCCAAACAGTTTTCAGATTTCAGCTAGACTAGGCCTTGGGCAATCCACCCAAAGCAACTTCAACGCCCCACAGCTAATCTCCCATCAGTAGAAAACAGAACCCTTTTCACTGTGTAAAGAAAGGTTTGGTGCTGTGGTAAAACTGCAAGAGAGGGGTCTACGCATGGAGGTCCCAGGTGGATGAAGCTTGCGCAGAGCAATACATGAAGAAAATGACAGAGACAAATGATGACAGAGTAGAAGGCCAGCACATTCACTGCTGGCTGAACCTACAGCTACTTGTTTCCCTGCCAACGCCAATGTGTGGAACTGGCTGCAAGCAGCTGGGAAACCAGCCATCCCTCTTTGGTGCTGTTACATATTTGCTCAGCAATTACTCCAGCAATTTCACATGCATACTCAGGATTTGACTGCCTTTATTCACCCAAAGCCAGCCTTTAAACTGGATGTCAGGTCATGCACAATCATATACCATCATTTATATAAAATGATCACTAAGCAAACACCTGTGATTATCAGAATACAACTGACCAGTCACATCTAGAAATATCTGTTTGCCTAATAAGTGGGATAGTACATGCATATTTAGAAACACTATTAAACATGTGGTTTTGCTCATGCACACTACTTTTTCCTTAAAGAAGCCTGCAATACTGCAAGTCAAGTCTAGACAGAAAATCCTATCTACCAAAGGTTAGATACTAGTAAAATAACTATATGAAATTTACAGCCAGCCTTGGGTAGAAAGCAAAGCAGTCCTGAGTTTTGATATTTTATCTACAACTAACATATTACACAACAGCTGGGAAAGCCACTTTGCCTTTCTTCTCTAGTGTTTTCATCTGTATAATGAGTAGTAGGTAGAAATGGCTTGCAATGCTAATGTCATTAAAATGCTGGATTTGATAATTAATATCTAATATGGTTACTTTGATGTTATAAAATGATAGAAAATATTAGGTACTCTAAAAAAAACCCCAAACCTGTCTTGACATCTGAAGTAGTCATTTAAAATGATGAACCAGAACAGTAAACCAAGGCATTGAGTTGCCTTTGCAGAGTCAGGCCTTCAGATCTCTCTTTCTTGATTCCTCATTCATAAAACGAGGATAAAATATTGTCCCGACTAATAGAAGAGTCACAAAGATAAAGCTGAGCTCCTTGCTGCAAGCAAGTCAAACCTCCGGCATCTGGCTGCACATTTTTCATTTCCCCTTCGAGCACCCAGCTTTACAGTCACGGGTTTGATTTAAGTGTTGCTGAGCCTCGCAAATGCTCATGAAGAAAACAGGAGCAGTAAATACACAGTATTTCTGCGAATAAGGAAACATGATTGGGAAGAATGAACACAGGGACAAAGAGTCAGGGGTTCCTGGTTCAGGTTCAGGACTGCCTCTGATTTACATGTGACCTTCATAAGTCATTTTATCTTTTCATCAATTTTTTTCCACTAGTAAATGGGATGACAATACATTCCAATACTACCAAGGGAGTAACAAAATACACACTAACAGTTTTAAGGCACACAGATAACGTGACAACCACCAAGGAAAACATAAATAAGGAAATTAATATTTCTGTGCAAAGTCTAGCAGGATTTTGTTGTACTGTACAAAATAAGGCTGGATCCCATGCTGAATGCTGAGAGACTGAAAAAGGATGATCAATTTTTAATTAATAACACAGCATATGATTAGCCAGTTAAGACTATCCCAGAATGGATATACATGTAGGACAGAATTAACATTGCTCATACAACTTTTATTCTTTCATTTCTTAACTTTTCAGTGCCAGACTTCCCACTCTTCAGAAAAGTTACATTGTGTACTGCAAGGCAATAATAGGTGCATTGAACACCACTTGCAACTGAGGACTATTTTCAAGGAAAAGTTACCTAAAACTGTCTTGAGGTGCTGAGAACAGCTGCCTCAATAAAAACTCTGGCATAATTTGTCATGAAAACACGCAAACAAGTAACAGGAGTTGAAAAAGGAAAACAAAAATTTTTTTGGACTAGCTATGCTAGGAAGGTATGCACCCAATAAGCACCCAGCTTTATCAAGGAAAAGCAGAGAATACCTCATGCGGGCTTCTCCGCTCTCCAACACAACACTTGGACAACAACCTGGGGAAGCAAAGACACCTCCCGGGGAGCAGTGCATCCCATTTCCCCACAGGAATCTCACCACACACCACTGCCTCCACCTTTCACCAAGAGCCCCCCCAAGCCCCCACGAGCAGCCCAGGAGAAAGCCGCCGCATCCGTGCCGGCAGCAAAGCCCTCCTTCACGCCGAGCCCTAAAAAAACCCCTTCCTCATCCACGAGGCCTGCCGGTGCACGGCTTCAGGCCGGCTGCAACCCGACCCCTCCGCTTACCCCCCCAGCCGCGAGACGGCGGCCAACGGCTGATTTCAACGGGCGGACGGGCGNATTTCCATCCGCGGCGGGAAGCGTCGGCGCTCGGCTGTGAGGCGGGAGTTTGAGGGGAGCCCCCGCTAACCCCCCCCACACACACACACACTCACGTTAGACGCGGTGAGAGCCCTCGACCGTCGAAGTTGGTTGGCTGTGGAGAGAAAATGAGGAGGGAGTAGAGCTCGGCGGAGTTTTGGGTTTAGTACGAGGCCGCAAGCGGGGAGCCCAGGTCATCCCAGGGAGCTGCCGTGTTGCGTGGAAAGCCCACCAAGGGGAAGGGCGCCCAGGAGATATCCCCCAGAGATCTCTGTCATAGCATCGCAGTTTCACTGCCCTGCCGGGAAGGTGTTCTGGTGCGGCATGATTTAACACCTCTGCTATATCATGCCATGTATTTATTTTTTGATGTGGCACAGAGGAAAACCAAAAGCTAAAAAAGTTAGACAAAGCAGAGAGAGACTGCAAACACTTAAGCTCACTGCTACGCTGGCTGTCAAATTTAGTCAGGAGCCATTAATCAAGGTAGCATCTTTCAAGTTCAAAATAAAGGCCAGGCCCACCAGGAGGGGCCAGAGTTGCCCCTTAAAATAGGATTACAGGAAAACTGGAAGTACCTTCTGGAAGAAGAAAGTGTTAATTTGGTTTCCAAAGGAAGCAAAGCTTGTCCGATTGCACTTCACGCATGGGTGTGTGCTTCTCGCCCATCTGAACTTCTATGTTCCCCTTCCCTACCAGAACTTTAATGACTTGTGGCTGATTTTAGTGAAATTTGTCAAAGGTTTTAAATATCTCAAAGGTGAAGTTGCTAAGTATCAGTTTCAGGAATGTGGGTGGCCAAAATAGAGGAGACAAATGCTCAGCTCTGCCTGAACTGCAGGAAAGGCTGCAGAGTGAATTCAAGCACTGTTAGGGAAAGGAAAATCCACAGAGGCAGTTTTTATAGATGCCTCAGCATGACAAAACCTTCACAGTTTGCAATCAACCACAAACCACAAATCTGCAGGAGGCTGGACTCTGTCAAAGAACTACTTCTGTAAAGCCCTTGTGCACTGCAGGGACCATGTCCAACTGGCACAGGGAACATGTTCCAACTTGTGAAAAACTGCACCATTGTGAGCTGTTCCTGTTTCTGTCATTACACAGGTAGATACTTGTGTTTTATTTGGTATGTTTTAGGGGGGGTTCAGTATACTTTTGCTAATGACTTAGTGGTTTGGGTGAATTTCTGGCTTGGCCTAGCCTACCACACAGAGAAAACCTCTAGCTACATATGCACAGGGAAAATCCAGACTAGATCCAATCATGTCAGTCTACATATGCATGGGGAAGAGCCTTGAATACCTCCTTTCTGCTCATTTTTCACTTCAGGTTTCATTCATTGAAGTGACAGGTATCCAGGCAGTACCTCATGCTAGTACTGTATTTTTGGACACAGGGGATGCAGCGCTAGAGTGTCGGTAGTCTGAGTTGTGAGCAGGATGAACAGGAAGGAGATATCTTATAATGGACGAAGCAATATGTCAAAGATAAAACATTTGGAAATATTGTATCTGACTATTTTGCCAAGGCAATAATGATTGCTGCTTCTTAAAAGACGGGTTAGATAATGTGGTTAGATGTGGTTGGGATGATTTAGCAGTCTGAACTGTGACAATCTTCACTGCAGAAATAAGAATTCATGAAAAAAAAGAAAAGATAATTAAGTATAAATGTATTTAAATATAAAAATAACTAAAATGGAACTTGGAACTCTGTCATTCCAGTAAAAACAAAACAAAATTAGGAGCTTCTCCTGGGTGTTAGGATGAGGGCCAAATGGAATTGTGATAGGCCAATTATTTACATTTTGAGAAGAAAGAAAAGTAAGCCAGCACTGTGGAAATGAGTCCTAAAAGGAAGAATAAGATTTGCTCTACTCAGATTTTAAACCGAACAACAGGCAGGCTTCTACTAGTCGTAGAAAGATAAGCCTTCAGCAGAGTCCGAAAGCAAGAAGCTCTGTTCCACATGGAGGCCTTGCTGGAGCATTCGTCAATGCACATGGCATGCACGAAGGCTTGCAATGGTATGGGCAAAATGTGTGTTCTCGTGCAGGGGGGAAGAAGGAAGCATGGTGCTAGGTGTAGGGTGATCCGGATAAGGCTGGAAGGAGACCATCTAGCACAAGTTGCTGAGAAAATGAAGGTAGAGATGAAACATAATGCAGGAGTTGTGTTGTTAGATCACAGTTTAAGGGAGGATAAAACTTGGTGAGGATTGTGGCAGTTTTAAGAAGGACTGCTTGGTGTAATGCAGATTGTTTGTCACGGTATGTGCACTTTAACCCCTACCTGATGACAGTTAGGCTGAATGTGTTGGGTCTGTGCTGTTAGTTGAACCTGACTGAGCCTTTGCTGCTGAGCTGAAGTCGCGTTCACTTGAACACTGAGTTTTCCGGAGCTATGTTGCTGCCATCACAGCTTTTGAGACCGTGATATTGGATTTTCCTGGCCTGTCGAGGAGAATTATGAGAACAACAGGGGTGACAGTGAGCATGGTGCTGGTCTCTGTTTGCAACTCAAGACAGTATTAGGTATAGCGAGGCCTGCAGCCAGCAGCCTTATTTCAAAGAACGAAGCAGCTGAATTTTCTAACTGCAGGGTTATTGCCATCAATTTATACTTCTTCCTGTACCAGCCCAGTCATGAAGGTTTTCTCTGGTGAGGTGTAATGTCTGCATATGACTAGATGTTGCTGCCAATGCCATTTCCAGCAAAGACTCCTGCTGACAAAATAAGTTTGCTGTGAAGTCTCTCAAGTCGAGGTCTTCTCTACAAGCCTAGCAGAAGAATTAGGTTTCCCCAGTTCTTCAACCTCCTAATGACTGCACTTTGTATATATCATAAAATTAAGGAATTTATAATTCATGCTGGAGGTGTAAGAACACTCACTGTTTCTAGGCAAGGAAAAACTAGTTAAATTATTAAGCAACCTCAGCACTTGTCGTGAAGCAGTGCTGTATTAGAGGGAAAGCAAACAAAAAATCCATATTGAAACAGGAAAAACATGTCTTGGGAATGACGTCAGTATTGTGTTCAAGTTGTCTGGGTGTCCTCAATATGAATATCAAACTTCAGTATGAATATCAAGCTTCAGTTTTAATAAATTTACTTCAAGTATAAGCTTACCTCCAAACATCCTAGATTCATTACACTCATTTGGAGATAATTATATACTCCTGTAATGCTTTTTAGCTTTAGTTTCTCACTGATCTTCACAAAACTAATTTATTGCTAATACTGCTTTTGTGTTTCCCTTTGTCAATATACTGCTATTGTTGGAAGAGTGGCTTCTCGTCTGGATATAATTAATATTCAATACATTGCCAGTATAATTTTCCTACATATATTACATGTTTGTTTCCTACAGGTCTGCTAAGGTTTGAACAACTTTTTGTCTGCTAAAGAACTTGAAGTGGTCTTGAAAGATTTATTCACAGTTCATTATTAACTCTTAATTTTACTCGCAGCTTTCATTGTAAAATCCACTGATAATATTGCTAGGTTATACTACAATACAGATAATATCACTATAATCACTAATATAAGCCGTTGGTGGTATTGCATTTCAGATGATGCTGTTTGGTTTTGTATTTTAGCAGGGGTTTGCATGTATGTGGGGTTTTTTAGATTCATGCTGTAGTCATGTTAGTTTATCTTCCCGTGCACACAGATACTTCATTTCGATATTAGATGTTACTGTAGGAATTAACATGGATTTAGCTGAGTGTCCACTTGTCTAGTGGAAAAAAGGAGAAACTAGGTACATGATATATTTCTAAATATTGTTTAAATCTTATGAAGAGATATCAAAGAATTAAGTGTTACTCAGTTTGTATGATAGCTTTCAAGAAAGCAAGAAAATAGTGCTTGAGACTTTCCTTTTGTTACTTAAGTTCATGCCTACTAAAATAATAATAAAGCAGATCTAGAAGGGAACATGAGTCCAAAAGAAAATGTTACTGTACACAGTAACATTGTCAGTTAAGGAAAACATGGGTCAAGTGAGACAAATCTAATAGCTTCTTTCTGTAGTACCATTATGATTAAATTGGTTAATGACAGAGATGCAATATAAGAGAGTATAGAATAGGTGGCCTGGAACATAAAAGCACTGCCAGTATGTCATGAAAATGATTTGTGTCATTCTTTAATTTCATTCTTCTATTAAAAAAAATTCTGCTTCTTCCCATAGAGTCCTTGGTGGTCACAACAGAGGTTTATATAGTTTCGAAGAAACTTCACATACATTATACATCTGTGTGGATTTAAAAAAAAGTCTCTTTACAGGTATAACAGAGAGCAGAAATTAAATTTCTCCCCCCCCCCATCTATGGAATATAATTTCATGTAGAATTTAGAATTACCTGTTATTGTGATTTCAGTTTTGGTATGCATATACAGGTCACATTAATCGTCAAGATTTTGCTTAACAAAAAATCTGTGAATTGGGTGACATTTAAGTCTTCAGTGGTAACAAACTGAATTAATCATGTTGTGAGTAGAAACCAGGTCAAGTGCTGTTTACAGCATAAGAAAGTCAATGCCACAATATAATGCTACATAGCAAGCTACTCTTACATGCTTAGGAAGGTAATACCTGATGTGTCTTGTCTATGTCTTATGGTAATTGTTGCTAAATATGAATTTTTAGTGCCTGCCATCATGGTTGTTTTCTACCTTTATTTGAAAGTCTGTACTGAAGAACTGCATCGCTAATAAATCACTTGATGCAGTGACAAACAGGATGTTAGAAAAATTTAGATTGACTTGATTTGGACTCAAATCCCATTAAATAGACAACAGAGTGGCTTATGGATTATAAGTAAAGCTTTGTCATAAATGAACTGCTGGTTTGTCTTCCCATATGCAACCCACAAACAAAGGAATGACCAGAAAGACAATAAATAGTTGTTCAAGTCAGTTCAGACCCCCAGTAGCAGAATACTGTGTTTCTTCGCTTCACTGAAAGCATCACTGGATGCATGCATACTGGATTTGTTAGACCTAAATTACTCACTGTCTTTGGGCTGTATTCTTGGCTGATACAAGTCAAGTTTATTCCCTCTTCACTCTCCTCAAAGTCCGTGGACATACCTTCCTATGCATCACTCTTTCTTCCTTTGTATCATATTGTATGTTCTTTTCAAATTAGTAAAATATCTGCCAGTATGTCTAGCAAAGTAGTGACTGCTTGAGCCGCACAGGAGTAATGCTTGGCTCCTCTTTAAAATCAATTGTTAAGAATGGTCTGGAAGATAAAGGAAGGGGACACTTGAATTACGTTCTTGAAAAATAGCAAATGTATGTGTTGCAAACAGGGAAGGACTAATTTAAGACAACTTAATAGGATTGTAGCAACATGTGGAGATTCAATGCCAATGAGACTATTGGCTTCAATGTTTGGGATTGCAAAGAGAGATATCCAATAATGAAACCAGAGCAAAGGTCATATATAGTTGCCAACCAATAGTCAGCACTCGCTTCTTATTGATCGTATGTGCTGAGAGACTAAGCTGACATCGTTTTCTTGTCAGTAGCCATGTAACATTATGCAGTCCTGACATCTGATTTGTTGAGGATTATTTGTAATTTTTCAGAACGTAATTATTGTACTGTAATGGTTTGTTAAAACAATGTTGATTTACAGCCTCTTCCTGTTAATTTAGTAATACGCATACCTTTGACCATTGACCATAGAATTAATTTAGTCCAGATTGTAGTCATTATTCTTCAAGTAAGAAATTCCTTTTCAGATACAACTGAAGCAGTATGAAGAAACCAATAACATGTCTATTAAGGAATATTTTCTAATAGCATGAAGTTTAAGTACTTAGTGGTAGTTTTCAAAGACAACTTGTCAGGTGGCAGATGAATTATAAAGAACCTTTCACTGGAATGATCTTATTCACTTTTTAATTGGAGTTACTCAAAACCAGGTTGTACAAAACACTTCAAAATGAACAGCTCAGTCCTGTCAGAACAGAAGAAATAGACCATGTGACCTAAGAGTTTTTTGCTGAAATTATAGTCTAATTTGCCAATATTTTACTTTTCAACTAATGAGAAAATCTAACAGTTCCTGTTGCAGAAGCAATTTCAGCATACATTACATTGCCATTTGCCTGCAGTTAACTACTTGCAAAGATACAGTTCTTTTTCATATTTGCCTCAGCTTGAGGTTTCACAGGGCTTTTTTGAAGGCTTTTTAAGAATGGCTGATAAATGTGATAAAATAGATTTTTTTTTTTCTCAGTGTCTTTTTTCCTCTTACTGATTTCATATCAGAGAAATACAACTTTGTAGCATAGACCATCATGCAAAAACTGTCATTAGTCCTATGAGGAAAAACATATGAGATTATTTAAAATACTTAGTGACGCAAATCTACAGAACAGAAACAAAAGATTAGCAGCAGAGATTAAAAAAAAAAAAAAAATTAGAAACTGTTCACCACCAGAATGGACAGTTTACAAGTTTAAGAAATAATATTTCAAAACTCAAATAGAACTGGATTTGGATTTCTGTGTTTCAGAGTTCTGTGGTAACTACCTGCTAATTCATACGCTGTAATATTCTAAAATTTTATTATACCAAGAAGCAGATGATTATGAAGAAATTCATTGAAGTGTAATTACTGTAATCTTCAAAATAACTGCCAAGAACCAGTTGGTAATCCTAGTTATTGAGCTACAAATTGTGAAGGAAAAATATGCTATGATTTTAGACTAGCCAAGTTAAATGTTCTGTTTGATAACACCTCAGTCTACTAATAATAATGTCTCTCAAAAGCCCTTCCACCCCCAAATTTCTATTCTGAGAGGTGATAATTTTAGTTGTACATACTGCACAAACTGGTTTTGTGTTGTGCTAGGTAAAGGGAGAGGTAGGATTAACCCAAAAATATTTATGACCAGCCTTTTCCCCCATGACATACC
>WAAD01034493.1:0-14928 GCA_013389945.1 Fregata magnificens | reverse complement strand
CATAAGAAAAAAATATCAAATACTATGAGATTTTCCAGTAACACAGCAAATTGGCAAAGTTGCAGAAGCAACTAAACTGAGGCTGTTCTAGTCACTGCACAAGGTATGTCCTGTAGTTAGGATGAGGTAGTATCAGACCTTTCTTTTTAATAGAAGCTTCTTAGCTCTCTGTAGTGCTCCTTCTGCCAATCTATGGTGTTGTAGGTGGTAAGAAATGGAAGAAATATGCTTGAAATTATAGTTTCCCAACAGATTGAAACTCATAACTGGCAAACTGGCCCAATCATAGTGGCTACTTCTTCAAAAGTGTAGAAATGAGAAATCAAACCTTTCAATTTTTTATGACCTGTGGCAATTTTTCCACTTACCTGAGACATTTATAGTGTGGGATGACATTGGGAAAGGTATATAAAGGACCTGACGACTTACGAAAATAGTGTAAGCAAGCACAATTTTATGGTAGCCTACCAGTAGCTGGAGTCAAAGGTGTGAGTGAAGACACTTGACTGTAGGATACCCCGCTGCTTTCGTTCCCACTAATTGCCAGGCCCAAGACATGTATCTTTTGACTTCTGCCATACATCCAATGGTTACAGGTTTGAGCAGAAATCATAGCCTGGACGTAGGCCTCTAATGAGCTTAATAGCCCTCTGTGACAAGCAGGGAGGGAGTATGTGGCCATCTATTCATATTGCATCTGTTGCAATCAGCAAGAATAGTCATATTGGCACTGAAGTTGTAATTCAAGAAGCCAGCAGGCCTCTCTGGTGAGGTGTCAGAAGCCACTAATAGTTTCACTGGTGGATGTTGTGTAATAGGTTGAACTCAAGATGCAGACATCTCACATACACATTGTCCTTTTTGATTTCTCTTTTACCACTGCATGTGGTTTCTGGTCAGTTTGATTACCTAGAGTGACCCCCCTGCCATTTGCCTTCGTTTCCCTTCCATCCTTTGTCTCTTGCCCCCTTTCCCCACTTCCCTTTTGATGTTTCTTCATTCCCATGTCCTGCAGGAAAAGACAGAGTTACCATCATAACAACATCAATACTATTAGAGAGATGTTTCTTTGATTTTTTTCCAATAAAGTCATCACAGGAAATTTCTAATTTGTCCTGAAAGAGCGTTCCATAAATCTTACCACTTTCATAAATGTCAAGTTGGCATTTCACAGGGTTGCTTGAGAAGAAATCACTGAATGCGTTTAGAATGCTACAACTATAAATACGAGGTATCCAAAAGGACAGCAGTCTTCTTCAGAGAAGCAAATCTGACCAGCGGATGGTGAAAGTTGTAATTTTATTCTCAAGGCATGTTCAGTTTTCTTGGTTTTAGAATAATCAGAAGTATTTTTTCTCATTCATAAAGACATTTTTGAAGCAATATCAAATATTTGGAAAAGTACAAATACAGAGAGTCTGTGGCTTTTTTTCTTACTCATTATACCCATATTGTCCATGCTTGTGCCTATACAAAATGAGACAATTCCTTCTCTGAAATGTCTTCCACTGTAGGCAGATTAGGCCCTACACAGACAGAACAGAAATAGGAATATGATAGAATTAACCTTATGATTTATTCTTTTCCTATTTTACTCATTTTATACGAAGCTGAACTAGTTAGCTGTTTATTGTCCCCTTTCTCACATGATGACTGCAACTTTTTTCAATGTCTTCATTCACTTTGAATAGCTTCCTATCTTTTCCACACTGAAGCAGCAAAATAATGTCACATGAAACTTAGGTTCTATGTGAAACGTTTCTGCAGAACCTGAAAAAGACTTCACTTCTCCTCTTCAGTCTCTATACAAATAACATCATAGCCATTTTTAATTTTGTCAATCTTACTGTCTTTCTGCAATTTTTGAAGTTGTGCAGGCTCCCTCTGGTGGCCAACTACCACTGGCCAGCCTAGAAATATTTTTAGTAGTAGGGAGATAGAACATAGGAATTTGATAGAGAGATTAGTTCTTGTATTTGGCTTTTTATTTATGGGGGTTATCATTAACAATATAAATTTATATAAACATAGAAATATAATAAAATTAAGTATTAAATATACATAAATATAAAAATATAAATTTGTTTGTTGTGATATTCTAACAGTCTCTGTGTGAATACTCCTATTTCATTTAAAAATATTTTGGTATCTTAGTTGTTAACCAGCAAACCAAGCATGGTTTATTCCTTTCAAAGATTGCAAGACCAGGAAAGTTCATTTTAGCAGTCTTTATCATCAGGCACTGATATCAGGGCTGAAAAGGAAACAACCATCTTGCCATTGTTTCACGTCTCCATCTTTCTGGATGCTGTTCTCACTTCTTTTACATTTGCTATTATGCCTTGCAAAGCTGGGAAGTTTAGTGAGTTTAGTCATTTAGACTTCATATCAGCACATTTGAGCTTTTGTCTTTTTCTCTGCGTGGCAGCTGTGTAGACCACATGCAAACCTTTTTCTTCTTTCCTACTTGGGGTGGGCTGCGAGCGGGAACCAGGATGACCCCTCACTTGTTCACAGTTTGCTGTACGGATAAGACATGCTTTGTAAAGCAGAGCGTGGCAGTATTGACCATTTACCAGGATAAAGATATTAGGGCATCCTGAATGCTTTCACTTCTACAAGGCATTTTCTAATATTTTGTTATTTGTATCTTGTGTTATGTAAGTTTTAACGGCAGAGTCCAAAGACTGAATGTGAACTATTAACTACTCCTTTTGTTAACTTTTTAGGCTAATCCAGTGTCTAGTACCATCTATGGTAGCCATGGTCTTCATCAGAGGTAAATCATGCTCTTACTTAACTTATATTCAGAACAGAAAAGATAAAGATCGCCTCCATTCATGTTTTTAGAATTACAAAATAGCTTGTTATTTTTTCTTACTGTAATTTACTTTCACTCTTTGTGTGTAGTGGGATAAAAATCAACAATGTTTCAGACCCTCTACCGTATTGGATTGTATCAATGGATACTTTCTTAATAACTATAAATGCTGTGTTGGCAATTGTAACAGAAAGGAAATTCAGTCTTAAGAGCAAGAAGTACATGTTATTCCAAAAAAATGCCAGGAGTCCAAGGTCCAAGAAAAGCAATTTAACCTAGTGAAAGATATTTTGCAGTTGCTTTTTAAAAAATATTTCTATAAAACTG
The DNA here is from genome assembly GCA_013389945.1 of Fregata magnificens. Lineage (NCBI taxonomy): Eukaryota > Metazoa > Chordata > Aves > Suliformes > Fregatidae > Fregata > Fregata magnificens. The sequence goes on along the minus strand of WAAD01034493.1, from coordinate 11,780 downwards.
ATTATGTTACTCCAGTGTCCTACTAAGCATATACTTTTGTTGCCTTTGCTATAACCAGCACAGCCAGTGGAAGGAAGTCTGTAGTAGTGCACTGCTGGGAAGGAATGCTCAGCCTGCCATGGGAGGGAGATGAGTGGAACAGACTTAAGGGCGTGACACAACTGTTAGTGGACAGCTGCACTCAGGCACTGCACTGGCTTCAGCTCTTTCAGAGCAGCACAAAATTTATGAGTTTTGCCCATATTTGATGGAATTCACCCCACTGGTTACCTGCCACCCAGGATCAGCATCCCTGAGCCTACAAGTTGGCACTGCACTGCACGGTGCGTGTCTACATTTTTGTGAGTGTGAGGACACCTCAATTACCTTTGCCATTCTAACCATCTTTCCATCTTCTCTCTGTCATATAGAAAAGAAAAAGGAAAAAAAAAAAAGTGCCAATTGCTTCTTTTCACAATTATCTAGTATGGGGCACACAACAGTTAATTTATTACCTTGTATCACATGAGTGATCTGAAAACACATTTTGCTTTGGTGTACACTGCTACAACTTCAGGGAGTTCATTGGTGAAATGATGCCAGAATTCTGATTGTGGTTAATCAAATTGAGGTAAGAACCGACCATAAACCAGACTGAGCAATCCTGAGGTTTTATGAAACACTCTTTAAAAGAAATCTAGGGAAAAAAACCTGACAGAGTATATATGACATTTCCTTTGAGTCTGTAAATGCTGTAGTGTTTCTGTATTGTGTCTAGGTTTGTTTTATGAGAATTCTGCTTAGCTCCTAAACTCTATTTTGAATTAAGCAGAGAGAATTAAACAAACAGACCTAGAACTGTACTGTTTTTAAAACTCTTGATTCATATTTAAGCATGGGAAATAACTCTTTGGTGTACAAGGATGATACGAACATTGCAAGGGTTTTAGAGTACGCTGGCTGAGAAATTTTTGTTTCCGAGCATGTTAAAAGGTCTCTGGCTGGTTCCCTGACTATTTTGAAAAAGCTGACTCTATGAAGCCAATAAGGCTCCAGTGTGTCCAGCTGTGTCAAAAATAAAGGAAAAATTTGATCTCCTCCTTTCCTTAAAACAAAGGAGGCAACAACTCTGTGTGCCAAAGGATCATTTTCTGTGACATTCATCAACATGTTCCTATACCCATATGAAGTCTGATCTGCATGTCAAAATCATTCAGGTGACTTCCACTAATTTCGGCAGCTTCTGGATAGATCCCAAACTTCCTCAGTGAGATCTACATTTTCACACTAACAGATCTCCTGGTATTTAAAAGTCTGTTGGGAAAAGTAAAATCGAATATATTTCCTTCACTATTCCAAAGGTTCAAAGAAACTGGCTGCGAACTCCAGAAAACTATTCAGGGACCACCTATAGTTCTGTTTGTAGCTCCTAGGTCCACAAAATCTCATCTCATAGAAAAATGAGCTGGTTTGCCACAGACAAACTGTAGGAATCTGAATATGAATATGGTCCACAGCTCTTAATCAATTCAAAAGTGAACATTTCCAGTAAATTTTAAAGTCTCTTCTGTATGCTAGCAGAAAGAAAGAGATGTCTGTTAAGGATTGCATCTAATTTGTACTGTTTATGAGAGTGAATGCTATCAGTTTCAGCTCAGCTAGGTGCAGCAAGTTACTTTACTGCTCTTGCAACACAAATCAAATTCAAATCAGAGTCCAGGTAGAGTGGGCATGTCTTCTTTCATAATCTAATATAAAAGTAATTCTCAGTGGAGATTAAAAAAGCTGTATACAGTTTATACAGAAGGAAAACTCTCCTCTTATCTATACTATGTAGAAACCTTTCTTAAGGAAACCCTGTGTGTGGCCATAGCTCTTCACTCTGTGAACAGAGATGTAGAAAGAAGAAAGCAGGGGAAGTCACATCAAAAACATCAGGAACAGCAGGAGAACTGAGACAGTTTTGAAGCTAGTTTCATACACTCGTTTATTTTTTAATTGCTTTGATCTTTTGAAAAGTCCATGTTATGCACTGAAAAGCTAGAAAACAGCACTCGCATTACTGCATGAATTTAGCAGCTGTACTGGAGCTGAAATAGATAAGCACATTTTTTTGTGTAGACTTTAAGAGCATGAAAAAGTGAAAATTAATATATTTTTATTAGAACATTAGATTTTGTGGTTTATGCTGTGTTGTGAAAGGTTATTTTCCTGACTCTAATGTTCTGATTGGTTAGGAATGTGCGCTGTTGGGGATATAAAAGCAGGGGTGAGAAAGGGATATAAATGCTATGTTGTGCTGGTCCAATAGTATTTTCCCAGTAACATAACAGCATCAGTTGGTCACTGTAACTGGAACGGGAAGAAGTACTCCTGATTGCTGCACAGCCTCTGGAGTGGCATGGGAGAATGCTTGGTTTAGCAGCTTGGTTGAGGGTATTTCTGAGGAGGGACTGAGTTGCTGTGTGGCAGCTCCAGACTTACATGATTTACCAAAAATAATTGCTGTCAGAGTGTTTTACTGCTTGTTTGCTCTGCCCTCTACTATATCCAGGACTTCATCCTTCCCTGAATTAACACTGTATGGCAGGAAGAAAAAGGTGCCACCTAATAGGTAGAGCACTGTTTATTATAGGGAAAGGAGAGGCAGACCTGGGCTGTAGTCCCTCTACCCAGAATTCTGTATTGTTTAATGCATGTTTAATAGAGAACTGCAGAATTCATCCATTGAGCATGGACTGGGCCTGTAACTGCTGCAGGATTGTGTTTGTTCTGTATTCTCTTTCTCTCTCTGTATTTTGAAGATGTGGGGCCATGCAGAAAGCAAGCAACTGCACAAGTGCCAGGAGGTGTTAGTTGCATGGTGGTCAGGGCACACTTAAGAGAGGGGGGTGTCTGATGAGCCTATCAGGCATGTTCAAGAAAGTAGAAGACAACCACCAAATTTCCAACACACAATGAGACAAAGGTGGGAGAGAAGGTTGAAGAAGTATGTACCATGCAGTGCTGACAGGCTTTGGCATATTCATAGAAGAGAGCTTTTGGCACTGACAGCACTGAAAGGTCAAAAGTTACGGAGTTTGTTGACAGACAGCTAAGTTTCAGGACTGTGGTTTTGGTCACATCTTCCTAAATTCTGCTTATGTACCTTAGACAACTGTATCTCTTTTGTTTGGTATATAACCCTTTTTCTCCTTCATCTTCCTGTGATGTCTACCCTCTCCTTCCATACTGAAAGAGACATTGCATACTACCTGGAAAACACTTGGACATGGCGATAGGGACAGTAAATATCCAGGCAGTTGCAAAGGAATGTGACATAAATGCTCTCTGATTATGACAGCTGTATGCCCACAGTAGGCAGCTTAATTTTATGAATGATCTGCCCTAGGAGTGTATTACTTTAAGCAATGGTCTTACAATAATGTCAATAAAAGCCTAAAAATTTGAGCAGAAGTATCAGGCAGAGAATACTTTGTCAGGACTCATCATAATAGCCTTACAGTGCACGTCTTACAGAAATTAATAATCATTATTGAAGATCTTTTTCCCCACTGCACTGAGTGAAGGCATTCCTGCACCACCTGAAAAAGTGTTGTTTTCAAATGCTAAGCACTGGCTGAAAGAATATAACCATTCAACATATTTTTAGGTCATTGTAGGGACCAATAAATCACAGCTGATGGGTCATGTGGATTTCTTACTACAATCACAACCTTTTCACTTCATATAAATCCTCCAACCACATGGTTCCTGGCCAAAGGCACAGAGAGCACGAGCCAGGCTTGACAAGCAAAAGTTATAAAGGATCCTGTTTCTTTCTTTAGGAAATAAATGAAAAAGCCAAGAAAACAACTCATCAGGTTGCAGAAGAGCAGATCCTGGAGGAGTTACCACCTGTCAGCAGATGTCTTGGCTCCCAGTTAGAAGTTTTAGTATATGTGGAAGATCAGCATTTGGTAAGCTAGCCTGGAGACCACCTCATTCTCTGTCAGCAATTAGATCACTTGATTAGCACAAGTAATTTAGCAAGAGTACTTAAAATGATTAAGGAAACACTTAGAGGAGCCTTAGCTAGAGAGAGAAAAATGAAACAAGGTAAGATGGGGGTGTTATGTGGCTTTTAGACAAAATACTAAAGGTGTATTAGCTTGCAAGGGGCAGTCTGTGGAGCATGCTCACCTTGCAGGCCAAATAAATTGCATAAATAATCCCACAGGGAGCAGATACTTTCCTCCAGAGAACAAATGAGAAGGTAAGGACAAAACAGAGTTTCTGAAGCAGTATAAAACAGTTTTCTAATGAAGAAATAAAACCAAAGATCTGACAACACCTCAAGTTGATGTGTAAATCTGTAAGACTGCTCACAGCTTATGCAAGAGACAGCAACATGAGCTAGCAAGAAAAAGAAGCCTTTCTGTAAAAAGAATGCCTTCCTGGATATGCTCAACTGCCTCATGAATCTGGGAGCACTGAGTGGGAATATTGCCAGCTAGTAGTGCTGTGGCCTCCTGCATGTGAGGAAAGGGTTTGTAAGCCTGGATATCTAAGTGTTGTTTTGCAGTGGCAGCCTGTTCTTATCTCTTGTTTGGCTGGGGTGGGATTGACTATGGGATCTTCTCCTTGGGCTCATGCTGGAAACATTTGAGAGCAAGGAATGAGATGTTTTCATTAGCTCAAGTTTTTGGAAGGCTTTAGTGTTTTTTCTCCCAGTAACCCAGGCCTTGGCAAAGGGTTTTGTGTCAGGCTATGTTGAGGAGGTGATGATGCAAACTGGAAGGTGCATTGTACAGAAGGTTGTGCAGAGGTGCCACTTCCCTGCTACATGAAGTATGAGAGAGGACCTCCCCTTGCCTCAGGGAGACATGGAATGGGAGTCTGCATTCCTCATGGCTGGCATGAAGGTGTTCGTATCATTTCCCAAGCACTTATACAAAGAACAGCCTGTGAGATAGGCAGAAACATTATGAAGGGTACAGATTATAGGAGAATAATCATGTTCATTACAGCTAGTCATTCAGGATAATTCTTTGGTCAGAATTAGTGGTTATAATTCCAGGTTTGTTAAGGTAATAAAACCTGCAGCCTAGCTAGGCCTTGGTTCCCTTGTCTTCTTGCTCTGTTTGGCAAAATGAGATTTGCAATATTAATTTGCTCCAAACATGCTAAATGTGCTTTGTTTTTTGCACAGCTGGGCAGTTCCTGAATGGCTGAAGGCACTGAGCCCTCACTGCACTACATGCAAAATGTAAGGAGACAGCTGGGTAACAGGCAGCCCATTAGGTCTTGTTGCTGTATTCTTTCCATGCACTGCAGTAATCCTACATACAAACTCTTGCATAATGTTAGAGATACTAGTATACAATGTACAATTTCATCCTGGAAGGAACAGAAAGGAATAGTTCCTTGTATATAACTTTACATGTCTTGGTTAATGTTTCACAAAAAGAGAGGAAAGAAATGAAGTAAGTAAGACTAAATTGAACTAGGAAGAACTTTTTCATGTTCTGTTATTAAAAGGGAAAAATTAAAAAGCATCCTTTCTGCAAACTGGTAAAAATATATGGTAATTTACCATTCATTAGGCTCAAAACAACTTGTACTACTTCATAAAGTAGTCCTACTGGAATTCTGCCACTGTTTTAATTAACAAACTCATCATACATTTTGGTCATTTATGTCTGTTTTATATATCAGGAAAAATTAGCTTCATCTCAAGTTGCATAACTGATGGTTGTTCTGTATAGTGATTTATAGTTAAAATAAGTAGCGGGTAGCTCCAGTCTGTTATTACCATAAATCAAATTATTTCAGCTTGCACTCCTCTTCTTCTTGATATCTGTATTTGGGATGAGGTTTTGTTGTGCTTTTTTTTCCAAAATAATTTCCAAAAGATAAGTTCGGGGGAGGGCATGAAATAATAACCCAACTGTTTACGATTGCAAAGAAGTATTGGTGTTAAACCTAATGGAGAAATTTGTGTGCATTTAAGCTGAGCAATAACTGCAGTTTGCAAAATCAGGACAAGAATTCTTAAGCGTGTTTATAAAAGTCTTCATTCACTACTATAAGTTTATAAATGCATCCTACTCTGAGGTCATGATGTTTGCTGTTTACTCAAAAGCTGCAATATTAGGGAGATTTCTTTTTATGTTCTGTGGCTTTCAAGAACCTAATAACAGCAGCCATTGTAAACAAACACAGTAGTGCTTACGCAATGTTGAAGAGCAAGAAATAATTTCAAATAAATACCAGACTTCTGTTATAATATGAAGATAAAATTTAGATTCATATGAAGTTACAGTTAAGCTCATGAAGTAAGGAGATGCAAAGCAGAGCCGTGATGTTGCAGAGGATTCAGTCAGGACAAACAGCCTTACAGACATAAGAATGTGGACCTCTGAAAAATTTTCAAAAGCGTGACAGTTTCTTGCAGGCTTGAACCTGACCTATTCCGTTCACTGCAATTTAAAGCAATTGGGACTGGCTGAGGCTAGAGGAAATGTTAGTGTTTCTTAAATTATAATATCTCCAGAATCGCTGAGACCAACATTAAAAAGCAGACCCCCAAGACAGGGGCGATCAGGCTGCAGGAGGTTTCTTAGGGAGACCATTTCCATTTTCATCTGTCAAGTTCCTTCTGCTGCTCCTACTTCCTCAGTCACTTCACCAGTTCTTACAGGTACACAGGCTTTTCTGCTGTAATGGCTAAAACAACCTCCAGAGTTTACCCTTTCTGAAGCAAACTGGTATGAATGTGTGGACACGTGGCAATAGACTGTATATATTTGTTTCATGTCTGTGTTCAAAAATAAGTGTGGGGATGCAGTGACAGATAGAAATAGGCATATCAACCAGTATAACCTGTAAAGGAAAAGCAGTTTCCTCGGAGGTGCAAGACAAAAAAAAATATCATTAATGCTATGCATGCTCCTAGGCAAATTGACCACGGTTTGTTTGTTTGTTTGTTTTATTAGAGCTAAAGGGTTATTGAAGTACTGAATACAGAGAGAAGATGGTTTCCCCAGCAACTGTGCCTCCAGAAAAAAGTTTGGGCTTGTTCTCTTGCTTGTGTGTTTTACAGCATGTAACGAAATGATGTAACTGGTAGGAAACAGATACCTAGCCTAGTCATCTCCAGTGTGGGTCCTGTTGGTATTAGCAGCTGTGGGAGTTCAGGAGGCAAAACCAAAAGTCCTGTTGGAAGCAGTGATTCGAACTCAGCTCAGGTTGGTGCAAGCTGACTGCCTGAGCCAAAGAGTGTGATCCAGGAGGACCAATTTTCCATTTCCTTTAAACCTCAGAGAACACAGCCCTTGGTGCTCAAAAGGGCCCAGTGTTGCCTACCAAGAACCATGGTCAGAGTTTAAGGGAAAGGAAATGCAAGCCCTAATGTATTGGTTTTTCTGTAGCAGTGTAAGTCAGTCTTAGTAGTTTGTTGTAATTAAGGAAAACTGTCTTACAGTAGCACTGTGATACAATCTAGGAGATATAAATCCTAAAGCATTTGCATTTTGAGTTAAGTGTTTGGGGCACACATGATTGTACACTGAAATGTTGAATATCTATTCAGCCAAAGACAGAGAGAACTTGGGATTATTTAAATAAGGGATGTATTACCCACTCTTAGTTTTATTCATCTAGGCTACTGATTTAATATCCCAGGCAGAAGTCTCTGACTTTAAATATTTGGTGTACTTCTAGATTACAATGTTAAACTAGAATGAGATGAACTACACACTCTGTAATTGTAAATTGATGGAGGGCAGGCTATTGCAAACAGATTGCAGGTCTGTTGTGCTGCTTGACTAGTCAGGTGAGGAGCTGCGTTTTCAAAGGTTGTGACTTTGGATACACAGAGTTGGTAGGGACCTATTAGTAACAGCAAATAAAACTATCTTCAATATTTTAAGCTAGTTCTTTCAAACACAGTTACGATCAATATCTTTTTAATTCCTAGGCTGGAGCATTGATTTCTAGTTATATGATTATACTATCATAGCAATTAAACTATGAAACCTCAGTAACTCATGCCACATCCAGAAGATGGATTATTTATCACCAAGGAGATTGCCCGGCATGTTGATTTGGGGTTCTGGTTTCCAGTGTACCTGAAGACAATGAAATCTAAATCTTTCCATTGATCTCTTAAAAAAACCCCAAGAACAAAACAAAACCTGACTCTATGTCCAGGGTGTCCCAAGCTGTCTCTAGCCATGACATGAAGAAGGACAAAACTCACTGCTGGAGTGAAGCTGGCCGGTGTGTGTATCAGGGTGTTTTCTGCAAAAGATATGACAGCCTTCTGTAATGCCTTCAGGACAAATGTTTGGCCTCTGTAACAACCTTCTTGTAATAATGAGCTGTTATGAAGACAGAGAAAAAAGAAGAATTCTTGGTGAAAACGTAGTTCAGCCACCTATACATAGACTAGAATAGAATCATTAAGGTTGGAAAAGACCTCTAAGATCATCAAGTCCAGCTGTCAACCCAACACCACCATGCCTCCTAAACCAGGCCCTGGAGTGTCACGTCTACACGTTTTTTGAACACCTCCAGAGATGGTGAGTCCACCACCTCTCTGGGCAGCCTGTTTCAATGTTTAACGACTCTTTTGGTAAAGAAATTTTTCCTGATATCCAATCTAAACCTCCCCTGAAATCAACCAAATAGATGAACACAGAATTGTTTGTCACTTATTTTGGATAATATCTTTTTCTGGTGCCCTCCCACTCCCAAATATGTTTTTTGGGGTGGTTTATTTGTTTGTTTGTTTTAGAGTTAGCAGCAACAAATTGTATTTGCAGAGCTGCCAGGGAAAAGTGGCTGTTTGGAAGTGCTGATGGCCTTTCCACTCCTTGACTTGTTAGAATGAGAGGTGGCAAGGTCTTTCTTCTCAAAGGTAGTTTATCACACTCTGCAGATGATAATTTCTGAGTCTCTTTCCACCTAGTGCATATAAGCCAGAAGTACATGGGAAATACTGGACCTCTATGAGAAATGCACTCTGCTCTGCTTCCTTTGAAAAACATTTTCTGCCCTGCATTATCAAGAAGACAGCAGGGCAGAAAGAAATGGTGGGATTGAGTTCACTAGTCCCCAATGGTATCAACTGTATTCCATCAGTCAGTGAAGTCAGAGTTGTCCTCTGAATCTTTAACACATCAGGGTACAGTTAACCCCTTCTCATAGTCTCCCTTGTGTCAAAGCAAATCAAAGGTTTTGTTAACACAGAGGTCTAATTCCAAAGTGTAAGTCTGTACTAAGGAGTAAAATACCTGGTAAAATTAACATCTGTTAATTTGTGGAACATTCAGGGCTCTGATTGTATAAAGTTCAGGATGCTTAAATGCCATTTGATTTGCTTGGAATAGACAGCTGTGTCTCTGAAAACCTTTACAGTATAGGCTAAATTGTAATAAAGGGTATCGTGTATATACTTTTTTTTCACTTTCAATTAAGTACACATTAAGAGTGTCGTCCTTTGCACTTACTGGTTTTTGTTCGTCATAGACTTAATGTGATTATTGACATTTTAGGGCTCTGAATCTCAAAGCATGGCCTTTGTTAGTTGTGTAGTCCAGTTAAAATCTAGATGGTAGATTTTCTATTCTGTTGATGTTTTAACAGAGTTAGTCATGTATGCATGACTGAATCCATCTCCTTTCAGGTTAAATGCAACTAATATCACATCAAGGAACTGATTAACATCCCTAGTAGGGGGAAAAATGGGGAATTCAGCTCTTTAATAGAATTACTCTGTAATACACTGAAATTCAAAATAATCCCTTTCAATCAAGTTACATTTCAACAGATCTTTTTCTCCAAATTAGGTGAGTTCTTTACAAGAACTGTGTATTTATTTGTCCCATTTAAAAGAAACTAATTTTAACAATGTGTGTATTTATGCTTCACTGGCCTACTAAGCATTATTATCTTTCAGTTCAGTGACTTTCAGATGTGTTTTACTCTAAGACACTTAATGGTAGAGTTTCATCAGTGAACTCTGGCACAGTCCTTTATAAAACTTGCATACATGTCCTAATAACTGCCTTACATCACACATGTCAAGGAAAGGTGGAACACCGTTGCCTGGAATGGATGTTATGTATGCCCATGGTGTTCTCCAAGAATGGCCAAGAGAAATTAACATGTCTATAATTAATACTTAGGTGTCTGTGGCCCAATATATGATGGGATGGCATTTTATGTTTGTGCTGATGCCCTAATCTTTCTACATGTTTTGCTAGCTGCTTGTGCCTGAAGTCTGAAGAGAGCTGTAAGGTGCATCCTGGTGTGTATGCCCTGTATAGGCCATACCTATATTTGGCATTCTGTCTAAATTGCTACTGGAAGTGGCTTTGGGGCTGAGTTAACACCTTAAACATCCCTGGAAATGCTTAGAAGAGCACAAATTAGTACAGGACAAATCCATGCCAGGGACAGTTTTAGTAATTCAGCTGCAGAGATAAGAGAGTGCAAAACTTGAAAACATACTCTGGTACTGCTTAATTTATTAGTATAGACTTAATTTTGTAACTTTCTCATTGGCCTGACAGAAAGATTATGGAATTGTTCTACCCCAAAAGAAATCGAGTCTTCTCCACCAGCTTATGGGTGGGTTCAGAGAACAGGGGGAAGATGGTCCCCATATTTTTCTCATTCTTCTTTACCGTTTTTGATTACCTTTTTTGATTGACTTATTTAATGAACTGCTTTTGTGTGTGTAACATATGCAGTATAGTGGCTAGCTAATGTGAAAAGATAAGGTTCAATTACAGTTACAAGAGTTAGCAATATCTTCTAGTATTCAAGACATAAATTAGGGCTTATTTTTTGTGGCTAGCCCAAGCCATGCTGATGATAGAACTTAATATATTTATGATTAACTAGATCCTGGAAAGAAGCAGAAGACTAAATACTTGAGGTTTTGAATAGTCCCTTGGACTTTCTGCAAAGAGGGGAAGAATCCTTCTGCCTTTTGTAGGGTATTAATATTTGAGCATAACCTGTTCTTCCTCTTAAATTTTCTAATGGTATTGTGCAGAGCTGACATATCAAGCCCATAGAGTTTAGCCAGGTTGTTCCAAATGTTTATCAACAACTCAGATAGCTTTTATCCAGGTAAGGTCATTTGTGTTATAGTGTCTTTTCTATCGTCTTCCCCATCTTTCCATGAATCAGAAGATGAAGATATTATAGTGGGTTTCTTCCTTTACATTCTGAATAGATTTTTGCAATCATCTTATACGATAGACAGTCTAACAGGAAAACAAACAAACAAAAGAAAAGCTTCTTTGAGCTATTTATGAAAGTTATGAGTTCACAGCTATAACAAAGTAAAGCAGGTGTTTAAACTTAGGTGAAACTCTATAAGTAAGTTTATAAAATTGTGAAGTAGTTAACACATTTAAGCATCAAAACCTTAAGCAATAAGCATAGGTACTTGTCTTCTATTTATTTGCGAAGTGCATACCAAATAACTTCCCTGACAATTTTAGGGGGGAAAAAAAAATTGAAAATGTTGTTATTCTCTTTGAATAAATTTACAACTAGAGAAAGGGTCTAATAGTAATAATTTAACCATTTGCCTACTGTGGAGCTATTAAAAATTCTGTTCCGTTTCTCCCCTGAAGGTAATATTAAAATGTTTTTCATCTGTTTTAGCTCCCTCATTATCTCTATTCCTACCATTGCCTAAACCATACTCTTTCTTTTTTTAAATTAATAACAAGAACTATAGTTTGTTAGGGAGTGCTTCGATTTTATAGAGCTCAATAGTTGTGATGACAAGGTCGAGT
>WAAD01034492.1:4897-17945 GCA_013389945.1 Fregata magnificens | reverse complement strand
TGCGAGTTTTAACCCTTTGGTTATTTACAACACCTAGAAAATTTCCAGAAATATTTGAGAGGCACAAATAAATTTTTGAAATGCAACCTTGGAATTCAAAGGTTCTATAAAACATACTTTCTATTAGTAATCTGCATATCCTTCCTTTCCATCTTTGTCTTTTGAACATTTTATTCTGGTTTCTTATTTCTGAGGAATTTGAAAATACAGAAACAAGAAAGCAGCAATTGATCCTGGTGTTACACAGGAACATCTGTCTGGAGTTTCAAAGGCAACTAGCTATCAGCTAAGGCAGATTTGCTGTCTGGCTGTGTAAGGATTGTGTGAGCTTGTTGTGTCTATATTGAAGCTGCTATTGTTCTCCTGCTGTGAAATGACAGATGGACGTGCCTATCCTGAGAGATTTGTGACTTTTGGCTGACTTTTGCTTTCCTAATTAATGCATAATAGAGCTTGCTCTAGTCCTTCAAGAGGGAAGAAAAACAAAAATAGGAAAAAAAAAAAAAGTGACACAAATGAAACATATGGTGCCAGGCTGTATTGTGAAATCATCAGAAGTATATTCCTTTCTTCTTTTTGACGATGGGTAGGTTATTTTTCTGAAGGGGAGCTATCAGCTTTTGGTTTATTTTTGTAAGGATGTAACATATCCACTGCATATGTATGTATATAGTTTCCTTTGACTTAGATAAAAGAAGTTATGGTGCTATTCTAGAGTACTCACATAGCTAACCAGTACTAAAACTTGGGATCCTGAAAAAAATAATGATGAAGGAGACTGAATTTATTGAGAGGTTGGGAGGGGAAGGTGTATAATTCAGAAATACATGTTTTGTTTTCTAATGACATGAGTTAACATGTCGTTAGAAACATGCTAATTAGTTTTCTAATGACATGAATTTGCTTTACTTCATATGTAGCATAAATGTATGATAATTGGGGTAATGAATATATTTTATGTATATGAAAACAGGGTTTGTCTGGCAAAGTCTTATTAAAAGCATTCATCTCTATTCAGCATGGATAACTGTGTTTTTTGTCTTGAACTAAATGATCCTAGCGTTAAAAAAGGAGAAGGAATCAGCACTGGTTTTGGAACATCTATAGGAAAAGTATGAATTCAGTAAATTCATAGGGATCGCTGTTACGAAGTAAAACTGGATGCTGATGCTTACTCCTCAGTTTGCCGTTGTTTAGTTCAAACACTGGCATTTTTGCTTCTATAATGTTTCCTCTGCAAGTTTGTGAATTGTTAAGGTCTGCTAAGGCAATCCGTTGGTCAAGTATGCACCACTGTAATTGTTTAAACTGGGAGCTATAAACCATCCTTCTAGAGTGAAAGATCTGTTTAAACAAAGTGTTTATTTAAGCCCTGTACAAACAAATACATAATGAAGAGCTATATATTGTAGAAGGGGAAAACATGGAATGGGCTGTGGGTCAAGGCACCATCTTTCTTTTCCGTGATGTTTTGTTGTCATGTGAATGGTAGGTGCATATTTTTAAGTTACTAGAAAAACAACTATTAATTTAGTTAAATATTTGGCTTGCCTTTCCTCATGGTATGCTTTAGACAGGTGTGTTACAACTCATCCCTGTGTTACCTTTAGTTCTGTACAGAATAGTTGAAGGAACCAGACACAGTGTGACGTGTACCCAGACACATGGCGAGGTATTGGTGGAAGCACGTCATTCCCGAACAGAGGATCAGTCAGAGTCAGCCAGTCAGTACATCTCTCTTGCTCTTAAACTAGTAAGAGACAGTCCAATCTAATTCCTTCAACTGCCGTGTTCTGTGAAAAGTGATTTCTTTCTGCTAATACATAACTTTATAAATCAAAAATAATTTGTTCAATTCAGTCCAGTGTATTTGAAGGCCAGTATAGGTATTATAACCTTGATCCTGTTCAGTAAAGTTTTGATCCAAAGGATTCCTGCTTACCTAACTTGATGTTTACCAATGTGGATCAAGAGTCCTTGCCAGCTGTGTTTCTGAATGACTCTAAGATGTCATGGTAAAGGCATGGTTGATTTCAGCCAAGTCTTTGTTGAATGATAAGGTATAAAAAGTTACTGCTGGCAAAAACCATTTCAAATTCTGAACTTAAATAATGAAACGTGGACATTTGTCAGGAGTAAGGGATGAGAAATGTGCTGATCCAGTCCTCCTTCATCCATGTATGTTACTGTGGTTCTCTCTAGTATGCTAGTATTCAGTTCAGTTCTAACTGGGTTTTGGTTAAGTCTCTTAACTGCTCTAGCACTCTACTGTCTGATGAAGATACATCACTGTATTGGCAGCATACAGAAGATGTGGAGCCTTGTACTTGCTGCGCTGAACACAGCAAACTGAAATTGTGCAGTAACTGTGCACAAGTAATATCGCAGGCCCCAAGCTGATCAAACTAAAAGAATAAGTATGGATATTTTACTGATGAATGGGTACTGGTAAAGGGAGTGACTCTACTATTATACTTTCTGGGCTACAGGTAGGTTTGAAGCTACAATGCATGTGTTAACCTAACTCAGCATCTATAATGGCAGCTAGCATTGATGGAGAATGGAACCAGAGTGCATAAATGCCAGCAATTATCTATGTTGAGTAAACTGGGAAAATACTATTTGACTTTTTGATCTCTGTCTCTTGCTCTTGGTTTTCTTTCTCTTTAAAAACTTCCTTCTCTTTAATTTTTCTTCTATTAAAAAATAAAAAAAAAAAAAGGGAGAGAAGCATCTTTTGATGTGCCTTGAAGGCTAAATAGGTTAGTGTGTTAGTGTGACCAATATTTAAATTAGTGCACTTATGATAGGGTTGTTACTGGCAGGCTGCTTTAGCTGATTAGTGCGTAACAACACATATTAGCATATCATGTCATCTTCATGATATGCTGAATGCAGTGTTCAGCCTACCTTCTAGGTAACCTGACATTTCCATTTGCTTCAAGGCAGGTACAGATAAAAAGATTGCCTTCTTGCTATTCCTGCTGTGTTCTCTGTGTCCTGGCAGGCTGTCAGAATGGTTTGTGGGTCTCCTCTCCCTGACAGGATGAGCTGCCTCCCAGTCTCGTGGAGAATTTTTAAAACTTTTTAGGCACTTGCATTTTGGGAAACCTTGGCAGGAAAGAGACAGTTCTGACTGCAATTGAGAGCTAACAGGAGATTTCCATTAGCACTATAGCAATGAGGAGTGCCTCAGACCGGACCAATGGAGACACCGGCTTCCTGTGCCTTCCGAGCAGTGCAACCGAAGGTGATACCCGAGCAGGCCCCTGCTTCCCAAATCTGGCCAAAGGGGTTTACTAAGTCATTCAGAAGTGTGTTCTTAAACATCTGTTTAACCAGTCCATTTTATTGCCACTCAACATGCTTCTCAAGGTAAGCAATAAGGTTAGTGGCTTAGGATATTTTTTTCCTACTATCCTTATTTATTTATTTATTTATTTATTTATTTATTAAGATGTTTGACCCACTGATATCCCCTCAGGCAGCAAACTAGTGAAATTATTCTATCTAGATGGCCAGGAGTAACCCTTAGTAAAGTCTTGTTTCTCATCATTTTCCTCTCTGTCCTCTCCAGGGACCTCAGCATACTATTTAAGCTCCTGTTTGATTAACTTATCTTGCTCTTTCACTTATTTTAATAGCTTGCTGTGCTCAGATAAGAACTGGGAGGTTGCTAAACTGAAAAGTCAGCATTACTCTTCTCTTTGTCAGGGATCCTTTAGTCTGAATCTTCAGAGAGTCACTTTGAGGACAGGAGGAGACTCTAGAGGACTGGGGAAGGGCAAATGTAGAACTAGACTCCCTACTTATTTCTTTCTATTTTTTTTTAAAGGTGCCGTGGAAAATGAAGGGAATTGTAAGCCAGTCAATAAAACTTTAAAGAGGAAAGCAATTATAAGCCGGTCAATGAAACCTTAATCCCCGCACATTTTTTTAACAAGTTATTAAACAGTTGCTTTATAAGCACCTCTGGGATAATAAAATTGATAAGCAGCCAGTATAGATTTATCAAGAACAAACTATGTCAGACAATTTTAATTTCCTTCCTTGGCAGTATAGCTAGCTGTATTGGGTCTGGCTGAGATGGAGTTAATTTTCCCCATAGCAGCCCTCATAGTGCTGTGCTTTGTACTAGTAGCTAGAAAGGTGTTGATAACACACCAGTGTTTTGGCTACTGCTGAGCAGTGCTGGCACAGCATCAAGGCTGTCTCTCCAACATTTCCCCCCCTCACCAGTAGGCTGGGGGTGGGCAAGATCTTGGGAGGGGACATAGCCAGGACAGCTGACCCAAACTGAACAAAGGGATATTCCATACCGTATGACATCATGCTCAGCAATAAAAGCTAAGAGAAAGGAGGAGGAGGGGGGGCATTCGTTATTACGACGTTTGTCTTCTGGAGCAACCGCTCCGTGTACTGAAGCCCTGCTTCCTGGGAAGTGGCTGGACATTGCCTGCTGATGGGAAGTAGAGAATAAATCTTTTGTTTTCCTTTGCTTCTGTGTGCGCCCTTTGCTTTTGCTTTTATTAAACTGCCTTTATCTTGACCCACAAGGTTTTTTTCCATTTTATTTTCACCCCCCCTGTCCTGCTGAGGAGGGGAGTGATAGAGCAGCTTGGTGGGCACCTGGCATCCAGCCAAGGTCAACCCACCACACTAGCCTAGTAGATAAAAGATGAGCTGTAGATGGATGAGATATCTTGATTTCATTTTTTTTTTTTTTTTTCATGCAGTGACTGCATGTGAGATTCTTGACACTCTCTCACACATTATTCATAGAAAATGACTTGGGAAGTCACATGACATCCTTATAAACTGAATACACAAGTGGTTGAGAAAAGGTCTCCAAGTATAGTTGTTGATGACTCACTGACAACTAAGAGGGCATTTCAGATAGGTCCAGTGTATCATCTGTTTGTTTTTGTTCTGTATTTTTATTAGGCACTTGGCTAGTAGAATACAGAGAATGTATTTGTTGACAACAGCAAGCTGGGATGTTGCATTAGCAAGTTGAAAATCAAGATGAGCTCGGAATGATGATGGTAAATGATTTTCAAGCTTTGGTCTGCAGACCCTGTGAATCCACTGGTTGCTTATAAGGAGTCATGAAGGGTAACTAACAAAAGCAAGCCTATTATCATTAGGCCTAAATTTGCTACACAGGGTCCTATGCCTCCACTGGAAAATTTAAAGGGGTTCCCACGTGGGAAAAAGGTTGGTTGAAAAGCAGTTGTCTTGACAATTTGGAGAGACAGTCCAAAGACAATGAATTGAAATTCCAAAAGGTGAGCGCAACTCACTATGTTTTGCACAAGTGTTGAAAGAGGAATAAAAAGCTGAAGTAGTGTAGCTGCCAGAAACTACAGGTTTTCTTTGAAGGACAAATATCATCTGAGATTTATGAACAAGGAATGTCACATGTAAGAGGGGAAGTAGCTGTTCTCTGCTTAGCACTGATGAGGTCTCAGAGTACTATATACAGTTTAGGGTTATTAGCTTTTTTCTTTTTCTTTTTTTTTTTTTTTTTTTTTTTTTTTTATTTATTTTAAAGGACACAGACATCTTGGAGTGTATCTCAAGAAAGCAGCTGCAATAAAGTGGTTTGAAAATATGACCTGCAAGAAAATTTTGAAAGAAGTGACTTTGTTTCTTTTCATAGGGGAAAAAAAAAAAAAAAAAACCCCAAGGGTTGTGGAAGAGACATCTCATGGGAAGTGAATAGCTTTGTAGGAGATACTGTCTTCCATTAGGGGAGAGCAGAAAAAAAATAGTATGACTTGGGATAGATAATATTAAAATAAGAACTGTCTTTAGGTATGCAAGTTTCTGTGGCAGCTGCCTAATACCCTGTGGCTATTATGTGGTTTAGCCCTCTACATATTCTCAATAACTTGTTTGTGTGCATAGTTAAGCACTGAAATAGATGACTTAAATATTGTGGAATAGCCTTTGAGATTAGAAGTTTCCAGAAACAGGTTAGATGGAAAAAAAGTCTCAAGGAGGATCTAACTATACTTGCTTGTATCTCACAGTAGGAATTAGATAAAACGATCCTTTGAAGTCTCTTCTAGCTCTTCCTATAGCTCTACTAGTATAGGAACAACTTGAGTTAAGGGAAACTAACTGGCTCTTGAAACAGGAATGAGCATTCATGTGGAAAATCTTAGGTCAGAGAGCAGTGAGGTGGTATATTTTTTTCAGTGGACTTGCTTGTGACTAGAACCAACAGGAAGGTATTGGTAATCATGGGAGTAGAGTTAACTCTGTCTAAAGAAGACAGAGGCATTCTCAGCCATTTGGACCAATCTGTAAGGTTTGTCTCCCCTTGTCTCTCCTTAATAACTGAAGTAGTTGTGCCAAAACTGTTGTCCTCTTGATTTCATTTTGGCTTACTAATAGGGACAGGTTCTCATATGTCGCCTAACTGACAATCGGGAATCTCAGTTGCTACAGGCATCCGAGTCACGCTAGTTTTCCAGGCTGAAGTATTATTGTCGTTCCTGATGACTATTGAGCATAGCAGTGAATAGAATTTGGGCAGCAAATCCTGTCCAAAAGAACCAAATCCTATTTCATGACAAAATTAAATCTTGGTCAGCTTGGTTTTTTCCCCATAGAAAGGATAGCAACGTTAATATCACCTTCATTTTTAGAAAAAGTTGTGAAAAATTCTGTACCTAATTCTTCTTGCATTATCACTTATGCAATAAGAATCATAACACTGAAAAAAACAACAAACAAAACCTAACCCCCCCCAAACCACTCCATTCCTGTGTAGCTGGATTTGATTGGCCAGTTTACAAACTTCTAGATAAATCTGAAGTGACTGTAGGTCTTGATGGATAATTTAATAGTTAACCAAAAGAAAAGTAACATTTAAGACATGAAGGGAACAGAACTCTTGGGCTAAATGACTTCTCACTACTTATACTGGGCAGGATCTGTGTACTGTGCTAGGGCACTCCTCAGATAAAGGATCCACCTGTCCAGTCTTGATTTCCACTGAATTAGAAAAGCTTTCTAAAAGTGGACCTACATTTAACCTCTTTGTAGAATAGAGCCTCGGCTTTTAAATCTGGTTGTACCTAATTTGTTTTTCTGTTTGAGGGTTGGCCGTGGATCATGGCTTGTTTCCCAGCAGCGAATGAAATCATACATATGAGAGAGGTAAAATATTTTTTCTCATTTGTAACTTTTGTTTCTCACAATAATTATATGTGACTCTGTCTAAATCTGTTGTGTCTTACATTATATCATGCTGTTTGCAGAAATGGTGATTAATGCCATTTGTGAACTGGGAGGGCAATAAGAGTCTAATGTCTGCGTACATTTTGTGCCTGTTGGTTTGTCTGCCTTCATCTGGTATTTGGCATGTCTTCCAGTATTTCATGAGAACAGAAGAATAGCCATGTTCTGATCAGGCCAAGTGTCCATTTAGTTCCACGCTCTATCCAAAGGCAGACAGTAAAGATGCTTGGGGAGAAAAATGTAAGAAATGCATGAAGTATATGTAGTGATTCTTTCCCATGGTTGGGTCCCTTTAATTAGTGGTTTAGGGACCTCCTTAGCTAAAGGTTGCACCCAAGCATTTGTGTTTTAAATAACCAGCAGTGGGTCTGTTATTCAAGAACTTAGTTCTTTTTTGAGTCCATTTATGCTTTGTGTGTGTCCAATGTCTTGCTGCAATGATTCTATAACTCAAGTATATGTTGTGAAGAAAAAGCATTTCCTTGGTTGTTTCAGATCTACCATTTCGTGGGCTGCCCACTAGTTGTTGTGAGAAATGGTTCCTTGTTGACTTTTCCACACATCAGTCATTCTGGCAGCCTCTGTGCTCTTCTCCTTGGTGATTTTTCTTCTTTGCTGAAGACTTCAAGTCTATTTGGTCTTGGAAGGTTTGACAGTGCTCTGGTGGAAGAGTCAATCTTACAACACTGTGAAAGCACCACCATCTTCTTTGTGGCCAAGGCTCTGAATTTTTTTACTTTCTGTGCTGGTTTTGGCTGGGATAGAGTTAAACCAGCACACTTTCCCACCAGTAAAACTGGGTTAAAATGTCTTTAATTAACTGAGGTTCTGTGAAGATGGGTTAATGCCTATGTTCTAATATTATGGGTTAGATGGCATGTATAAATTAAGAGGGAACCAAATTGTAGTTCTGAAAATGATAACTTCCACAAGTAGAATATTACTGAAGTTCCTCCCTTTGTATGCTGTACATAGTCATTAATAGTGACTACCATTATTTGATGAAAGATATTCACAGGCATTTTTGTTGCTAAAAGCACTTGTTAATAGCTCTGTTTTTATGGTTTCTCCTTTTATTTTTATATAAAAATTTGAGAATAATGAAGGCAATCTTATTATGGCATCTTACTTTGAGAAACATGTTGATGAACAGCTGGCAAGGCTGAGAAACAAGATGTTATGTAAAATTTCAGTTAAATAGGAACAAAATTACTTTAGAATTTAAAATATCAAACACTTGGTTTTGGTTCCACAGAAAATAATCCATTTACCTGATCGTGAATTGGATCTGAACTGCGACCCAATCTGTTGGGCCTGTAAGCAGATTCTCTCCAAGCACCTTAGCAGTCCAGTTGTGCCTCTCTCTTGTCTGTCAACCAAACATATGTGCCTGTCTGCGGTTTATCAAATGCTCTGTTACTCCACTTTTGGCTATGTTGCACCTATATGGCCTTGCACAAAGGAGTGATACAAAGGACTTGCCATACAGTAGTGGGAAGGACAGTGTGGGTATAGTGTTGTGGCAGGTTTGGGATGTATAGTAGCGCTATGCAGTGTGGAGAATTAGGGAGCAGTGAGTAGTGGGAAGGGCTGGGCATGGCAGCTCTGCTAAATGCAAGCATGTTGAGCGTGAGGTGGTGGGTGGTGGTAGGAAGTTCAGCAGAGAGGCTGGTGGGACGTGGTCCCATGTGGTCTGGCAAAGAAAACATCCAAGTCCTGTTCAGTTGTTTGCTCCTGCATTAAGAGGAAACTGCATCATTCTTTGATATTAGGGGGGGAAAGGAGCATGCGTAGCACATAGCCCTTCCTGCCAGCAAGTGTCTTTTGTATAGCCTTGTTATAAGGCATTGTCCTCCCTCAGCTGTTAGGTTTCTGGGCTGGGCTCTACACTAGAAGTTGCAAGTTTGCACTAGACCATGTCATTGTCTACTACGTGTTATTTGGAGCTGCATACCTTGCAGAACTTCAACTAGGGAAAGGAAAGACTCTGCTGAAGAGCAGAATAAAGACCAGGTTGGCAGGCGAAAGGTGGGGACAATATGTGGCCTGCTATGAAATACCGAGCTTAAAATTCAGGGAAAATGTTTTATGGGTCTTTCCTCTACACATTTGTCAATGTTGTTTTGAGTTACAGAATTCAAAAGCAAACCACAGGTTTTGGCAGGTAGGCTAATGCTTTCTAGCCCAGTAATCATAAAAGGTGACTTAAAACATGTTTTTTTAAAATAAATTGCTTGTACTATTATCTAATAACTCACACTATGTTTAAGTTAGAGAAGAGCCAAGGGATTGTAATAATCTATTTTAAATTGTAAAATGTCCCTTTTCTTTAGAAACAGAGAATTCTGACTGACAAGGTTTATAAGCCCAATAGATCAAATTTAGTGTAGTATTAAAACTGTAATTAAGTATTTTTAGTGCTTCAAAATTGAATTGTTCTGTAGTAGTCAGTAAGAGCTTAAAGTTATTCCCACTGACACCAGCAGGAACAGTTGAATTAAGCCAGCATTTAGCATTTTTTAAAACTTTACTTTGAATATATAACACTTTTATTGTCATTTTAGTGATTTTTTTTTTCTTTTTCTTTCGTAGCCAAGTGATTTTGTATTATAATTTTCTATTTGCTTTGCTGCTGTTAAATACCAGTCAAAGAGCAGTGGTTTGGGTGGGGGGGTTCTTTGTAGCCTTGTTTCTAGGCATTGTTCCAAAGTACACAGCTAAAATGCTTTATAGGTTTTGTTTAGAGCAGGGCTTTTCTTAATGCAAAGATCGCCACTGAGTATTTTTGATGCAATTTTGCAAATAGCTTGATTCTTGATCTTTCCTTCAAACTCAACATTACATTTTAGTGTTGGAGTGTGGCTGTTAAAATATATGTGATTGTCCTGCATACTGTGTTTTAAAGAGCAACAGAGAACTTCTCAATTTTTTTCTGAATATGTGACATTTTTGGAGAAGTCTGGTAATGAGAGAAGAGAAGAGGACACGAAAATTAGTTGTGTAGAAGGCTCAGGAGATCATCTTGCTGCAATGAATGTGAAGCAGAGAGCTTCCTTTGGACTATTTGGGTAAGGTTGTACCCTGATCTGCTCCTCAGTGCCCATGACTGAAGTTTGTGATGCATAGTAGATGCCTTAAGGCAGAGAATGAGCAGCCAGCTTTTCATTAATTTGTAACAGAGAGACTGGTGGGAACGTTGTTCCGTGCCGTGGAGAGCTTGTAGTGAATTCCTTCAGCATTAAGCAAGCTAAAAATAATACTCTAGAAAATGTATGCTTTAGCCAGACCCTTTGTTTTCTGAACATCCATTTCAACAGGGGTTAAAACTACACTATGAAAGTAAAAAGGGCCAGAAGTACTTTCCCTCTTTTTATTGTAATCTTGAAACTATTAAGCTGTTGAATACATTTAAGAAAAGATTTTAAATTGTTCAGTAATGCTTATATATTCAATATGCCTGGAATGATTTGGGGAATTTGTCTATGTGCAATTTAAATATTCTGTTAGAAAACTCATATGGTTTTGTAAGCTCTTCATATCCTTGTAACTATTTTTACATCCCCTTCCCACATGTTGATTCTGCAAGGGGACTGGGATGGATGAGCTAGCCCATCTGTCTGTGAACAGATGAGTTGCTGAATCCAGTGGTTCCCAGTAGGCAGAGCTAAGGAAGAATTGCACACTAGATAAAAACCAGTTTCCTTAGCCACTGTGTGGAGGCGTAAAGTTTCAAGAAATTTTAATTTCCACAGGAAAGGGAACAAAGATAAGAGCCATTGGTACAGCCCTTTAAAAACAGTGGTGGAACAGGTCATGGGGGAAGAGTTGCCAGCATGGGGAGAGAGCAACAAAGGAACAAACTGTTGGAGGGAGCAGAGATGTAGCTGTGGGGCCAAACATGGCTGAAGGAGGCTGGTTGCAGGGCAAAAAGAAAGATTCCAAAAACCAAGCAGTGAGTTGCGAGCGGGACATCTTGGCTACACGCAGATTTCTTGATCTGGTCCCCAGGTACCTTCAAGTGTGGGGGGAACCAGAGGCAGCAAGCTGCCTGTACAGGCTTTAATACTGCTGTGAAAATAGAATGCATTTGTATTATTTTTAAAGTAAATTTAAAAAAATGTAGATCTGTATGTCTCTTCCTTGCTTCAGAGAGCAAAGATGTAAAAATGCTGGACAAAGCTATGTAGGTGTGTTTCAGCTACTGCGTCTCCCTGAGGAGCAAATGATCCATGGCAAGGATGTTTGTTCAGGGGAAGAAACCTGCCACCCATGAGGGTTTCACACTTTTCTCGCTTGGGAGGCCTGGACCCCTTTCCTGCAGATAAACTGCACTCTTTTTTTTGCAAAGGAAAAAAAAAAAAGAATTACTGGAGTATTAAGATGCTGTTCTGCTCCCCATCTGTGTGGTAGAAAAAACATTAGAGGGCTTGGCCGTGAAGGTGTGTTTCTGTTCTCGCTGCAAGGTGGTTCAAATTGTCCTACCTCTCCTGGCCAGAGGGGCCAGGACTGGCAGGTCATCAGCATGGGGCCACCCTCTCTGGTCCCACCAAAGCTGTGCCACCGTGCAGCTGGGAACGCAGCCCTCTTTGTGCGGTGGGGAAAGGGAGGTCGGCCCTGACCTCGTTATTTAGCTCATAGTGCTTAAGGAGAAGAGTGTGGAGATCTCATCTCTGCTCCAGAGACTCTTCTCGTGGCCTTAAACAGTAAACAGTTGAAAACATCTCTGTGGATCTCATCTTGATTTAAACTTTTTTTTTATTTTTTTTTTTTTTTTTTTTTTTTTTTTTTTTGTTTTGTTTCTGGGGGGGGGGGGGAAATAGCTGCAAGCTGACCTAGTATCACTAATTTAACCTGGTGTGTGTGTGTCCCTGAAAAGGTATGCATTAGCTGCAAGTATTCTGTTTTTAAACCAGTTTTACTTTGCTAGCCTAGTTCCTTAGGGCAAAGCATACTTTTGAAATCGCTGTAGTGGGCAGTTGTGATTGGGTTTGGTGGCTGCGGTATAGGTTGTGAAAATACTAGGTGTGAGGTTAAACTGCATAGCCCATAAAACAAACTATATGCACATCAGAATATCTCAGCCAGATGGATTTTTGTGGTGTGCAGGTCTGTGAATAGAGCTGCTGTCACTCACGTGGATGAGGGTCTGGCAAACATAACTCCTTAACTTTTTTTTTGGGGGGGTAATACTCAGAAATAACAGAGATGCATTTATCAGAAAAACCCTTCCTCAAAATTCAAACAGGAAGCAAATGGAAAACCCATTAACATTGTGTTGAACCAGGAAAATACTCTTAATTTACAGATATCCTTTTGACTGAATACAGGAATGTGTTTGTTTTGTAAAAGAGGGTAGAATTATTGAACTTATATGCTTACATTGCTCCAAACAGCTTTTTACTTACCCAAAATACTTAAGTGAAGAAAGTGTGCCATTCATGCTTTCCCTTAGGAATTAATGCTTTGCTTTAAATGGTAGTAATTTACACAACCTATAAATGCAATAAGTAATGTAAGCTATAAGGGACTAAAGTTTTGGGGTTTTGTTTTGGGTTGGTTTTTTTCTTCCTCTTTTAAGGAGTGTCTTTCATTTCTTTACTGCACATAGCCTCAGTAGGAACAAGAGCTATATTCCACTATATTCAAAAGCATTAGTAGGAATTTTATGTTTTCTTACACCTGGGCAATAGCCTTAAATATCAGTTCCTACTGTATTATTTATGTTAATGCTGACTTTAAAGTCATACTTGATCACTGCATAAATATGGCATTGAAAGTTGCCTTGAAAGCTTTTTTG
>WAAD01034490.1:569411-580880 GCA_013389945.1 Fregata magnificens | reverse complement strand
TTAAGTAGCTCTAGGGATTACTGAGGTATTAAGGAAAGTGCTGTGACATTGAACTGTATTTCCTCTGCAAGAAGATGTCAGTGTGTAGTTGTCCTCTGTGGAGATCATGACAAGGAGCCTGTGATTTTTGTGAAGGGCTTTTTTGTGTGTGTGTGATGCTGGTTTGCTTTAGTTTTTTAATGAGGAAAGAAAAAACTCCACTGTCACTGTCTATATTAGGGACTTTAAAAGTGCTTAAAAGCACTAGGAACGCCTTTAAAATGCAGACCTCATACTAGGGATAAAGCATCTATCCAGAGAAGAGATGCTTTGATGCCTTAGATGTATTTGTTTGTTTGTTTTAGAGGGGAGAAAAGAATGGTATGTTTTACTGATACAGCTATTAACCATCAAGATTGCCCAAAGGCATCAGCAGGTTCATTTAAAGTGTAAATGAGCTTCTCTGGCATTCAGTTGTTCAGATTCTACAGGCTGCTATTATGTGAAATTGGATGGGGCCTTCACATGGCACAACTGAACAGTTAGGCTGGCCTCCCTCTTCCACCCAATTATGGCCAATGTGAACGGCCACTCCTCTGGGCCTGAGAGCTTCTCTCCAGATTAGGAGAGTTGCTTTATTATAGAAGACAGGGGCAATTAGCTGAGTCCCTGTGCCGCTACCGAATGGTCTCCTTGGGAAATATCACTTAGCATTGCAAACAGCAAGTGGGCATTTATTCATGGCCTTCCTACACCTGTTTGGGAAGGACCATTCTCTTGAATTAATGTTTGGAGGCTACCAGCTAAAAACGAGCATAAACCACAAAATGCAATTGGACTGGGGAAGGCTTTCTCTTTTTAATACTTAATCACTGCAGGCCTTGAGCTTACATGGAGTTGCACTCACCGGTTCCCAAACAGCACCCTGGCAGATCACTTGGAATAACAGCTGAAGGAATACTTTTGCCTTGGAGTGATGCTGCATCAGGGACATGTTAAAGCTTTGTATTGTCACTTTTTAAAGTTCTGCAACGTTTTTAATGCATAAAAGAAGGCTTGGGAGGCATGTCGCCCACCTAACGGGCAAGTCGTGCTGTAGTGGATCATCCTGATCTCCCAGAGGAGGCTGGTTAAAACCAAGAATTCTGTTGTGCAAAGGATGCCAGAGTTTTGCCATTCAGATTTGTTTTGACGTGGCACAAAGCACAATACCTTTACTGCTGATTTGGAGCTGGGTGATGGCAGAACTACTGACATGTGAGCAAGGGTTCAGCTGCAGCAGCAGAAGGCTCAGAGTGGCAAAGCTGGTTTGTGGCACAGAGACAAAAGCAACCAGAGAGGTGGTTGTGGGGACAATTGAATGCTTATGTTAACAACTTTTGCCATGGAATCCTGTCCAGTAAGGCCTGATCAGGTTGGCCTTGAAAATCCCACTTGCTTACCAAACCAATAGGTAAGAACACATTTTTGTGAGTTAGGAACAATGATGTCCTTTTCATGATGATGATGATGATGGTCAGCATCAGGAAATGNATGATGATGATGATGGTCAGCATCAGGAAATGCAGTTTTGCAAATGTCCCTAGACTGGACAATGTTTGTCAGAGTTTCACTGAGCTTAACTGTACATGACTGTGCATGTACACGCACACCTGGGATCCACAACCTAAACTCACAGGTGCGCTTAAAGGAGAAACATTAACTGCATATCGAATAACTTTTTTAATAGTGTTAAATAACCTTAAACTTTTCCATTTCCTTTTTTTGTGTGTGTGTGTGAAAATAGCTGCATTTTTCAAAATGTGTTGAAACTACTTAAAATTAATTGTCCTGCTGGAGAGAAAAAGGGTGTCTTATCTAGAAACAAGTTTCCCAACTGCACTGCATTTTGTATAAGTAGGGTTAAAAAAATCAAAGAAAGCAGAAACAGTAAAGAAGATCTTAATTTCTGCTTCTATATCAGTCCTTCCATTACTTCTGCATATTATGGCTTGCATTCCAGCCTCCGGATAGGACTTGCATGCCTCTATTAAACATAATCAAGCACTCGGAGAACTTATTTCCATGTATCTAAAATGGAACCATGATTTGCATGTAATTAAAATAAAAGAGAAAAAGAACTAACATGAATCTTTTCCATTGGTTTTGAACATGCCGTATCCAAAAGGAACTCACCATGCTCTTTTAAAAATACTGCCAGTTATCCTAAATGATACAGTTTATTTCTCATTTAAAATTCCTAATTAAATAAAAAAAAAAGTCCTCTTGGGACTCATTCAAGACTTGAAAAAGTAAGAAAACAGCATGATGGGTAAGAAAAATTAATTTCTATTACAGCGAAAGATTTTAAGAGAGAGAGAAGGGCATTTCTTTTTTTGATTTACAAGGATCTTGAGGTAAGCTAGGTGTATTGTCATTTGCAAGCTCTGCTTCTTACAGTATAGGAAGCTGGCTGGGATGAAGTAATTTTGACGGTCAATAGTGTGCTGTAAAAGGTTACTGGAGCTCCACCGTCATCCATGCAATGATATAATGATTTATTGTTGTCAAAACCTTCTACACAAAGGATAGAACAATCTAAGCTTCAGCAATCAATATAGACACATTGTGTTCATTTAAAAAATAAATAAATACATGTGATGCCGGGACTGCCTGAAACAGCTGATCTTATCTTGGAACATCGGCCTTGGGATTGCAAAACCATCCCTGGCAATGCTTTATGTTTCTGCTTTACTGAATAGTGGAATAAAAAAGAAGAAAATTTGTAGGAGTGAAGCTTATGGCAAAATACAGGGAGGATGTGAGTTACACACTTGCAAAAAAAATGTGTCTGCCACAGCAGGGCAAAATGTGCTGAATTACACTTGAAATCCGTGCAGAACTTCTGCTACTCTACATTTCTATTATAAGCTGAGTTCTCCTTGAATTTCTTATCCTGAATTTTGTACCGATCCTAGGTAGGCGTCTAGACAGTACATCTCTTTATGCTGATGGGCTTGTTGAAAAGTGCCTTTCTCTAACTTGCTTTTCTATGATTAAGTTAGAGAGGAAGATGATATGGGGCATCCTGGAGCATGTGATGCACACAAGAAATCCCAGCTCCTTGAATCCAACCGGTAGGGTAGTTAGCTGTGCTCCAGCACGGAGATGCCATACAGCCTGTCTGATGGGGATTTCCTCTTAGCAGAGAACTGAAAGGAAAACCTGCATCAATGTGTCTACACCGTCTTCCATCTCTTCCACTGTAGGATGTTATGTTGGTCCAAGCAAGGAAGATTTTTTATTTCAAGAGGCAATGAAGTCACCATTGGTTGGGGTATCTTTGCTTGACCTTGGACAAATGCATCTTTTTCACTGATATTCATGGGGGAGGCTGAACTTTTCACATATAAGGCACTGTATGGATATAAAGCCTAGCAGCAAGTTCTGTGCGTTGTTGTCTTTTGCACAACCTTCCTGATTTCTGCGAGCTTGCAGGGAATGCAAAGCCACCTCCTCTGTCCTGTCACTGCTGTTTCTTTACTTCTCTGCAAACTCCTCTGGGAAGTGGGGGAACTATCTGCACAGAGCAGAGCAGAGGGAAGCTAAGAGGTACGGCTGTCTGGTACTCCTATGAAATAAAAGCTACAACATGGCTGGCTGCTTTATAGCAGGATATCTTTCAACACATTCTCCTCACGTCAAGGCTGACATCTGATTTTATTAACAAAACAGAGAAACTGGTGCAGAATTAACAGTGGGAGAGATTATATTACTAGAGCAAATAAGCTTTGGTGGTAAGAGCGCAGGTCCGGAAAACCAGGAGCTGGGCTCTGCTTTGCTGTACGGACTGGAATGGATTATTCCTCTTCATCTCTGTTTTCTAGCTTATATTGCCAAGAACATTAACAGCCCCTCAGAAAAGGATGTGCTGATATTTATACATCAGATTTAGGAAAAGGCACTGAGATCTTGAGATAACTAAGGCACAGCGAGCACTAATGACATACAGGACCAAATTCCGCTCGTATTTCTCTGCAGTAAGTGGATACTTACAAAGCTTAAATTATCACCCTGTATTTTATACTTGCACAAACTTCTGGGGGAGCACATACAGGAATAGATTGTAGATGAACTGCTGGCTGGCTTTGTCATTTGGCTGGGGAGCGTGAGCCCTTGCTGGGAAATCACCAGATGGCGCTAGTAGAAATAATGTTCAAATGTTCCTTTTTTTAGGCAATTAAAGCTGGAAAAAGGTTTATTTGTGAAATTGTGACTCAGTTCCTTCAGTAAGAAGTATTTGCATCAGCCAGAATTTGTTCAGTGGCTGAACAGAATAATTCCTGTAATTCAGGGCTAGTATTGAGAGCTTACATGCACAACAGCCAAAGGAAAAACATAGTGTTGTGTAATAAATCACTTGCATTAGGCAGTCAGCTTTTACTGTTCCTCTTAGTTTCATTTCAGTTTTAATCAATATTTGCTAGGATTTGTTAGGTTATACGGACAAATCCTGAGGCCTGTACTCAATTCCTATCAAAGTATGATGATTATTAAAGAGAACGAGACGTCTGCCTGAGTGGGAACCATGTAATAAAGTGAAGATTTTGAGATCTGAATTTATCACACTTCTTCAGTGCTCTACAAACAGATTGACTTCCCCTTGCAACCCTTCTTGCAGAGAAGTTTGCTCATTTTGGAAGCTGGAGAAGTTCATTTTCAAGTAGGTTAAGCCAAAAGGTGCCAAAAATGCATTTTTCTCCTAGTCTATTATTGTATCTTACACTGTAAGTGAGAAGTAGCTTCACCAAGGAATTGATTTCTTGCAAAAGAAACTGAAGCCATGGCTGGAAGATGATTTTCATAACAGATGCTGCCCTTCAGCAGGGATTCTCAGCTTTCTTCACTGCTGGATAGAAGCAGGTCTTGAGTTCAATCCTTCTATTTAAATATTTCATTAAGGGCAGGCATGTTTCCTACTCCCCTCTTAGGGCTCCAACTTTCAACTTCTAACTTCTTCAAAATCCATCTTCTTTTATTTTTAATTGACTCTTCTATTGTTTTCCATTTCACCTATCAACTCCCACAGACATACAACAATACTCTAAACCCAGACAACTGACCTGAAGGTTATTTCAGTTCCTAGCGCTCAAGCCACAGTTACAAGTGTGTGGGAAAAGGAAAAATTAAAACCAAATCCCTCTTCTGGATGGAAGTTTAGTTACAGCAGGGATCCTTTTTTACATTTCTCTAAGATTTGGAGACATCCATGCAGGGTACTTTACAGTATGTAACACTTAAAGATACCTCATTTCCATTCAACTGCTACACTCTTATGCATATATCGTATACATGCAGAGCTCAGGAGGTCTTTTTAAACTTACCCTGCTGGCTGGATAAACTATAGGGTTACTCTCCCAATTTGATTTGGTTGGATGGCCCACCTGAAAATTCAGGAGAAAAATATCTCCGTTCAAGACAAGGCAAAGTGTTCTGTATCTATTTTTTTTCCAACAAAGTGAAAAGATTTTCATCCTTTCAAGTCACTCCAAATTGAAAGGGAAGCCAAAACAAAACACAAGCCAAAAAGAATACCCCAGCAATCTGCTATGTTGTGCTCCTCTTATTTTGTTTTTTTCACAGGCTGTTTTAAAGGTCTAGTCTTCATTCTGTTCTGGAATGGAGACAAATACTGGAATCTCCCCCTCCCCGAGCCCCCAAAAGACTTTTTCACCTATCTCTATTTGAGACAATTTTTCTGGAAAAAGTGGAAAGAGATAATTGCCCTCAATACACACACACACACACATTTTACACACTCAATTGGCATTTTGCTCCAGGCATGAGTTGTTTCAGGTGTGGACCAGGGGACATTTGTTACTACTGCCTTGACCTCCCTTCTGTTAATGCACATCTGAAGGCAGCAGAAAAGTGCATTTCATGCTCTGGTCATTAGAATTCCATTTTGCTGGGGAAATAGTACTGGTCCATCCTTTTCCCTGAGAGGCCTTTTTCTTTGGCATCTGTCATGCCTCATTACACTGAACAGCACACCTTATGCTAGAAAAATAGCAAGCAGAAGAAACTGCAACAAAACTGCCAGTGTCACTGCAAGGATCCTAACTCTATGCACTCACCAAAATAGCACAAACATGCTGTGAATAATGAGTTTCTTTTAGTTTTACCCAACCCTGCTCATTGTTACTGATATTTGCTTGGGTGCTTTAGTTGCATTATCCATTACCTATTTGTTTAAAAAGTGGTGGAGAAAAATCCAGGCAATGACCAGGGTGAGCCTCAGTTGTACATAGCCTAGAATAGAGTCTTTGCTAGACAGTCGACCATGCAACTCACTGTGAATGTGCAGCTATGGGCTTGGGACTTCCGCATCAAGAAAATGCATCCATTTTGCCTTGTGGATTTTCGCTGAAAGGCTTTAATTTAGAAAAACAAAACTGATCGATGTAGAAATTCAACTAAAATCCTACATTGGATGCATGGGCCACAGTCCCAGGCTGCTAGTTTATAGGACATGAAAACCTTGCCCTCATATAAGCTAACTTGAATGCAAATATGTGCAAACCCATGAAAAACAGCTAGTTCCCAGACTTATGCAGAGATAAAAATGCCTTCAAGTTATACCTCCCGATCCACAGTAGTAAAGAAGGCATGAGCATAGCAGGTATGAACAGCACTTCAACGTCTGAGAGTGATCAAACACTCCTGCAATATTGAGGCAGCTTTGCTCAGTACAACAGGGTGGCCTAGTTTTATGGAGCTGCAATGTTGCAGCCAGGCCCAGGGACTGCATCCAGCATCCCACACCTCCTGGAAGGAGAAGTCAGAGCTCTTCCCACAGACTTGCATAGCCAGAGAAAAGCATTACACAAGCACGCTTAGTGGAAATCCAGAGGAATGGAAGGGGGTTTTTTTGTTTGGTTCTGGTTAAAAAGTAACTTATAAATGGAAAGCTACCTCAAAATCCAAATTAACCAGTGTAATCCTGCAAACTCTCAATAAACTAGAAACAGTAAATGGTCATTGCTCAGTTATGGCCTTATCTGCTCTCCACTCAACACACAAACATACATGTGAACATTGAAAGACAGGTGGCAGAGGAAAAAAAAAAAAGTTTTTTTTCTTTTTGCCATTTGGTCTTGATCCAAATTAACTGGTGAAATGAAATTAAGCTGGTGAAATGAACATCTTTGTCAGCATCATAAAAGCAATTAGCCAGGGAGGTTGGTACTCGCTGAGCATCTGCAAGGTCCTGCGAGCTTCTGTTCACCCAGTTGTTTGATCACCAACATTTCCAGCGCAACAGCTTCTATTCCAAGACAGTTCTTCCATGAGACGTGACTGACTACTGGGGTCAGCTACGTGCAGCTGCCTGCATCCAGACCGTCTGCAGGAATCCCAGAGGAACTGGGTAAAAGTTCATTGGCTAAAGCACACCAAACCGGTCTTTTTATTGTTATTTTTTTGGATGAAACTGTTTTCCTGGAAAATCTATGAGCACAGTAACCTTACTCCATGCTGTACCTGGCAGCTACCTGCCTCCTCCCTCCACCTCCGTTGCCTTTGCTTTCAGGTTCTCTGCCTTTCTCCCTTAAAAACCACTTGCCTGGGAATTGTCAAGTATCTAAAATCTGACCTGTGTCCCCCCCCAGTCAATAATCACATTAGCACATCTGTGTGACAGAAATAATAGCTTTTGTCTCCCAAAGCTGCAGAGTCCTGTTGCCAGGCAACTCCATCCTGAGGCAACAAAACAGAGAGGAATGGGTGTGTGGGAGGACCAAGCCCGAGTGCAAGAGCTGCTGCTTGTGCTGCTGGTAGCTATAATTGGGGGAAGCTTGGAATATACTGTTTCCACCAGAGATTCGGGATAACAGAGCCTGCCAGGCTCAGAAACTTTCAATTAGGTGGCTACAGACTGTGGCTGGCTCATCTTGTTTTGTTCTGATGTTACAGAAAAGCTTTGGGGATGCTGCAGAGAACTGAGCTGCAGATCAGGGTGGCTTGTATCAGGGATGCTAAGCCCACTGCAGCAAAAGGGTAAACACGGTCACCCTTCCCAAATGCATGCCAGAGCACAGCCTAAACGTGCTTTGGTGGTTGATCCTCCTCAGGGGCCAGACTCTTTTCACTCTCCACCATCAGGGACTGCAGCAGCTCAGCAGCTCTGGAGTTATTTGTCTACCATTTTGGTCACAGCCTGGCAGTCTCAGCATCATGTGGTTAGAAAAGAACATTTCACTTGATAACCAAGCCTTGATTTATCGAACATAACTCCGTTCACCCCAGAGAGAGAGGAATCCCTAAAATAATAAAGGCGGCTGTTGACATAGATAGAATGGGAATTTCTTTTGTCTCTTCCCAGCTAAAAGAGGAAAGGCTGCAGCATAAAAAACCTTGGAGAGGGGAAATTTTCTTGGATAAAAAGAGATTGCGTCCTTAGGGACATCAAGGAAGACCCAACAATCCCCATCGAGAGAAAAATAAGGCTAGAACTACATTTATTTCCAGGTATAAGCCTCTGTCCTGTGTTTCCATAAATGTATTTAGCCCACTTCAGGTCTTGCCAGATAGCCCTGTGGGATGCAGTCAGAATGGACATTGAAAAAAAAGGAAAAATAAAAGGTGCCTAAAAATCCTAAAAAGGCAAAAATCATCTGAACTGTTTGCACAAGGAAAAATAAAGCCAGAAGCAAACTCGAACACTGGAGATTGCCATTAGACAATATCCTAAGGAGGAGAACTGGAAATATTGAACACCAGAGTCCACTTTTGCTCATCTTTTATTTATTCTAGGTGCCCTTTCCAGTTTCCTTTCCTGTGCTCCTTTATCAGAGCTGGGTGTGGACAAACACTAAAGCATATATAGCTGCTGCAAACACTCAGACCTCCTGCCAGGGAAGGACTATACCACTCATACTTACTTGGATTCAATGCATGAAATCCAGCCTCAGCCTGCTGAGAGCTTCTCTCACCTGTACAGTCCTACAAGGCAATGGTCTTGTCCACAAAACAGATGCACATACAGCATGTCTGGGTGCTGTATTGGCTCTGCCAGAAGGAAACTAAGTGTTTTCTACAGGTAGGATATGGCCCAGAACAGTGCCTTAGTCACCACCAGCACTTCTGTCTATACTGATACTTTGTAAATCCAATTTCAACCACAGGATATACACAGATATGCACACATTCTGCGTATAGGGTACATCTTGAAAAGCATCTCTTTGGTCTCCACTGAGGGGAAGTGGAAGTTTTCCAGTGACCTAAATGACCTGAAATCAATAGCAATCGAGCTCCAAAATGTCATCATTGGATCCTGGCTGCATCACAACAGCCAGGCATAAAGGAGTCCCTGTGTGTACAGACATTCATCAAATAAGGGCTACAGGAAAAAAGTTAAGAGATTCCTTCCACAAATTATTTAGTGATTGTTATTCAACCTTCTCCATTTACACGTAAGTCACCGTATCCAACTGGATAAAGAACCATCTTTATAACCTGTCTTGTACTATAAAGCATTTCTGATACTTTCCACAAGACATTTGTAGTGTATTTAGGATGGCAGAAGTACGCAACCCCACGTCAGAAAGCTTTTACTTCCACATGAATACTTGTTTTGCTGGTGCTCAGTGGTTGAATTGTTGAACGTACCACGTTCTGGATCCTGGGTTTCTTACAGCTGTCCTCTGCTCTACGGCAGCATTTAAGTTTACTTCTTGTTCTAGACTCTACATATTGACACAGCGGTACTTGTGCTGGGCTCAGCCACAGCTGGAGAAACCAAATCTTGGATATTAAGCAAGTGTGAACAGTGCCACATGAGATTCACATCTTGGATAGCACAGTTGCAGCTGGCCATAAAGCTGTGACTTTTTTCCTTTTGGCTTTCTGGTGAACTTTGGTTTATGGTCTGAAACACAGGTAAGAAAGGAAGACCTATTCCTTTAAAGATAGAACATTTTAAAGGGTAAAGAATAATTATATCCCATCTTATAAAGGACAAACAAGGAGGGATTGTGCCCAGGTCTCATAGGAGGTGAGACACAGACTACTACCTTAAGAAATCAGAGTTAAAGAGCATAGCTGATGGCACAGGTTAGCTAGGCTTTGCTGCCTGCTGGCAAAAGACAAATAAAGACATGAGAAAGCTAAGTGAAAACTGGGGAGCATGTCAGGAAGAACAGAGAGATAGCACTTCTTGGGCACAAAACTTTGGAGATGCAGAGACACCTTAACTTCTCAGTGCTTCAAAAGAAGTAGATGGAAAGGAATCCAAAGTTACAGGTCAGGGTAACTACTCTGAAGACAATCTTTGAAACATTACACAATCTTTCAAAAACGTTTAAGAGAAAACTCTTCATAGAATCATAGAATCATTAAGGTTGGAAAAGACCTCTAAGATCATCAAGTCCAACCATCAACTAACACCACCATGACTCCTAAACTAGGCCCTGGAGTGCCACGTCTACACCTTTTTTGAACGCCTCCAGGGTTGACGCCTCCACCACCTCTCTGGGCAGCCTGTTCCATATCAACCACTATTTGCTCTTCCTTCAGCCTGGGAAAAAAAAATACAGGCACTCACAGAGCAGAGATGTGCAGTCAGTTGAAATCACACGCCTCTAGGTCTCGTTATAATAGTGCTGTAGTTATTTGTTAGCATGAAATGCCTCTCCACTGCAATAGGGGCCTTTGCTGCAGTACCTAATTTAATCTTTCAATGAATATATTCCCTTGAATACAGTGTATTTTGTTTGACAGTTCTTAAACGCTTGGATGAATCTAAACATTGAAGAACTGGAGTACACACATTATTTTTCTGAAGATTCATTTAGCAATCCAAGCTAACAGCCAGATTATTAATAATGAGCTAAATAAGATACTTTTCTAAGGGTCGATGGGCATTTGAAGTCTGAAAAAGAAAATACAATATTTGCTACTCAGCTTCCCTCTGGGATAGTATTTGAAAAGTACCCAGATATCCCTTTAGGAAAGGCTATTTTTTCCTCATGGTTTTACTTACATTGAGGAAACTAATTGCAAGGGAGAATTACGAAAGTGATGCTGCTAACTTTCTTAACGTATGTTTTGCAAAGGCACAGAGCTATTGTTATGCCAGAATTTTGGCTGATAAAATGGCAAAAGCTTCTCAACCTCTTGGCTGCATTCCTTTAAAAACAACAGCAGTTCTGGAGTATCTTGGAGATGCAATAATTGGCGACCAGCTCATCCAGATGTACCTAAATTAGCTTTACAGATTAGCTTTATAGCTCAGCTAGTGACAGCCCGGCTGTAGAAGCAAATCCCTCTTTATGAAAAAAGAATATATTGTTGTCTTGCAGCTCAACTTTTCCTGTTGGCAGAAGTTATTATTGGTCTATCCTTTCTATTCCAGTAGCTCGTCAGACCTCTGTGGTGAATTGAAGCCTATAGTACTACACCCCAGATACAGAAAAAGATGGTTCCTTTCCCTGAACACTTCTAGTCGGGGGG
>WAAD01034490.1:533617-569386 GCA_013389945.1 Fregata magnificens | reverse complement strand
GGGGGGAACAAAAAAAGCAACTGCTTATCTGTCATTGCATCAGTTAATATAAATGGAAAATAATGGACAAGACACTGAATTCACAAACCCTTCTGCAAGATCAAAGCGCACTTCAAGATAAGGGCAGGAGCAATTGCTCTGAGTAATTCGGTTGGGTCTGATGCTTGCAGAATCTGACTGAGAAGGATAGCTCACATGTGTGGCTGGGGTAGCATGGGCGTCTCAGGGGGGCAGACAGAGAGGTAGCACCCCTCAAATATTGAAAGGTGAGAAGAGGATCTAGAGAGTGGAAGAAAATAATGTCTTATACAACTAACAATTGTATCCAACTGTGAATCTACAATTATTAATATCCAAAGAGTTGTAAATCTTAGAAGAAAGCCCACGAACACAGTAGCTCACCAGATCTGCTGCTGGCCCAAAAAGTCAGGTACAGTCGGTCTGCCAGGTAGAGAGCTCAGACCTGGCACACCCTGCACGACAACGCCAGCAGTGTCTGGGTTTCTTGGATATTTTATTCTCTTCCCACCTAGAAATTCCCTCCAGTCAGAATCAGAGGACATTTTACATTTGTGCAATAGCTCAGACACAGAAGAGGGACATCAGAAATTCCTGGCCAAGCCCATTGCATGTGCTGTGGGAAACGGGCAGCAAGCCTGAAACCTCTTGGTCTTGTTGGGTTTACAGCACATGGAGAGATCAGCTGCACTGCATGTCTGTTGTAGGTGAGAGCTTTCCACGAGATCCACTGCACGTGAGCAGCTCCATACATGAGGACATGAATCAAGTGAATGTATCTCTGTTCCTATGAAAACCTTTACACTCTTTAAGGTTTAAGGCCCAGTTAGTCTCCTAATTCCAGAATTAGGAAATTCCCCTCCTCTCCCCATAGATTCCAATACACACTGATGCAGAGTTCTCTTTGCCTCTGTCTCTCCCAGGCTAATACTCATTCACACCCACATTCATGCCAACATGGCTCACATACAGAGTCTTCTCCAAAGAGCATCCTTTGTTAGGCAACAAAGATTTTCTTCCTCCCCCCGGCCTTTTATTCGGTAGCCTTGTCAGGAGTGTTTGCACCTGTCCTCTCACACACAGCTGCTCTCTATTTTTGCTGAAGATTTCTCCT
Organism: Fregata magnificens; assembly: GCA_013389945.1. NCBI lineage: Eukaryota > Metazoa > Chordata > Aves > Suliformes > Fregatidae > Fregata > Fregata magnificens. Next base: position 568,254 of record WAAD01034490.1, on the reverse strand, counting down.
TTTCAAGATAGGACACAAAAAGCAGAAGGTTTTGTTCAGTATTGGTTGGAAGAAAAAAAATCCTGTCTAAAATAAAGCTACTAGCAAAGCAGAGAGCAAAAGAGAGTGAGGGAAAGAGATAGTGTGCCTGCAGGGAAAGTAGCTTAAGGAGAAGTGTAGGAGGAATACTGATTCTAGACTTGCAGCAGGTCTATTTTTCATAAAGATAATAATAAAGAATAATATGGTGTAATTAGGGCACAAAATCACAATAAATTGCTGAGTGCTTGTCTGCAGCTTTCACTAAGAGGGAAAGAAACAAGGGGGCTGAACGGCTCCTCCTGGGATTGGCACTGAGACGTGTTTTCCCAAACTCACCTAAAGGATCTTGCTGCTGAAAGTTAGAAATGTGTATTGGAATGCCAGGACTTTTTTTTTTTTTCATTATAAATTCCCCTGAGCCAGGTGTGAGAAGGCTAGCACGGGTGTACTGACCAGTGCAACACCACAAAGACATACCTATTTGGGTCCTGAAAACCAAGGATGCACAATCTGTGTTACTTCCTGAGCTAGACTGAACACTGGAAAACGGCATCCCTGTACCATGCCCTCATGGTAAAATATTTTCCTGTCTTCTGCACTCAGCCTGCAATGGGGAGACCCTTTGCCTTTCCATTGCTACGCGCTCTGCTCCTTGCATTTTTCCAAAAACACATGCACAATGTTGTAAATGCCTTCTGCAGCCAGCATCACACAAGAGTGAATTCCTGTGTTTAAAGAGAGAAGAATCCAGTTCGTACGCTCTTACACAGAGGTGGGAAGGGAACTATTCCTGATTCAGAGTGGTTGGTACTGGATTGAGTAGCTTTCCAGAAAGCCACATAATACAGACCTGCTCTGATCTCATTCAGGTACTGAACAACCGATTGTCACCAAGTTGGATTTATTCCCCACTGTTTCTTATCCTCTGTCAAATATTATTTTTGCTTTAATTTTCTACACAGTTTTCTTAAATAAGGACATCGGTCTCCCTGAAAGAAAATCTTTGATTCAAAGTTCACAGTGTCAGTTTCTAGCACATGTATACCTGTAGTTTTGCTCAGAAGAAAATGATTGTTTTCAAAGTCCTTTAACATATACTGCATCAAAAAAAGGACATTTTCCGCATAGTCCAAGAAACTGTCTAGCTGAAGGCATTACTGGGAAATCCCTTCCCTAGGGGTGTGGCTGTAAACCTCATTAAACATTAGGTGGTGATTTTCCGGAGATTTTAATCATTTTGAGTTTTTATGCTACCAAATCACTGCAAAGCGCTTACAACTATGAGTTACTACTGAAGAGGGAATTTGAGTTGGAGTTAGAGCAGAGGAAGCCTGCAGGCAAGGGATGCAGGCAAAACCCAGCAGCACAAACTCCCAGACTAAGCCTGACATGTTGGAAGGAAGGAGACTGCCCTGGTCAGCAGTCCTGGAGCAAAGAGCCCTTGTTTTAAACAGGAGAGAGAGGAGGCATTACTGTGAGATCTCCCCTTCCAGTCTGCCCTCACAGTCCAGCCACACCAGCATTTGAAGGACTGAATCACACTTAATCCCTGGATAATCCCTTTCCCTGGCCTTGGACTGAAGGGTACTGGTGGTGATAGAGGCGGGTGTTATCACATGCAGACGTGTTCCTCCTTATCTGGGGAGCTGGAGCTCTGCATTGCTTAGAAGTAGTTACCAACTCCCTGGGATGTTCTGGCATTCCCACACATAGTCCTGCGGTACATAAAAAGACCAGTAATAAATCAGGTTTTAGTATCCAAACATCTTATTATTTTCCACTTGCCCTGAAGTCACCTTACTGGCAGGCCAATATAGACAATGCAAGTTAAGAGATTCAGAGATAAATGAAAAGGTATATGTGTAAGATGAATATAAAAGATTTTTGTCATTCTGTGTCATCCAGCTAACCATCTGTCAAGATGCTTATGCTGGGGGATTCAGCCCACAAGCAAAAACTTCACCTTGAATACAGCTTTCACTGGGGAGGATGATGCTTTGTGTCTACCCTATTGTTACACACCCAAACTCTATGGTGATTATATCATAGAATCATTAAGATTGGAAAAGACCTCTAAGATCATCAAGTCCAACCATCAACTAACACCACCATGACTCCTAAACTAGGCCCTGGAGTGCCACGTCTACACCTTTTTTGAACGCCTCCAGGGATGACGACTCCACCACCTCTCTGGGCAGCCTGTTCCAATGCCTAACCACTCTTTCGGTAAATAAATTCTTCCTGATGTCCAGTCTAAACCTCCCCTGATGCAACTTGAGGCCATTCCCTCTCGTCCTATCGCTAGTTTCTTGGGAGAAGAGTCCAACACCCGCTTCACTACAACCTCCTTTCAGGTCGTCGTAGAGAGCGATAAGGTCTCCCCTCAGCCTCCTCTTCTCCCCAGTTCTCTCAGCCACTCCTCATAAGACTTGTTTTCTAGACCCCTCACCAGCCTCGTTGCCCTTCTCTGGACACGCTCCAGCACCTCAGTGTCCTTCTTGTAGTGAGGGGCCCAAACCTGAACACAGTATTCGAGGTGCGGCCTCACCAGTGCCGAGTACAGGGGCACAATCACTTCCCTACTCCTGCTGGAATATCACCTTCAAGCATTCTCCCCAAGGGTTTCTTGGGAGTGACCGTTTAATCAGGGGTCTCATTTTAACACTCCCTCCACAGGACTGCTGACTGCATCTGTCTACTTAATAACAGTGATGCTCTTTGAATATAGTGATGACCTTTCAACATGACTAGGCAGAATTACCTGCTAGCCAGAACACAGTAATGAATGTTTCAGTATTTAATTGTAAGCACACGTTAACCCATTGCAAAGTAAATGTACTTTTCCGGCTGGGGGAACAATATTTAAACCTCGGTGCATTGCTTTTTAATAGCGGAAAACTATAATTTATGTAAGATAGCAATGATTCCTTAAGCAAGTTCAGAAAGAGGAATAATGTATGCTATCCCTTACTAGGTTTTGATTGTGATGAGATAGAACGATTTGGCGGTAGGTGTGTTTGGGACAAAAAGTGCTCTAAGTACGGCTTTGAGAGATATTGTGATGGAAGTTCATATTTTCAATAGTTTAAAAAAGCTGAAGAGGTGCTTAGAACTTCAAATGGTCATTACTCACAAATCTTACATAAATAAGTAAATAAATACTATGTAATGATATTTATATAGAGAAGCAAGTGAAAAGCAATGGAATATTTGTTCTCAATGATGGTCTGTCTTAGCTTGCATTCATGCTTCCACACAATCCACACATTAAATTTAAAAAAAAAAAAGTATGAAAGGTTTCTGGTTTAAATAAATTGTTTGGTAATGGCATCTTTCTTACCAGCCAGTTTGTTGCTGAAATTAAATTGTGGTCTATGTTTTGAGGGAGTTTCAGACTTGATCGTACTCCCTGGTCTTAAAATCTGTAAATCAATACTGTTATAATATATCTCCATGTCTTCACATCTTAACAACAGATGGGTGATCATTGATTGCTGAATTTGAAAGTTTCAGAAGGTCCCCCTCAACCTCAAATCTGTCTTGTGTATGGATCTGTGCTGCAAGAAACCCTGCCCAGGGGTATTTGTAGGAAACAATCTTTCATTGTCACTTTACAGATGATGAATGAAAGAAGAGAGAGATTAAGTGCCTTCTAGTGAGAGCAAATCTTTTGCAGAGCCAGCACTGAACTCACGTTATTTGATTCCCTTTTCCGTACCCGAGTCATGAGCTTATCCTGCTCCTGTACTGACTTTAATGAAATAACCATATTATTACGACCGTGACGAAACTGCAAAGTTTTCATGCTTTGAAGATTGCCTACAGGTGAATGCAATGGCCTCACTTCGGTATCCCCTCCTTCTTGTCCATTTTGGCAAGTGTGTAAGTATTAATCAATTAATCATTTCTGAAGTTTAATCAAGGGCTGAAGTTGTAATCAATTGGCAACCCAATGCAACACAAGGATGTTTGCCTGGCTGCCTGCCTGCCCCTCCGAGCTTAATTAGCAATTATCTCTGCTGAGTGACCCCTTGGTCCTGCACAGTTTAGCTGAAAGAAATGTATCCAAGTGGTAATTTCACCTTTTGCCTCCATCAGTTGGTATTATTTTAACTGTTTATTAAATTCCCAGCCTCTCCAGAGTTTGCACAATGGGAAAATCTTTAGCTAAACCTGCAATTACTGTAACGAGAAGATATAATGAAATTTTCATTAAAGAAGATGAAATATTTTCTTATCTTCCCCTCCCCCCCTTACTTAAAACCATCTTTTTCTCCTTCCCCTCAAACTGCAAAGAATTGGCATTTCTAGCAGAACCCACCAAGCAGAATTTGTGGTAAAACAAGTTGCAGAAAGAACCACAAAGAAGAAATCTCATGTCAGTTTGTCAGGACTGGAGGTTTCCTTGAGCAACCAAATTCCTCATAGTTTTGCAAACGTAGATCTCAAATTCTGTATCTTACTGCCATGTTATCAGATCATGACATTCCCAGTGGAAGGCAGGGGGCATAGCTGTAAAATGTGTTGTTCTAGCACATTTAACTATTGCATATTTATTTCATTAAAAATCCTGATTTCCCAGCTCTCTCTGAAGCACCTCTGTAGGCAGAAAATAGACTGTCAAAAGCTGGAAGTGAATCACTGGAAGATCAGCCTTAATTTGAGACAAATAATCTAGAAACAGCAAGAAAACACTGAACATTTTCTAAAACGTGGAGAACACATTTTAGCATTGGAAAAGGACTGTCATACTTGTGTAAGTAGTTGCAAAGGCTAATATAAACATAGCAAAAGGAATAAAAAACCCCCCATTGTTCCCAAAACATTGGCAGACTCTGTTGGAGAGCTCACTTTACAGTAGATGCTGAGTGCTCTTCCCAAACATTGACACCAGTTAAAGAGGTTTAGCAATCTCTACACTTAGATCTTCGCAAACTCAGACTACTTTTACGATGAAAAAATTCCAGCTTTAGCAGTTACTTGAATGCACAGATACTTGAATAACTGATGAGCTAAACGCAAATATCCTGCCAAAGCAACTCAGCTGACAGTCTCAGCAAGATATTAGCCTGTCTGGGGTCTAGATCACTCCATTGTAGCTGAACTAGTGCTGTGGAAATATGGACAAGGTAGCAAAGACATCTTCCAAAGAGTCTCATCTCAGTTTCTAAGTGTTGGTTGCAAAGGCAATCTCCCCAGGGTCACAGATGTGACCTTCTCCTCCCCCTCTATTCTAAAGAATGGAAGTAGAGGCCAAGATTGCTTATGCATATAGGGCAACGTGAGGACACAGCATCATCTGAGGGGTTTGAAGATAAATAGCAATAATACCACAGCTGTATAAAACTGTCATAAGCAATATTCCCATTGGACAAGTGGATAAAATACTGACTTTACACAGAGCTATATTCCTGGGAGAAGGCCCCTAAATTATTCCTTGGGGTATCTTGCTGTTACAGAGACATGATGGATGTCCATGCATTAGCGGTGCCATCTCAAGCCATCAGAAGTGTTGACACAGATGAAACATTTTGATTAAGTGTTCCTGTTCAGCTTTATATATTAAAAACTGTATTGGATGGAGAAGCAGAACTCTCACCTTTGCTCCATCATTATTTGTGTTCTCACAATGTAACAAAAATAGAGTAAAGCAACTGGAAAGACAAGAGTGATCTCAATGCTCGCATGCTCACTGGAAGCGGGGCCTTCTTTTGGTGGCTGTAGATCCATCCAGTTCTAGGGGTTTGCATCTATTTAAGTTGTACTCCCGAGACCTAAATTACTCCACCTGCAATAGATTGTGTGTCTGTGCAGCACCTAGCACAGGAGGTGCTGGTTCATGTGTAGGTCTCCTAAGTGGATAGATACTTCTTTGAGGCTCCTGCTGAAGAGATGAAGATGATTCCTCTTTTCCCTATCCTTGTTGGGCGACATCCTAGGAGAAAAGTCTGCTAATTAGGAGTGGCTGTTGTTGATTCTTCATTTGCTTCAGAAATTACTGAAACTGTAATGAAGAGCTTATGAGGGACAGTTGATTTGCAGAGTTTTGGGAACTGAACCACGGAACATTACACAGGTCAGAGCATTAGTACTTGCTAATATCTGTTGTCTTTGACAGGATTGTTGTGCCAGGTTTATAGATGGCATTTGCTGCTAATAATGATTTAACAAGAGCAGAGGAAATGTCCCAACACAGCACAAATTAATATACAGGGCAATAGCTGTAATGAGGCTGTAAAATGAAACTCAGCACCCTCAAGCAGGGCTGTATTTTCTGACTTCCCATTTTCAGGGATCTGACTGTACTTTGGTTTGATAGCACTTGAATTAGGGAAAATGACGGGAAATTGGGGCTGCAGGAATTTTGCAAGTAGGTGTTCTGTGCTGTCTTCACCTGGAGAAGGACAAGGATGATATAAACGCTGGAAAGCACTATAATGTAGTAATCACACCCTTTTTTAATGGAAATAATAATAACAATATATATTACATGCATGTAAGACCAATACATATTGCAGCAACTAAACATAGATGTATAAAAAGGAAGGACTAAAGACTTATTTGGTAAAATAAATGTCATTGGCTCTGTTCCCTTGATCATAAACTATATGGTAAAGACAAATAGTTTCAGTGAGTGTATGGAAGTGCACTGAACATAGTTCAAGAAAAATGGCAAAGAATTTGGTCTTTCAACACACAGTCGACTAGATGTTGGACTGAAATTCAGCACCTGAGTACCACTGGTACAAGGGCTAGCTGACTGGTTCATTTAATAAACCAGGAGAGCCAAGCCTGACTCCAGATCCCAATCCATAACGGACATCATGAGGACTAGAGACTGACTGAAAAACAGTGTACTTGTTGTAGGCTAAGGAGAGGATTTAATGACTTGTGGATGTGTTTGAGCTCAGAGATCAAGAAATGGAAGCTGGGATTTGAAGGAGGATGGAAAGTTAAAATCAAGTAGAAGACGACTGAGGTATCTCTCAGCTGTTTTGAGGGCTTGTGAAGCCCCGTGCTGTGCTGTGTGACAGCATGCTGACAAACATGGTTGCTGACCCATGTTTGTGGTCCCTCCGGTGCTGCCATTGCTCCTTGCCCCTGACCATCTCCATGCAGCCACACCTCATGCTTGGGGGATGCAAGCGCTCATCCACTGCAAGCTGCATTGACAGTTACTCTGTAGCATGAGTTGCATGAGTTGTTCAGCCTCCTGGGTTCCTGTCTGTATTACCTGACAGCAGTCCTGTTTCACTCGAAGGCTATCACAGGTGAAAGCAGGTGTCACTTCTCCTCTTTGAATTCTGCCTTTACAATGGTTATCACAAAACAAAAGCACTAATGGTAACAGTGTGAACTTCCTTACCATGTATGTCTCTAATGAAATGAATGGCTTGTGTGTCCCTAGAGGGGGGAAACATAGTTGGATCTTTCTCTCAATTATTTTTTCAGTCTATTAAACTGTCTAAACTCCAGTTTCTCAAAAATATATAAATAAAATAAAAACCAGAGAGAATAAATGAAAATTGAGGCCTCTGCTCATCTCATCCAGCATCATAGTTTATCATCCCCAGGAGACATCTTCAGAAGCATGGCTTTATGACCATGACAGAAAATAATGATGAGCTGAGAAAACTTGCAAATGCACAGCCCTGTTGCACACAAAATGGATCCCCTAAGTGATTTATCATTACCACTTGCAAAACAAATAGAGGTAGGAGAAAGGGAAGGGATGGCTCTGTTTAATTTGGTGTCTTTACACAGCAAGGAGAAGCTACCACTGAGGGCGAAGGGAAAGGGTAAAGGCAGGAGCGAGAGAGAGGAAACAACTTAGTCTCCTCACAAAAGATATATCACATCGGAGGACTGCTCTTGTTCAACTAACCAATTGAAAGAAAGTGCATTCCCAATGTATAATGGTGTAAACATATATCAAATGGAAGTTTAGCTACCTCAACCTGAATCCTCTTTAGCTTGCTGCCAGTGCTTTGAAAAATGCCCTTATCTGTGTCTGTGGCTCCGAGAGGAGACAGGATGGCACCCTGTAATACACAGCCCATTTCAAACACTGCAGATCATATACATTAGTCATGTGCCTGCCTTTTGGGCCATATATGTACTTGCCCATTATTAGTGAGATTTGGTTTCCCAGCTCTGGTTCTCAGCGACTCTAAGGAAAAGAAGGCAAAGGAACAAGGTACAGTTATGCACAGCTGTCTTAAATAGCAAGCTTATTTTTGCCTGCATTTATCCCATCATACTTTAAACACCCAGCTCACATACCTATGCACCCTATAAGGCCCCAAAAGTCAGTGAAGGTCCTCCACCTTCCTGTAGATCTGTCACCTTTTTGAGATTCCCATTTGTCTCTACTGACTTCAGAGAGTAGATTTATTTAGACGGATCAAGTGCATGCACAGAAATGAGGTTGGGCCTGTGGCACAAACCCCTGGATAAGCTTTGCCCTGTGTATTTGGGTATCCAGAAAAGCAGAATAGCATGTATGGATGCTAAGGCTATGCAGAAACATCTGGCAGGGTTACCTTCACTATATTCCTGGCTGAACACTGACTTAAGTGCACTATGGCTACTCACCTCAGCTCCCCAGACTCTGCCCTCACAGCCCCCCATGTTAAAAAGGAGAGTAATGGTATTTTCTGCCTTTCTCAATATTGAAGTGCACAAATGAAAAATGCTGCACGAATCTCACTGGAACCATGGCTGCTTTGTTCTCTCTCCTCGGCAGAAGCCACAGAAGTCCAGAACCACTGAGGCTGGACGAGACCTCTGGAAGCCACCTGTTCCAACCCCGTCACAAAGGGCCAAGTGTAAAGCTAGATCCAGTTTCAAAGTCACAGCCGGTTAGATTAAGTCAGCTTGGGTTAGGTCCCAAACTTTCTGGCTCTGCAGAGAAATAAAATAAAAGCAGCAGTAAGAAGATAGAAAGAGAAACCTGAAGATTCAGAATCAGGGCACTTGCACTGTCACTTACTCTCTCATCTCTGTAGTAGGGCACTGGCATGAGATAACACTCTGTGCTTGCGAATGCAAAGTTCACAAAAAAGATGGTTCCTGTTGCTGATAGTAATCTCTACAAGCACAGCATATGCACTTGTGCACAATATAATGTATATTCTGAAGGAACAAACAATGGATTCATGTGGTCAGGGCTAAGGGGATAAATGCTAATTGTGGGTTAGCTGTCCTATACCTCCATCCTACCCTATTCACTCACTAGCATATGTCCATATGTGACCGGGACACCTCTGCTCCTTTGTAACGAGTGAGTGCAGGATTGTAGCACGGCTCAGATAATATTCCTGCTGATCCCTTCTACCTCCGCTTTCTAGAGCATGCTTGGCTGGGAAGCTGACTCATTAAATGAGGAGCAGAAAGCAGCAATTTAGTGTTCTGAACTTGTCCCTACCTTCTTGACAACACCTGTGCAAATCATATCTTGCACCATCTCACACAGATGGCTTGCAGGCCAGCTCCCTCATCTGCACAGCACCAGGTTGAGAACTCTGTCACATACTGAAAAGAGACAACTGGAAAACCATGTCTTCAGCTACCCTGTCCCATGGGTTAGAGAATCAGATTATATTTTTGTAGCTTTGAAATAAAATACCACACGCAGCTTGCAAGCAAATAATGCTACAATAATCAGGCACTTTTTAATCAATCATTTCACTGAGGAGGACTATGGTTTAGCTTGAAACTGTTGAAGAGGGGCATGGCATGAGTAAATATGCATAGGAACAATTCATTTGTTGTGGTTTTCCATTCCCCTCAACATGTTGTTACTGTTTATACTCCACACAAATCAATTTAAGAGGATCTGGGGGGAATCAGAAAGGGTCATATACTCATCTGTATTCTGTAGCATTCATTGAATGGGTTGGACCTTGGGTTATAGCTCTCCTCTTTCGGGAGGGATAGGGAAGCTTCTTCCACTCTGGTAAACTAAAGGACCTCTCAGCTTTCCCCTGCAGAGCACCTGCTGCTCAGCTCTGCCCCAGTAATATCCTGGGTAAATAAGCTAGCCTTTACCCCATCTCTGTCAGTGGTCAGTAGTGAGTGCTTAGGGGAAAGAGGACAACAAAGATGGAGTGATCTTTTCCTGGGTAAACTCCCCTAGCTCCTCACAATCTGTGATTTAGGAACTTCCAGAGCTTCAGACTGGACGTAGATCATAGTCTAGATGTCACCAACACAGTCGAATGTTCACCAGAAACAGCAGATTCTCCAGCCTGGCTGATCTTCCTTCCCAAGACGAGCACTCAAGCAAGACATGGTTAAAGGAAAGACCTGTGCATTCACTGTGTGTGCGTATTTGGGTGGTGAGAGGAGAGCTGATATGGCCTTGTAGTGACCAAGAGCTCACGGGTACAAGCCTTGCTCTTTGTTAAAGCAGCCATGCTCTGAATTTTTGTCTCAGCAGCTCCCCCTCGGCCTCTCAGGTGAAACCTCAGCAGATGACACACCAGTCATTAACTCTGCATTTCTCCCATCAGTCTGGCTGGAGCCAGTGCTAAATTTGAATGCTATACTTTCAGCTGAATCCCATGGAGCGAGAACACTGAAGGACAAGCAATACAGAGAAGACCTCTGAAGTGTGCTATGAAATCCAGAAGGCTGAGATTTAAACAATGCCTCTTTTCCAGCAGCAGCCTGGGGAGAGGTGGCCTTACGCCAAAGTGACCAAAGTGGAAAAGAAGTGGCTGGGGAGGAACTTCTTTCCTAGAAGTGAATTGTCACCCAGAGCTTGAACTCTTTGGGCCAGTCTACCTCCTTCCCCACACAGGGAAATCTGTGCTTGAGAAACCAATCCACCTACGTGTAGATTTGACAGCTTGCCTCCCCACCCATAAGACACCGATATGTGATTGAAAGAAGGGTTTTGTCTCTTCTTATTAATGAAAGTGACGTGGTCTTGAAAAATGAATCCCTCTTATGTGTAATCAAGTACATTGAGAGACTGAATATTGTAAGAAATCAACATCTTGGGATGCCATGCCATACCACTGTTCAGCAAATACGTCTTCGGGCCTTTCTTTTCCTACAGCATTAGTGTTGAAAACATGACTATGAGGACGTTCTTCCTTAGGACATAGTAAGTGAATCCTCAGTCTGAGGTGATGAGACCTGAAGTATTTGGTCTCCTGTCTGGGAAGCTGATCCAAACCCAGAGAGGAAAAAGGAAGTGGGGAAGAAAATATTGTCATGAAATTGTTGCAATGGAGACAGTAACCCTGCTAATCAGTCTCTGCAGAGTCACACAGTCTACTTACAACCTGAACCTCTCAGCAGCTTCAGAGAGAAGTGAAAACCGCTTGTAAAAACTTCTCTAACAAACCCAGACTTTACTTCAGAACAGAATAAGTAGCACCCAGTCCTTTACAAGTTATGGGTTTAAAACCCCATGTCTTGCTCTTTACCTGAATCATGAGTGAGCTCTGTAAGTAACACTACTGTTTCGGGACAGCTTCCTCCAGAATTGAGGAGCTGTATCATGCTGGCTACCCAATTTCGGAGGCAGAAGGTGTGAAAACAGTTTCATTCTGGAACACTGTCTATGAGAAGTCATATAGTGATGTTCCCATGATCTGCTAAAGCAGACCTACAGCAAAGCATTGCTGTGCAGGAAAGATGCTAGACAAAGAGGGTGGTTAAACCCTGGAACAGGGTTCTGGAGAGCCTGGGGCATTTTCGTCCATGGAGATACTCCAGACTTGGCTGGAAAAGGCTCTGAGCTGTTCTCTTCCCTGGCTGGGAAAGGTCTACTAACTTTGAAAGTAGATCTAACCTTGATTTCGGCCCTGCTTTGAGTGAGGGCTTGACCAGATGACCTGTAAACGTCCTTTTCAACCTAAATTATTCTATGATCCTATGAATCCAGGCAAGGTCTGCAGCAAAGCTACTTTCTATTTCTGTGCTTCTATTTTCCTCCCTGGCATTAGCCTGGCTGGTCTATTTTGCCTGGTACAGGACGTCTCTCACTGTCCACCTCTATCATGTCCAGCACGATGAAGTCCTTGACCAGACCCTCAAGGTGCTATAACAGCAGTTATATTCTTATGAAAAACAAACAAATTCCTCAGTTCGTGCACAGCTGGCATTAGAAATCTTAACTGATCTAAACAAAACAATGAAACCCAGTACGACAAGCGTATGCTCAGTTTTTCCCCTTCCTTTGTTGTAGAAAAGTATCAGGTAACCTACACTCACACAAAAGGATGAAAAATGCATTAGCTCTGAGAACAGCATGGTGGTACCTCCAGGAGCATGTTACGCATGAAGATGCACAGCATGAAGAGACAACTCAGTTTCAGAGACTGCAGCATGACTAGCTCCGTTGAGGTTTCCTGGAGCAGGTTTGGCACATTTTGCTAAATCAGTCACGGCTCCAGCACTCTCCTGAGTGTGCATCTGTCACAGTCCTCCCATGCCAGTAAGGCTTTTACATGGGGTGTTGATTGCACCTGCATATTTTCCTGCAACAAGAAAAACTATGTTTTAAGTAGCTTTTTACTTTCTCGGCATTTCAAAGAACATGGGGATAAAATAATAATAATGATAATAATAATAATAAAAAAAGAGATCCAGAACTAGGTTAGCAAACATAATCACAAGGTATACTAAAAAGTTAAACATAGCTCGGTGCTTTGAAAATCAAGCACCATGGGAAGCCGAGGATGTGTTGTCCCTTGGCTTTATGTCACTTTTTAAAAGGAACGCTGTAATTGAGTAATCAGCTTGCTGGTTGTCATGGCAATTGCTGCCGGCTGCTGCAGGGAACCGGCCTCCGCGCCTTGTCTGTGCTGCGGCGAGGGCAGCCACCCACCGCCGCTCCCCCCAGTATCCCTGTGCTCGCAGGCTGCGGAGCCCGAGCGCTCACTGCTCTCGCAGCCAGAGCCCAGGACTTGACATCAAGCAGCGAAGGGGAATAACTATAACGTGGGGAGGCCATGGCCTGGAGGAGGATTTGAGTCACAAATCCGATGGCACCTTCTGCTGTCGGTCGGTGACTTGGGGTGCGCTGTTAAGTCATTTAGCAGACGGCAGTGCTAGTGCGGTTTGGATCTCACGCTACTGAGGGGCTCGGGGGGTTAATTCCAAATTTAAATGCAATGTGGAAAGGGAAAAGTAGGTACAGGATCCATACTGGGAAAGCTGTTTGTCAGTGGCCTTTACCTGGTGATTAAAGTCAACTCATGCTGATCAGCATTTAAACTTTTAACTGAAGGGCAGATCTGCTAGCAATAGGACGTGTGCATATGGATGAAAGAAGGAAAACAGGTTAAGCTGAGGTTTCTAAAATGCACAAAGGGAAATGACTTCTTTTATCTACTGTCGGAACTTCACCTGCTGTTTCTCCCAGGGAATCCTCTCATCAGGAGCTCGAGAGAAGGTTTTTGCAGAGTGAAATGACTGTATTTTCTAGAGAGAAAGGCACAAGAGACTAAATCATGCAGTAAATGACAGATCTGTTCAATTGAGAATAACTCAAAATCTTCCATTTTTCTGGCTCCCCTCATTTCTAGCTGCTCATTGGCATTCCCACACGCCACCACGCGGGAGCTATCACACCCCCAAGGGTACCCCAGGATCTCTGCACAGGGCTTCCTTCACTGTACACGGTGGAAACATCCTAACTTCCCACATAGCGAATGGAAGAAAGTCTTTAATACTCCTTGCTGACTGCAGTCACAACTGACAGGCTGCACAAGGCATCTAGAAATGAAGTACTGTATTGGTGAGCGTTACGGCTTCAGCATCTTTTGCTTCCTATCACGCTACCCCTGGCATGAGTATTTCTGCACTTGCTGCCCCGAACATAGGTAGAAGCTCTCCTAAACCTGTAATTTGACCCAAGAGAGTAGTTAAGATTAGGTTTTTCTAAGCATGCCTTCTATACTAGGTGGGAAAAGCAGCCCATGGAATAGATGTGCTCTTCATCCCACTCCCCTTCCAACATGATGGCCATGATGCAGGTGGTCCGTATTAATGTGTTAATAAATCGAGTGTGACCTTAGTCCTGGCAGAATGAGTCCCACGCGTGCTGAAAACCACTCTTCGGTCACAAAGTGGCACTTTCAGATTTAGAGCATGCAGTCCACTTCAAGGGCTGCTTAAGGATCATCCTTAAAAGACAGTGTTGCTATAGGCTCACGACCAGCTCAGAGCACTTGTGACTCCAGTGCAGAACTGGAGTGAGCTGGGGCAGTGCTGAGCCACTGGAAGCAGAGTGATGCAATGTTCCCAGAGGGGAAGTCCCTGACCTGAGGTCACCTCCAGAGCTCCATCATTAGGACAATATTCTAGCTTCATTTCCCCATGCAGGTACCTGTTGAGGTTTTGGCCTTAAGTCCCTAGGTGCAAACTGAACATCTCCTTGATAGGAAACCAGATAATTCATCTTGATAGGAAAACAGATAATGCATTTAGATTTATCCTTCTTCAGGCACTGGGATATTGTGGCTATGACATATGCAGAGAATCAAGGCAAAACCCAAAGTCCTTTAAACACAGATTAGCCAAACCATGATGGTAATTACAATGCTATCACTCCACAAAAACTGAAGCTTATATTAAAAAGAACCAAGCACATAATACCTGTCCTTCTAAATGACCAAGCAAAGAAGCTAGGAGAGACAAACGTGTTCTCCCTCAGATTCAGTTTCTTTTCTATATTTTGATTTTTTCAGTCATGCAGCATCTTAGAGTTTCATAAATAAGGTTTAAAGTAAGTGACAAATGAAAGGCTGTTGTCTCTCCAACACACTAAAAGATTTCTCCCTAATATATCTGATGGCATCTCAAATTAATATTGTTTCATTTGTTTGCTGCCTTCTGCATACCCAAAACATGTCAACACAATTCTGGAAATTAGTTGTCATTACTTAGCTGCTTCTACAAGAGCCAGTGGAGACTGTATGATGCACTGTTGCTTCACAGAGTTTACGTAAATATTACTTTTGTTCCTCCTCCATTTTTAAGGGTAAAATGGTGTGTGGTTAAAAGGTATCTGAACCCCAGAGACATCTGCCAGCACAGCATAAGAGAGTAAATATTAAGGCTGATCAAATTTAAGTACACCATAACTCTTGACAGTATCCTTTAAAAATTGGTCTCCGCATACTGGAAAAAATGTTCCCCCATTTGTAATAATCACATTTCCCTTTGCTTCTCTAAGTTTAGCACACTTTGTTTTGCACTCTGTAATGTCCTTAGCAGAATATGCCATGCTCAAGTCTATCTAGCAAGTTGGAACATTGATAGCAATTTTAATTAATCACCGAAGGTTCTATTTTGCATGAAGAAGGCTCAGCCTCTTTGACCCATTAATTAAATTGTGGAATTTACAGTTCCTTGAAAATGTTGAAGAAGCAAAAGATTAGACAGATCTGAGCTGTATTTGAAATGGAAATCGAGGCACATTGGACTGTGGATAGGGAAGACCAAAGTGACACGTTAAAAAATGCTTTTAGTTCAACAGCCATCCACTAAGCCAAAGCCAATTGGAAACATGAATTTTCCGTGACAAAAATAATACAGCAGCAAGAGGCAATAGGTTAGATCTTTAGGGGCGAATTGGCCAAGCTCCTTTAATCCCAACAGAAACTCCAGCTTCCACAGCAAGAATTTGGTTTCCACACTTCTGTGACTGAAACAATCTAAATGATTCCTCTTTGTTAAGGAATTAAATCCTGCCATGTTTGGGCAATGCCCTGGAGAAGAGAAGGTCGACTGATTAAAAAGATAGAGCAAAGAATGTGGGTCCCTCTGGCCCCAGCTGAGCTCCTAACTCACAGTATGTCTGCAGGCAAGTCACTTGCACGGCTTGCGCTGCAAATGAAACTGCAGAGGTGGGCGTAAGCACCAGGCTCTTATTGTAATTCAAAAATCTCTCTCAGCGCTGAGGTAGGAAAAGTAAATATTTTATTGAAAAAGTAGTTGCTTATAATATTAAATTCATCGATAAGGAGTCTCAGATTCCTTTAAATTCTTTCTGTTGGTTACTAGCGTAAGAATCAGTTCAGTAAAACCAGGAGGTATTTCTTCTGGGAAATTCTTGTGGAGTGTAGTAGACAATTGTATATATTTCTCTGTTCTATCTTGTAATATTGTATTAATTACACAGGGACCTGCTGCAGATCCCACTCTGACAAACAACTGTAACTCTGACTTCGGTAAAGCACGTTAGCAACAGACATACATCTCTTAAACCATTATTACTTGTTTGCATTCTCAAAGCATTAAAAATCTCTGTAATAAATGCACCACAGACATGGAGTAAAAGATGCTCCCTGTCTGTAAGCACTGAAGCATTGACACGACTTTGCTCCAGGAAAACGTTTGAGGTCTGAGTTAAGTTAATGTATTTGGGTTCAGTTGGAGTTGGGTTTAAAGCTTGTGCCGGGCTGTGAGGTGGGTTGGAAAGGAGGATCGAGGAGATCTGGGACATCAGGGAGAGGGGTACACACAGGGATTGCAAAGAACACAACTCCAATGGTGTGATTTTGGCTTTCTGCTGATTTCCTGAATCTTTAGGACTTGTATCAATAAAAATATGCTTGACTAGGTATGACTGTAAGTTAATGACATTTTTTCATCTACTGAGATTTTATACTTCTTTTTTCCCCCAAAGGGGCCAAGAGAGATATGTACTCAAACTGTAGTTGAGAAACTTCATGTCAGCAAAAGTAATTTAGTCACAAAATCTAAATCATTACCAGTATTTAATATTCATGTACTTGTTTTTCACCTCCACAGACTGTCCATACTTCTTGAATCTATTTCTGTCCCAGCCATAGGCAGGTATCCCCCTACTCCCACTCCTGGTATCCCCTATTGCCATCCTGCATGCAGAACAGCTCCTCCAGGGCACGCACATGTCTCATTTGGGCCAGCGTCCAGGCAGAACAGACATGCAAATATTTGACTTTGTAAAATTTGGAGGCTCAAACTGCAGCTGCATTGGGAAAATCACTCAAGAAACTTGATCTGGTATATGGATTAAAAACAATTAGAGTGAATTTCTATTCTGCATGACTAGATAATTGTTTTCCTAAAATCTTTCCTAAATAAGATGATATTCCCCTCCCGCGGACAGTGATGTTACCAGGATTTCTTCAGCCAGTCATTATGTCTAGGACAAGTCTTTGGCCTCCTTACTCTTGGCATGACAGTATTAACAATCCTTACAGAAACGTTTATCCACATCTTAAGCCTTCTTGGCAGTATTAAATCATCTACCATCCCACGGATACAAGCTGGCTGATGGATGTATGCAAATGCCTAACGGTATGGAAAGACTTTTTAATATACAGCCCCAGTAAATTACTGAGATTATTACAAGAAGAGAGAAGGCATGATAAGTTGTTCTGTTGTGGATCTGATATTCCCAGGGTACAATTGTGATAGACAGGCAGGCAGGCAGGCAGGCAGATAGGTGTTTGGGATACCTATCTAGCTGAGAATCTCAAATATAAATAATGTTCTGGGTTATCCAATTATTTGCTTTGTAGCTCCTCAAGCTACGTGAGCACTGCCCTCTTTCTAAGTCTCCTAGGTTTCTAATTTAAGTGAATAAAGAAGTAAAGCTTTCCATTTCTATTTGCTTCCTACAAATAGCTCCCAGCACGGAGTATGATGCAGAGCAGCAGGTATTTAATACCTGTACGTGGCCCTTTGCCGCCTGGTGTATGGCTATGATATTCTGTGTTGTGCCCGTGACTGGGAAAAATATAGGCGACCGTGTATTAGCGCAATGCTGATAAATGCGAGCCCATCGGTGGCCCCAGAACCGGGGCTGCGAGTCCGGCCCCTGCTGCGCCCCTGCCCGGCCGGCTGCCCGCAGAGCCGGCGGGGGCGCGGGGGCAGGTTCGCTCCCGGGCGCCCCGGGAATCGCTTCCCGGCCATCGCAGCTCAGGCTGTAATTTAAAAAGTGGCAGCAGGTGGCGCTCAGGAATACGCAGAACAGCTCCGGGCTGGTAGGTGACAAATTCCGAGCTCCCCAAGGCTGCTGCTGCGCCCAACGCATCTGTAGTTGCAGCCCGGCTGGGGGTGGTGGGAAGCAGCAGCCAACTTCACCTTCCTAATTGCTCCTCAGCTACGAGCGCTATTTAAAGAAAGGGGAGAGAGTAGGAGGAACCCCAAATCCCGTTCTGAAGTGCAGTTTCAGCTTTAGCTCTGGCTTGGTAAGAAATTTGAAAAAAAAAAAAAAACCAACCCCCAAAAAAACCCAACCCAACATTCCTAAAGAAAGGGTATAATATTGTAGTAGATTCTAGCCGCTTGTAGAAAACTATCTATTTAATTCTACCCTTGAAATCTTTTTGGACTTCTCCATAGAGGAAATGCTTGCATGCTGGAGCTGAAAAATACATTCCCAGAGATGGAGCTGAGAGGGACAGGAGAATTAATTTCAAATACCTTCATTTCTGTTCAGTTTATTTTTCTTATTATTATTATTATTTTGCATTCAGTGGAGAATTTTTTTCAAACCACTCAAGATGCTTTTCGGCTGTTATTTTCATTTCATTGCCTGCTTTCTGAACCAATATCCAAGCTCTTACGGGAGAAGATTTATGGATCTGGAAGCAGAAAGTTTGCTGTCAATTGGGCTTGCTTTCCAAGCAGAGACCTGTCCCTGAGCAGGTCAGCAGAACGGATTGCATAAAAGAAAGAAAAATATATTAGTTTTGAAAATAAAAAAGGAAGTGAGATAGAGGGAGATTGCGTGCATCTGTTATTTATTTCTACAATTAGCAGCCAACTGTGCTCTGCATTTCAAGCAGATTAGGGTCTTCCTTCTCCTTAAAAAAAAAAAAATCTGTTTAGTGGCAGTATTAGATATTATACTAGGACTTAGGTTTTTTATTACACTTTTTGTCACCAAGTATGCTTTATAAAGCAGAATGAAATCTCTTAAGTGACTATCAGAACTTGGCCTCATATGCACAATAATAAAAATGCTTAGCATTTATGCTGCTTTTGACACGTCAAAGCTTTCTGCAGACCTTAAGTACATAGCCACAGGAGAGCTTTCCACGCTACATATGTTAAGACCATCAGAGCTAGCAGGCAGTACTTTCCCAGCACTCGTGTTTACCGGTGCCAGGTTGCAGGCAGCTGGCCCAGGCTGTGGGCAGGGGCGGGTGCTGTGAGAAGGGGCTTCTCAGTGGAGCACGGGCACAACTGCTGGCCATGCACCACCCCAGTGCAGATGGCGTGGCTGGCTGCTGTCCCAAGCTTTGTCTGTGTAAACCTGAGCTGTTGGCTTCCAGGAGCTGTCTGAAACCTCCTCATGCTTGTGTTTTTGACAAATCTTATTTACCCCTGCATCACACGGTACAGGGGCAATCTTGCACAGGCCTGTGGGCTTGGCATCGGTCTCGAGTTCCTGCCAAGGAGCAAAAATGGAATAGAAATGAAGCCTGCATCTGAAGCCCAGGCCATATGTGAGGTTTTCTCTACACAGCATACCAGCTGCTGGCCCTACCTGTGGCCCCAGCTGCAATTAGGATGTGCAGGGACAGCGTGTTTGGCTTCAGTACCGCTACTGAAACTCAATGCTAGCATAGCCCTGCTGTTAGGGCTCATTGTCTATTTGAGAAATATCTGGGGGCAAAAGGGAGTTAAAGTAAGATAACTGAAGAAGGGCTTAGATCAATATTTGAGGAAGCCATCTGTGCCGAGACAGCTATAACTGAGACCAGGCATCTGAGCAGGAGAGCAAGTGGCAAAGTAGCTCTCTGTGTAGTAAGGAGACATTATTGCTAAACGGTCCCTGGTTTGGGTGACACCTTTTAGAAATTTAAGTGTAATTCTTCCAAAATAAGAGGTTCGTAATAGACCTTGGACTGGGGAAAGCCTTTAAGTCCTGTTCTTTAGACATTCTTCCAAAGGTCAAGCTCAAGACAACAGGTTTCAGTTTCTACATGCACTGATTCAAAGGGGGATTTGCAGCATCGGTTACAATCCCTGTTGCTCACACTAAGGAGAGCCTTGGCAAAGGTTTTCCCAAAGCCTCTCCAAAGCAGTAGCCTGGAGTTAGCATCTTCCACCGAAGCTTTCTAAAACCTTGCTCTTCTCTCGGTGGAACAGGGTTGACTTTACATGACAGCCACCTCACTCTAATATGAGATCCATTACTAGTCTGTAAAATCAATTAGGAACTTAGCACTCAATACCACCCCCACCCCCCAAAAAAAAATGCTGCTTATGTACTTATGACAATGTGTTAAACAATTTTTCAACTAAAGGCTTTATTGCTGCAGTGACCTCCCATCCCATAAGGAAAAGAGAGGCCAAGATAGGAAACATATGCTTAAGATTTCTACTGTCAGTATTAATAAGATCAGGCATAGAGCAGTATCTGCATAAGAGCAAGAAACAACTATATAGCTGCAAAGCTGCTCATCCTCAAATTAGGGTGAAAGGGTTTTCCCTTGTGACCAGAAGACTTTGCATTTCTTATTCACTGACAATGTTTTCTACAGTTATCTGGCTCTTGGGAAGTCTCCTCCACATATCCAGTTTACTATCACCATCTTCGGCGATGTTTTATTTTATTTAAGGAAGTGAGCCTTCAAAAAACTGAAGTCATAACAAATAATGCTCTTTTTTGTTCCTCTTGGTGATCACATAATTAGGTCTGTTTCAAGCCTGATTTTTTAGCTGTGACGGACATTTGCATTTCCTTTGCATGTGCCTGTGTGTGCACACGCATGTACAGTTCTGTCAGAGGCTGTACTGTGTGAGTTCTCAGGAGGCAAAAGAAAACCTCTTATTTATTTCTGTTTGCTTGCTAACCTTTTAAATCAGAAGACATCACTTAATGACAGCATCAGGTTTGAAAGCACTACTCATTCTGCACCCACCGGTTTGACTCATGGCCAGCCTGACGCAAACCTTCCAGGAAGACAGGAGTTACCTGGGGTGTGCTGGTCTCCAGATTTTGGTGAATCCTTTAAAAGAAACAAAACACAACAGGGTCTCTTGGTACTTCCAGTTTGTCTCAACCTGAGCTTTGCTGAGTAGCACCTTATCCTTGTGTTGTCTGAGCACCGTTTCTTCTAGAAGAGGCTGAGAGAAAAAATTTCGGAAGTATTTACATGAGTTAAAAGCATAACAGGGAAGGTCAGGGTGTGCTGAAGATCAGCTTCTGCATAGTGCAGAAACAACCATGCAAACCTCAAACTAACAAGTCTGGGTACCAGCAGCAGTCTAGATGCAGCAGCACAGAGATTAGAGCAGGCTGCCAAACTCACTGACAAGGCAGGGTAAATGAGCCGCGGGCTGGGTTTCATGCTGCTGTAGCTTGACTGACTGCTCCCTGAGCTAGGCACCATATTTTCACACATCTCATCAGTGCCTCAGACAACCAGCCTCCCTGAAAAGCCCCATTGCATGAAAACGTTCAGATAACCCACAGAAAAATAGGAAGGAGAAGATCTTGGGAAGCGGGAGCCATTGCAGGAAATAAGCAGAGAGCTGGTAGGTAAAGGTTTCTGGGATAAATCTGCTCTTGTCTTAAATACCTATGTACGTAACCCATAGCATATACTTGTGAAAATACAGTCAGTCTATGACATTGGCTAGTGCATATCCCCAGCACACTGCAATCAGCTCTGTGGTATTTTACAGTCAGTGCTTAGGGTAACATTTTCAAGAGAAGTTCTGTCTTTGTGGTGCTTGAAGAAATTTCTGCAGGCACTCCATTTACAAAATACACAGGGATGAGGTATCTTCATGTAAGGTGGCACTGTTTCCTTTAGCATAATTTAATTTCCTTTACTTAGTCTTTTCCCATCTTTGTCTATTCATGTGCTTTAGGTCCAATTTCCATTGACTTTTCATTTCCTGTGAGTTTAACTATGAAGTCACCTGTCTTGGAAATTTCTCCGTAGATTGAGACTTTATATTCACCTCTAGGTCTTTTATTATTTAAATAAAAACAATTAGTAGGTGAAAAAATCTATTTTCCTGGAAACTGAAACCTCAATTTCAATCAAACATTTGCCATGTACATAAGCTGTTATAAACTATCCCATTCCTATAGCTTTCCATAGGTAGTAATAGAAAAAAAAGGTTTTCTATTACTTCATATTTGGAATCCCCCCTTTTTTTTTTTGGTCTCAGAGGGGTCTGTCGTACAAGTTACATCAGTAGTGTGCAGAAGGATCAGTTTACTTTTCCCCATCATTTTCCATGTCAGTTGTTAGACTCCCAAAAGCAAAACACACATGGCACTTGGGTGCCAGTAATTTTAAAAGTCTGATCCTATGTCTTTTGCATCTAAATTCTACTGTCAGTTTCATTGCAGGAATTCTTCACTGTTCTCTGTTGTTGTCTTTAGGTCTCAATCCTTAGTTTGCTTTCTTTTTTCTGTTTTCACTTTTCTTTTTTCTTTTTTCCTTTTTTTTGAGTTACATTTTAAGCCATCATCCTGCACAAATTCAATAAAGCAGGTTAAAAAAAATATATCTTTATCTACCAACACAGTAATTTTATTTCTATCCACATTTCAAAGCAGCAAATTCATTTCCAGACAGAAAATATCTATGATGTAATTTTTTTAAACTGTGGGTAACATGCTTCAGCCTTCAACAGCACTGTTAAAAAGATAAACTTATTCTGAAGCACTAATCTTTATCCTTCATGCACAAAATACTCTGGATTTATAAATGTCCAGACACTGATGAAAATTGGAGCAAGAACGGGAAGAAATAGTGAAGAGCAACATTTTCCAGGTTACCCAAAAATCAAAAATTCTTAAGTTTTTTGGAAGGTGGTTTTCATGGGAAGGAAACATACTGGACCTACTAATACTCAGCTGCAGCAAGATTTCTCTTCCTAGGCAGCACATTTCCATCTCCAACACACCGGAGCCGTATCACCCCCCCCACCCCTCCCCAGGGGCCTCAGTGCCAGTGCTCTTCCCCGCTTCAGCTGTGGGGGCTCAGTTCATTGACAGCAACGCGACGATGGAGAGAAATCACTTGGTTTATGCCTGCTGCTGAAGAATAACTAGAAGGAACTTGGCCTGATGCAGCTCTGCTTCTTTTCCCTCCTCCCAGGAGATGTTGGTCTTTATCCCGAGAGGCTTCAAAGCATGGAGGTGAATCCCTGAGGTTAGGCACTGGGTCTTGGGGTGGAAAGGAGAAGGAATTCGGTCCATTTCGTTTCTTCTGGTAACAGAAAAGTTCTCTACCACATTCCCAGGATGGGATGTGGAACCGTACATGGTTCTTGGGTGCGGCTGAAAGGAAAGGCTACCTGCTCCATGCTTGACAGTCTCTGCCCAGTCCAGCCAAGCAAGCTGCTCCAACAGTGTCCAGCCCGCCACCAGCAGACAAGGTCAAAGCTGTTCCTGCAGCTCCTCTGGTGTTGCTGAGAGCCTGTCTCCTCACGGTCCCAGGCAGCAACTTTTCTCGCGTGTGACCTGGACCTGGACCCTTCAAGGAACCCACCGTAGTGACCGCCACGCTGGTAATGCTGATGAGGTGGGAAGGGGGTACCATGGCATAAAGCTAAGGCACATCTGTAGCCTCTAAGCTTTGCCCTTCCTGAGTTTTCAAAAAGACTGCTACAATGCTAAGAGCATCTCAACAAAATAATAACGTAAAGGTTTAGTCATCTTAAATATAAAAGTTGGTTCCTTCTCTCCTGCTATTCTCCCCACACCCCAAAAAAACTACTATTGTATTTGATTTTTATTTGTACTTTCTGAAGAGTAATGCGTTTCCAAGAAAAGGATTAAATCTCTCAAAGTGAGGTAATAAAACTGAAGCTGTAATGAAACTCACTGGATATACAGGGAGATATTTCATTTAGGCATTGAAATAAAAATCCAGTTACATTCCTGATCAGAATAATTCATGACCAAACCGCCTCATCCTATTTTTAATTGTCCTTGTTTTTCAAATAAAAGTTATAGATGGTTTGGCTAAATCATTGCCTGTCAAGCTTAGGTTGCGAATGGCTCAGGGAATCTCAAGGGGCACTTTCAGTTTTTAGGGCAATTCATTTATTTATTTGGCTATACTAATAAAGCACATATCCAGAGATTTACATTCTTATTCTACTACTTAAAATGTATGAACCATACAGAAGTGACAGCAAGGAACAACAAGGGCAAGCTTGTAGAGAAGCTCTGAACAATATTGCTATTTTTTTCTACCAATATTTGAATAAAAAGAGCTTTTCCTTAAAATTCTAGGGAAGAATACAATAGTTACATAATTGAGAACTATTCCTGCTTTTTGAAAAATATCTGAAGTGGTTGATTAAACCAAGAATCGAAGCATCACGGCACATTTAATCTGATTTGCTAATAATGGTTGCTGTAAATACATTGTATTTAGCGACCTGACACTATATACTTGTTTGTACACTGAAACAAGGAAAAGATACAGCTTGCTCATTTCAGAGAAACAGTAAAATACAATAGGAGAGACACAAAACAAAATGCAGTGGGAAAGCTATTGTGGCTTATAATGTACTTTTCAAACCAGCATAGTTACATTAATTGTAGAAAACATTGTTCCCACAAACCAGAAAGGTTTGCAGTAGAAAGGGGTGTTACTGGCTTGTTAACAAAAACCAGAGTGATTTTCCCCTCTGTCTATGTTGAAAGAGACACCTTTCTATCAGAAACTGTAATGGAAGATTATATAGATTCTTCTTCTGTCCCCAGCCCCCAGAAAAATACAGTGTGTGATATTCTAGCAGCTTTATGAATTCTTTAAGTGAAATAACTGCATCTTCATATTCCTGAACTGTTATACCTCTGTGGCTGCCAAGTAAACATAAATTTCCCAGATGTGCTCTAAGCATGACTCTCTTTTCCTTTACTAGTAAGGCACACAGCAGAACAAACTAAGATGAGGTCAAATTTGTTTTGCAGCTGCTCCTTCCACAGGAGGCTTCATTTCCCCTAGCCTTTACTACAAGCACCATGCCTCACTCCTCATTTTTCCATAACTAGCTCTTTACCCACTAGCCAATATTAATGCAAAGTACTCCACGGCATCTCAGCCATCAGTCCTTGTTTCTCTTGGTCTCTTCCCACCAACACCCACAGTTCAAGTCTGGATCCACCACTCAGGTGAATTAGTTCAACGAGTAATGAGTTCAGTTATTCATTAGTGAGTTAGTTCAAAATGTAACAAGACATTCAGCAACCAGGTCTAAACAACGTAAGTCATCAGTTCTTTCATACACATATAATCAGTTTCTCAGATGTCAGATCATGTGTTTTCCTGTCGATTAGCCTATCATTTAGCTATCTAATGTTTCTGAATTAGTTAATTATCTATGCCAGGTACACACATAAGCCCCAATTGTTACTACGCTATTTTATCTGATATCTTCCAATCTGCATGTGCTCATCTCTATTGTCCTTTTTTCAGTCCTTTCACAAACCAAAGAGATCCTGCTCCTTGGTTTGCTTTCTAACTTATCCCTCATACTTTTAAACACCCCATCGCTTTAGCTGCATAATTAGAATAATGAGACTTACTGTTCTTCAAGCCTGCATGGCATTGATTTAGCCTACAGACCTAATCAGTGTGGTCTTTCTCCGGCCCTAAACACCGACAGTGTGCGAGTGTTACCTTTAATAAGTGGCAGAACTACTTCAGCATACAAGGCCTGATGCAAAGCCAAAGGAAGAAGGGAAAGCTTCCTCTACAACTGGAGGATCTTTGAGCCAGAAGCACTGTTCACTCTGCAAATACACTTTACTGAAATATTATGTATATCTAATATAGGGATCTAAGAAAAAAATCCTGTGTTCTTGGTATTTGGTGTGACAGAGGCCAATGCCTACCCACACAAACATAATGATTCTAGTGCAGATACTACAGGGAAGAAATATACCATTGACCTTGGCACGTGGACTATATTCACTTATCTGATTAACTCTGAAAAAATGAAAAAGGCCAAAGAGACACTGCTGATGAATGAAAGCTCTCGATTTCTGCTCTTCCACGAGATATTTGTTTTGCAGCTGGACTGTTGCAGAAGATTTGTCATAAAATTTTAGAGCAGCTTCCACGTAATTGTGGTGACGAGAGTACATTTGCTCTTCATTACCCAATACATCTTAAATTGCTTCCTGCTCTTGGTAGCTCTGGTGGACCATTGTTCACTACCTTATTGTTGTGTATAAGCTGTCAGCTTGAATATGAGAAACTCACAATGGGACACAAGTTGCTCTCTTCATAACACAACTGGAAAAAAAAAAAACCCAAACCAAAACACACCATGCACTGTAAAGCAGGAACAAGAATCTGAGCAGACTAATCATTTCAGATGCTAAACATCTTGCCAAACACCTGTTTATCTCAGACTGTGAATGAAAGCAGGGGGAGGTTTGCACAAGGAGTGGCTATACCGCTGAGCATGGAAAGCCAACACACTAGTGCAAAGCAAATGCAAGTCTGCTGCTGCTTGCCAAACTGAATCAAGCCCATGTAATCTTACTTCTCAGCTTCTCCAAAGATAAGTTTGTCAGATAGACCAAAGTTAGTGATGACAAAGATAGAGGAACAATATCTGGTGAACAGAAGGATGTATCCAAAATTAATATGGTTAGGAATGGGAGTTCAGCAGAGGCAAAGAAAAGTTATATCCCAATTTAAGACTCCCTGTAAGAAGAGAAGAATGCCCTTTTCAAGTAATGCCAAACATAAAAATATGAAAAGTGGGGAAAATCTCTGCGCAGCTAGCTATCTGCTTTACAACATTTACTGACTCCAAATGTTTAAGTGTCTTTTTCTGAGTAAGCAATGCAAAAAAAAAAAAAAAAAAAATCAAATACAGGAAAGTGGTTGATTTTGATTGCAGGTTCGCACACACAAAAACCAAAGGTATCTGTAGCTTACCACTTTCCCAAGTCATATGAATGACAAGTTAAAAAAACATTTTTAACTTATCAATTTAGTTATACTTTCTTTGCTAAGGAGTCAGGAGCTGAACTTAGCAAAGGGGAAAAATAATAACCCCTTAAAAATGGCAGTGTTCAATAAACAGCAAAACAGAAACAAAAATACAATATGATTTCCGATAAAAAGGCAGTGAGAATATTTAAGACTATAAAAGAAAATGGAAATTCATGATGAAGAGGCTCACTGAGCTATCTCCAGCTATATTATCAGTGGTGAATGATCAGGCAGATGCATTCTATGGCATCTGTCATTGCAAATGGATTCCAATGAGTTTTATAAAAAAAATACAACCTATCTGCATAACCAGCCAGTGCCTTGGCTGGCCTCAGCCTGGTTGTATTTAGCTACAAAGCCAAATTAAACTTACAAGGTTTAAGCTGAGGTTAACCAGCACAGACTTTCCTGACCCTGGAGATGGATGAGTTATTTTGCTATTTATGTTTGGGAGATGGCCAAATGCTAAAATAGACTTTTTACAGCTGCCACAGCCTCACCTTACTGCCATGCGTACACAGGTTTCAAACACTCCTGCGATGCTCAGGCAATTCAGTTTGCAGTGCATACAGATTGCAATGGGTCAGAAAATCTGCTCTGTTCCTGGCAAGCATTTGACTTTTCACTTAGGATACACAAAATCACACATGCAGTTAGCCTAGCCTGAAATTTCTTTGTGTTTTGCCTCAGCCGAACTTTCTTTCTGGTTATCGTGGTAAATCTCCAACTTTCCATGAAAGGCAACCTGCTTCTAGGGGAAATGTCACTTACTGGTCCTCAAAACCCACAAAGTGGGGCACCATCTCTAGGCAGTGAGGAAAGCCATGGAGAGGGGAAGGTAGACTTCAGCCTGTGCCCTCCCATGGTCCCCCCTGCTGGGGCTGGTGTTTTGGGGCTTCCTGGTGGCCTTCAGTGCCCTGGGCAGGCTGCGCTCCTGCATCCCAGCTACTGGTCCCAGGAATGCCCTGTTGGCCCCAGATCAGGAGTGGAAAGCCCCATATGATGATGGAGCAGAAGCTGGGGCCATGCTGCCTTGCTTGGTGTCCAGAGCTGGGTCATGGCAGGAAAGGTGGCACTCGGGGCAGGAGCTCTGTTTTTGCAGCAACACCTATGGTGGCCCTGCCAAGGTGCAGCTGCCCTGGGAGCTTCTTTGGGGTGCAGGGCAGTGCCTCCATGCTTGGGTGCTGCCCTGCACAGGGCGTCCCAGGGAGGGCAGGGGGAGCACAGGGCATGTTCTCTCCAGCACCACACAGCCTGCATGACATTTGCTGGTGTGCAGACTATGCCTGTGCTCCAGTCTTGCCGTGCTGCAGGGATCCACCAGCCAGCCATTAGCATTTTTGAAAGGTCATGGAGATTGGGGAGGTCCCCCACAATTGGAGAAAGGTTAAGAGACAATGGACATAAATTGAAACAAAATTGGTTCAGACTGATGGAAAGAAAACCTCCTTCACTTTGAGGATCGTCAAGCGATGGAACAGCTTGCCCTGAGTGTTTGTATAGCCTTCATTTTCAGGGGTTTAAAGACCCAGCTGGGTAAAGCCCTGAGAAACCTCATCGGTCCCCATAGCTGATCCTCTTTGGAAAAGGAGGTTGGACTAGAGAGCTCCCAAGGTCCCTTTCAACTTGCATTATCCTATGATCTTTTTTTTTTTTCTTCTTCCTCATCCCTACTTCTAGAAAGATTGTCACGGAAATGCTCTAAAAGTGAAGTCATAACAATGTTAAAATGCACAGCTGCACTGCAAGTATTTTAGCTCAGAAGGATTATCTCATAGCCACATGCAAAAGCTGTGTTGACATCTTTGTCATCTCCACAGGCATCAAAAGCCCAGGAAATTAAGAAAATTTAGACAAAGTTTTCTAGATTTTAGACTTGGAACTTTAAAAGACTTAGAGATGTAGGCAGTCATTGGAAAGCTCAAGTGGTCACCTGGAAATGACCAAAATAGATTCACAAGATCCCTCATTTCTTATATGACTTGTTTTTGTAGTTGCTGGTGCTTACAAAATGCCAAGTACTCTAAATACCTCTCCCACAGTATTAGGGATTGTGTTTTTACCTATACTCTGGTGACTCTTTGAAATCCCTGTCCTAATTCTGAGGGTATGCAAGCAGTAAATCAGCAGGAACTTATCTATGGTCCATCAGGCCTCAAGTCAAAACACAGCAGTCCATGCCTTCTTTAGGAAGCTTTCAGTAGCCTGTAAGTTAAATCAGCAAAAGGTAGATCACTAATTTAAAACACCTGACAAATTTATGACATACAAGTTCACTGAGCAGAACTGCATCTCAAGAAAAGGTAAAATCCGTGTTCCTGATTTAGACAAGTTAGTAAAACACTCAGAACTGGCAGAGCCAGATCTGCTCGGCTAGCGGTCCTACCCTGTCATGCCAGCTCCAGGCCCTTTCTGCTAGCTATATATCCAGCTACCCACTCCTACAATTGATCCTGGGTTTTAAACTCTGTTCAAACTATAGAAATAATCTTAATTCATATTTCTCCAACTGAGAAATGTAAATGACATGAGCTGCTTAGCCAGCAGAATGGAGAAAGGGAAGGAGAAAGAAAGAAAACCCACACTTAATAAACGGTGTTTTATTTTCTACCATACTCATTGAAGTTTCAACATGCAGCAGAGAAGGTGACTTTAGTTTCCTGGAAACATTTCTAAATGCCTTAAAGTGACTCCATAACTCTTTCTCCCCAGTTAACTGAGCTAAAAGTAAGTAGAGTTTACCGTAACTTAGAATTAAGCTAACCTCCATGTAGGTGTTAATTGTAGACATGCAGCTCTATTTCTCTGTCAGCTTTACATAAAATGATTTGCGTTGTGCTAACCCAGGGCAAGGTGCTGTGCAGACAGGATGTTCTGTTCTGCCCACCTGCAATGTTTTAACAAACTAGGCAGAAGACAGATGGAAAGGACAACTTGCCTGTGTTACTATTTATCTCACTGAAAGGCAATACTGCAGTTTGCCACCCTCTCTTACTACTGGCTGTGTGTTGTGAGCTCCACCTCCTGAATATTTCCCTGCTCTTACTATAACTGGAACAGTAAGCAATGGGTAGTCTCCCCCAAACTTGCCTTTCTTCCCTGGGTTCCCCATATAGCATTTCCTTTACCCACCAATTCCTGCAACAAACACTTGGCTGGAAACATCATAAGCTGAAGGGATGAGCAAAGCCCCAAAGACGCAGAAAAGAAGAAATGAGGCCCAATTTGCTGTGCTGTTCTCCACAAAAGCCTAACTTTCACGGAAAATAACCACCAGCTCCTGAGAAATCACCAGCATGCCGGAACGGCCGGGCGCTGGCAGAGAGGCAATGATGTAGAAAGGAGCAACCTGGGCAGCACCGGTAGAAATCTCCCTGTGCAACAGAGCCACCGGCATCACTAAACAGCCTGAGCGATTCCTGGGTAATGTTGCTCAATCTGTGCAGCACGCGGCTGGACTCCCAGTGCCAAGAAATTAAAAACCAATCAGCTTTATTGGACTATCGATGCCAGGGCAATTAGCATTCATTTCTGACAGCATATGCCCATGCACTGCTCTGGCTCACGTGAGCACGTCCGCCCCTAGCCCAGGCGGCCGGTCTGCTCGCTCAGGGCACGGCAGGGCCTGCCAGCAGCAGAGGTGGCTACCACATCTGAGAGTCCCTCTCTGCTACCCCATTTCTTCAAAGCTATAGGAGCAACGAGGTTAGAAGCAACAGCATCCTCCACCCTTGCGGAGGAAGAGTAAAACATCCTGGCCATTAGTTCCCCTTGGATCAGTAAAACCAGCAGCACTAAAATGCTTCCTTTGTTATGTGGAGAAATAAGTTTCAAAGGCAGGAAGGGGCATTTGGGGGAAAAAATGCAGAGGATCCTTGTTTGCAGTCTACAAGAGGTTTCCCTGATGTTTTAATTAAGTGTGTATATTTAGAAGTGCTTGATAGTTAAATTAAAGCCTAGATATTAGTTCTTTAGGAGGAGCTGTGTTTTTATATCAGAGTTCTGCATTTATAATTGAGTAGAACACATCACAACAACATGTATTTAAATCAGACTATACTTCTAAATATACCTAACCTCCACACATAAAAACTCCCAGCAGGTGCCTTGTTAAACAATAAGGAACATAGGAGGTAGATTGCGGTTATGAAGCCTTCGGTGAAAACTAACTCTAATTGTGTGCTTGCATTTCTTTATCAGTTGTAATAGTAAATCTCTCTATGATACAAGAGACTTTTGCACTTCAAGCTAGGAAGGTAAGCAGTGTGATTTCAAGATATCATCTGCCTTAGTATTTAGGGCCTAAAAGCTCAGAGTATTAATATTTGATTGTGAGCACCAAAGTATCTTTGAGAAGATAAGCCTAGTCCCAAAGACTTTAAATGCCTTTTTTTTCTTCCAAATTCAAATGCAGAGAAACTAGCCATTATTCGGAAAGAAATCCCACCTTCACTCTCCAGAAAAAACATAGAATAGATATAGTGGACAATCAAAACATTACTGGAACTTTAAAAACAAACAAGCTTCTTACACATACCTTATGGAAAAGATAATACTCTGATGTTAATTAAAAGTCTTTCTGTTTAGCTTCAGGTTTTTTCCTCCTTTTATTAGAGCATTTAATGAATCTGCTAGGGTTTTTTAAACGGAGATGCTAACTATATTTACAAGTAGACTCTGACAAATACATGAGCCTCCAAATCCTTAGCTAACCCAGACCATAATTTGATCAGCAGCCTGAAGCAAGAGAGGCACGTGCACTGGTTTGTAAATAGCTTGGAGATTTTTTTTCTTGGAACGCAAGTTTTGCTGCTTGATTCCTTCATACCAGAGCACAAATGTGAATTTCAGTACAATTCAAACCCTATACTACTAAAGACTGAACAACAGAAAATTTTAGTCATGCTAACGTGAAGATTTAACTTAAAATTACCTTCTTGTCAATAAGAACAAAAAACTTTTAAATTAAAAGGCTAAAATTATGAACTTCAGAGAAAGCAAGAACACTAAATAAGATTATAGGCCCCTAAAAATAAGAGGGCAACTTTTTAGAAGCTACTTTTAGTTGCCTAAGAAATAATAGCAATGTACAAAATGACATCACCTGCCTCCTGAATCATCTGTAAAAAGCTTTAGCTACCCACAAAGCCTTTTATAGCAGGAAATTAGGTGTGAAATTTGATCTGAGACCTGTGGCCTCTTGGGAAATGTAGTTTAGTAACTGGGTACCCATCTTGTTGCAGGCCTTGTTTTCATCACTGAGGAAATTAGAGACATTTTTACTAGGCGCTTACTTTTATTTACTTTTAATCCTGCATGGCAGGTCTCTAAGTGGTCTCCTTTTAGATATGACTTGACTGAACCCTTTTCTAAGGGAAAGAATATTTGAGTTCCTCAGAAAGGGATTATGGGTAATCTGCTACTTTAAAAAGGAACGCGTGAGCACTTTTCTGGTTTAATTTAATAGGGATGGCATAGGGAGCTCTCAGGAGAAAGAAGTGCTGCTGCTGGCGTTTCGGTTAGAAAGATGGTTATTAATTTTCATCAGATGTGAGTTTCTAGATGGGGTCTTTTGTTAGGGGTCTTCTTTGAGCTGGGCGGTCTGTAGAAGCTATGAACAGCTTTTGGCCCAAACAGAGAGAATGAATAGATAGTGCTTAGAGGAGCTAGTGAGTTATTTCACTAGGGGCTCTTTTTTTTTTTTTTTTTGATTTTTTTCTTTCCTTTACTTTTCAAGCTATTCAGAAATGCTCTCTGGCCCTCTTCTGCACAGCTCCTAAGTGTTAAACTTACAAATGCTTTCTCTGGAGTTACACAAATCTCTTACAGAAAAGGTAAGTTATTAGACTGTAGTTGCTCTTCCCCAGGTATACTGTTGCCCTGGCTCTTCACTTTTCCATTGCAAGAGCCCATTCAGTGACCCTTGTTGCTGAAGTTTGAGGGGTCTCCACACTCCTGCCTCACCGCAAAATGCTTTGGGTGTTTCTGGTGTTAATGCCTCATTAATTTCTCAGGTAACCTGGCTTATCTGTAGAGGCAGAAGATTAGCACCTTTGGAAATGCTGTGCGGGGGTGTTTTCTTTACTCAGGAATCTGACTGTATTGACTATGCTGAAGAACAATTAAGTATGAGAAATCTTGCCTCCTCAACTCCTCTTCTCTTTTAGGAGGTCTAAAGAGGTTTGAACTCCGATTGTATTAACTGACAGGCAGCTTAATTTGTTCCCCTTCATCTGAGTTTCAATGTAATGATGGGCTACGTACAGCCTTGAGTAGGTGTAATGTAAGAACAACTCTCCTCTCAGCTGCTTCTCTGGTCTGTGAGAGCATGTTGGCCCGTGACACTACAGAGTTGAGGGTAAAAACCGTCATCCTCAAGGCATGCGTGTGCCTGGGGTAGGGGGATGCTGGGGGTCTTCGTACTGCTCACCAGTGCCTTTGTAGTTCAGTTCAATTTTTGAGCAGGAATGCCTAAGGCTCTAAGCCTCTCAATTATTTTTCCTCAGTATTTCTCAGCTTTTAATTGTTGCTGAATGGGAGAAAAGAGCACGGGTATGGGGTACGCCTAAATTAAATAGTTGTCCCAATTCCACCCTCCTCCCCTGCAGCACCTTCTGGGAGGTGGAATGAACGGCACCACCCAGTAGTCTCATTTATTAGAAGACACTAATGAGCACGTTCAATCTAAAGTGAAGACCCTGTTGTGCATAGGTCAGCTTCATTTGAAATCTAAGGAGACCCAGGGAACTGTTTTACTGCAAGATGTTAATTAGTTTTATTGAAAGCAACAGCAGTTTAAAAACACAACAAAAATACTTTTTCTATGACTGTTTTGTTGAGAAGATAAACTCCCAACTAGTGACTGGGAGGGAGAGAGGAGAGCAAAAAGATAACCACTTGATTGAAAAAGACGGAAAAGTATTACCATGGGCTTTAACAACTTATTATAATAGCCAATGATATCATCTTGATTTCACAGTGAAACTCAATTTTATGTGTCAGCAAAGCAATCTTAAACTGCTGAGCAGATGTCAGCTGCATATCTGCCATGTCAGTGATCAGGAAAGATGTTTTTCATGAGAAGTAGCAGAGTCATTGCAAGGAATATTATTTTTTCATATACTTTGCAATGAATGTGGAGGGTTGCAAGGCTTTAAAAAAGTGATTCCTAATCTCTGCGAGTCAGGGATTCTGTTCATTTATGCACTTTTTATACAGAATGTTTTCTGCAGCTATTGGGAGACAAGCAAGAAGCCTGGAGGAAGCTATTGGATAAGGGGCTTTAGGAGAACATTTTAGGCAGGGCTGGTATTTCAGTCCATTATTTTCAAACTAAATTCTACTGCAAATCTTGACAGTCTTCATAGAGTCTGGGTAAATTCATAAAATTATTCCCTAAAATACTTGCTCAGCCTTTTAAAATTGAATTTAGTTCCGCACCCTAGCATCCCGCTTCAGCTTCCTCTTGGCTCGTACTCCTGCAACTTGAGTTTTCACCAACACACACAGTTCTTGAAAGCACAGTTTAAATTGTTATGCATGAGTAATGATACTAGAAAGGAGTTTCGCCCACCTCTCACTATTACTAGTGGTATATTGTTGCTGGAAGCTAGGTAAGACTTTGAAACATCTAGCATAACCTCAGAGAGTGGCGCATTATGA
>WAAD01034490.1:509338-528702 GCA_013389945.1 Fregata magnificens | reverse complement strand
TCCATTTCAAGTAAATTTTCAGATTCAAACAGCGAATCATGATTTATTTAACATAATCCAAAGAATGGGACTATTCTTTGTCTGTATCTTTTATCTTCATTTTTCAAGGACTCCACCAGGGGTTGGAGAATTCCATAGGGGGTTTTTGCTTTATCTTTTTGGAACCTGTAACTCTTTATTTGATACTTTCTTTTAGGAATTAATAACTTTGAATTCTCATTTTTCCCATTCTCTTTCTTTTTGCATAGTGAACCTATCATTATTTACGATCGATGTGTATACATTTGAGAGATCCATGAAATTGAAAATTCAGCGAAGGAATTACTCAGGCATTTGAGTAATTTAAAAAAAAAAAAGAGAAAAATTCCAGCACAGAAGGTTGTTAGTCTTGATCATCTTTAGCGCACTGAAGACACATACTTCATGGGTTGCTTTTAAAAATCCATTAATGGTGCTGGAGGGTCTGCCTCCCCCCAGACTTTAAGTTTCTAAATCAGCCCCAGATGTTGTTAACACCTTTCTATTATACTTTCCTGGCATAATGTAGGAAGTAAAATAATACGTATGGTGATTAACTGATATCCTAACCTGAAATCATGGTGACTGTAATAGTGTGTTGTGCTCCACTCACCTAAGAGCACATGCATATTTTAGGTCATGATACTGGTTAGAGACTTCCACCACGAAAAGACTTTGTCCAAGTGTAGATGATGCCCTTGTGATCCAGTGAATCACAATGCAGAAAATGTCTCCTTTTAGCACTATGATTAAAGCTCAAAATATTCCAGAGATTTGCAAATGACGAACACCAAAAACAAATGACTACCCATTTTTAGCTGAATTGTTGAATTCCCTTGGGTTTGCAGAAACAGAATACAAATTTCTGAAATACTCAGCTCCTCTTCCATTAGCTTTTCTGCTTTTTCCATTTTCTCTAAATAGAAGAGGTGGAGGCATATGACAACTTTTAGAATATATGTCTAGAATACATCTCTTAGAGCATTGTAGCTGCCGCCTGGACAGAAATGCATTTTGTCTGAAGGAGTGAAATTATGAGTTAAGTGAAACAATTTGGATCAATATGAGATGAATGCTTGGTTTGGGCTTTCTTTTGCTGTGTTTTGTTTTTCTAATAGGAATAAATCAGGGCTCACAAAATGACTGACTGGTACAGGAGAAAAAATAAGCTTAGGATTCAAGGGACTGCCTTCAGTTCTCTGCTGTGATTTTACCCTTTTGAAGAATATAACCCTCAGCCTATGTGGACTTGGGTTTCTCATTTGCCAGGTGTCAGTAGCAATTTCCAGGGTGTGGTGAGGATATGCACATTGTGGATTATGGCATGTTTAGCTGTTACGGAAGCGGGAAGTAAGGAAGGTTACAGATACTCCATCATTTCAGTGATATGTTCGTGCGTGCTTTCTCCTTAGGACATCCTTCATTAACTGCCTTGTGCTCTCCAGTGGCTTAGTGCCCCTCTATTTTACTTCCTCTCAGTGCAAGAAGCAGATACGCTCATGAAAAGACATGGTTGTTTTTTATACGAGGCTCTAGCCACCATGCTAATACAGGTGCTTTAAAAGCTTTATCTGCCCAGCAAAGGCAGGAGCATTTTCCAGTGAGACTTCAAACAGCGTCATAACCCCTTCTACCTTTTGAAAGTTTCACTAAGCATTTGCTGTGTTTGTATTTCCAGATTTCCTACTTGAAGGAAAAGGAGGGAGGCAAAGGGTTGCTGTAGCAAACTGTTTAAAGTAAGCTTTTCAATTTTCCTGCAAATGTGTGAATTAGCTATCTCAAAGGAAGCTCCAACAACAAGAAATCTTTATCCTTTGTCCTCTTTCCTCTTTCCCCAGTGAAGAGGAGGGAAAGGAAAAAGGAAGTATAAAACTCTAATTTTCTTTCTCAGTTTTACTGGGCCTACCAAGATTGTCAGAAGTGTCTTTAAATTTCTGAGCCTTTTATTATTCAAAAGTCCTAACCCCAAATCTCAAAACCAAGGAAGATCTTAAGAACTTTCAACATGAACAGTGAATAGATACAAATACAAATATTCAAGATATAATCATAATAAAAACAGTGTGTAGGCAGGATTATAAATTACTAGGCTTCAGGCAGACCCCTCCATAGCTTTGAGGGCTCAGTGGAAACCTCTGGAGGAAAAGCTCAGAAGAGCTTGTGCCTGAGATTTTTCATCTTGCTCTGTTTCTCGCTGCTGCTAGAAATGAGACTTTGGATTAGAGCCTAACACTGTGCTGGGATGATAATTCCTTTAGGCTTGTGATTCAGAAGTGAAAATAATCAAAGGTAATATACTGAGAAAATAGGGGCTAAAGCTTTTATGGTTTAGTGTAATATCACTTAATGTCAGAAAGTAACTCATCCTTATTAGGAATTATGAACAAACCTCTATCATTCATCTGCATTTCATGGTATATCAGCAATGCCTTTTTATTTGGATAGATCAAATAAAACCAGGAGTTCTGGGACCAGGTCCTGGAAAAAGAAAACAGTTTTCTTTTTCAAAGCATCTTTGCTTCAGCTGCTGCAAGGACTTTTTTTTTTTTTAACAGAGAGGTCCCAATCCTGTAGTCCAGATGGGACCTAGCAGACCAACTACACCGGATCTGCTGCCGGCTCCCCTCACTTCTCTTAGTCTGGGGTCTGGGAGCCTGCTCTGCGTTCCCCCTTATCTGTTTGGGGTGGTTTTTTTGGGAGGGTGGGCTGCAGTGTCCTGTGAGATGGGAGAAAAACAGGAACATGTTCACTTGCATTTCAGTTGCATGACAACTGCATTTCCTGTGGCTTGATGAGAGGGTAGAGCTATTCATTAGGTCTACGGTCTGCTTATATCAGAATTTTGGGCACTGTTGCCTTGACACTTCTAAATTGCACTATGTTTGAATTTTTGAGATTTACTTCTTATGTGAAGCTATGATTAGGGAGGGCATTTTAAAATATAAGAAGCATCAGAAAAATATTGTTGTTCTGGAGGCACAAGAGAAGTGCTCCATTTCCAAAACTGGTATGATATAGGATGACAGTATAATAACAGCCTTTCTTTGTATGATTTCATTGTGAGCTCTCAGAAAACACATTTCATTTCCCAAACCTCTCAAAAGCTCTGCAAATACCTGCCACTGGAGAATAGGCCAGTTTAGTCCTGCTGCTGTTATCCCAGCCTCAGAGGGTGCTTAGCAGACGAGCAGAACGCATCGCTATCCATCTCCTCTCCACTGGATAGCAGCTTTGCTCAGTTAATTATTTTTGGTACAGCTGCCCCAGAGAATGCGTTAACTGTGAGGCTTGTATCTGGCTGTGACAGGATAACAAACAAAGAAATAAATAAAAGTCAAAACCAGTGAATCTGAAGGAGCTGACTGGTGAAAGAACTCTTCTAACTTTGTGTTCCCTGTTGATAGGGTAACACTTTAAAATGTTTTCTCAGTTTTATGGTTATACATGTGTCTGGTGACTGAAGAAAGGCTTGATTTGTGTTTTCCCAAAGGTCCCCTTACAATGCCTGTGGTACCTCATCATCCCTTGGCCCTTGCAGTTTTTAGAGAGCAGCTTCTCTAAGAAATGCTCTGGGTTTCTAGAAATGGCTCACACAGCAAAGACTTGCCAAAAAATGCACTAGAAAGAGTCACTTGCTGTATACAACTAAAGCCAGTGGATTAGGGACTATATCCCTCTTCAGCAAATATCTCCTTGTGTACGAAATCAGGTTAAATTCAGTTTACCCTCCAAGATGTATTTGTGGATGGCATAGCCCATAAGGTTGACACATAACCAATAAATTAGCTGCTATGAGAATAGTAGCTCCTGATATTTGTGGTTGTTTGACAGTGTTAGATAAATATCTTTTAGATATCTGAACCTAGAAATGGGTACATTTGTCACTGCAGATTGAGAGGTCTGCAGATTTTAGACATTATTTTGCAAAATAATTGAAAAGGGTGTGTTGGTAGGAGGTAAGACCTTGCTGAACTCTTAGGCTCAGATAACTGTAAAAGAGGAGAGATGGAAAATGCACTGTTCTGAGTATTGTGCTTGTTTTTCTTTCTATTCCCTGATAAAACCTGAAAAAAAAAAGAAAAAAGAAACCTCTACCATGAATTACCACAGGGCTGACACTGACTCTTGTTTTTCTTGAAAATGCAGATTGCACATTAGTTGTCTGTTCATTACAGGTATTAGTTGGTATATTTAACAACCTATGATTAATCTGTGATCACCATGCCTCTGGTTAAAAAAAGAGGTAAGAGGCATGTTTTGTACATCAAAACCTTGCTTCTTTAGATAGTGTCCAGCACAGATGATCCCAGTCAGGAAGAGAGAATCCAGGAAGGGAGCTGCTTTAGCACTGTGCGTTGAAAAGGAGAAATCAGAAGGAAAGAACAACTTTATTCTTGTACAAATTTAGTAGCCCTTAGGACACAGAACACAAAAGTACTTAACTCTTCCTTGATGTGGAGGAAAATATCCCAGAATTAGAAAGTGTAATTATTTCCTTGTTCATTTAGTACTTGGGACTGTTTTGGAATCTGCCCCCAAAGCAAGTTAACTGCTAACTGGTGTGATGGAGATATTTGAACTGCCGGACACTGAGGATAGACCACAAATCTGTTTAGGCCTCCAAAGTAGAAAGGTTCTCCTTCTCACAGAATGGAAAAGGATTTGAGTCCCTGACTACATTCTGCATCATCCTGGCCTGTCATACAGGATTTCTAAAATTGTTCCAGGAGATCAGTGGTTGCACGGCAGGAAAGAGACACTGGCCTCATGAGAAGTTAGGAGATAAATGGAGAAGGTAGGAGTAAATGCAGAAGGTAGGTGTTAAGGCCACATGGTTAATTTGCTTGAGCTAATTGATTTCTTAAGATACATTTCAGCTTGTGAAGTGAAAGGATTTATGCAAGAGGAGGTGCTACAAAAGGTGACTTAATATATGGCCTCAAAACAGATGGAGACATGGAGAGACTGAAGAGTGGAAGGGAAAGGAGGAGGTGGCACATTACATCGACACTGTCTCCCCAGGAGAGAGGATGTGAGCATGTAATCCTATAATACACATGTCTTGGTTGTACATCTCCATAAATAATGCACTAAAAATAGGAATCTGGAATAGCCTTCAGTATGAGAATTTAGTTCTTAATTCCTATGTAGAGGTCCACGCATTCAGTTCTGGGGACTGATCGTTCAGTCACATATGCCAAATGAAATACCAACTGCTTCATACTACTAGCATCTGAGAGAAGACAGACTCAGAGTTTGGAGGAATTTTTTCATTCTCCATTTTCCTCCAAGAGAGGTTTCATTTTTTTAAAATATGAGTTAAAATATTAATTGAAATGTTTAATGCTAACTTTGGCATGGATATTAAGGCAGACTTAAGCCTTTGCTTTATTTGAGGCTGTGTGTGTCAAAAGACGGTTCTGTGCTGTTTTTATAATAACTCTATCATTGAAGTGAAGTTCTGCTGACAAGCTAGTTGCTGCACATCTGTGAAGTCTAATAGGTGTGCATTTCCTTCTTTCCCTGGGAGATTCCTTTCCATGCTGAAGACTGGCAATAGCTGTTGTGAGCAGGACACCACATTTGCCTTTTCACTTCAAAACATGCCCTCTCCAGCATCTCTCAGTCCTTCTGCAGTTGGAGTTTATACGAGGAAAAAGGGGTTTTTTTTCCCTGAAAGTGTTCCAGGCTATCAAACTCCTATTGATCAGAGCAGCACTTTCAGTTTTTATCCCAGACGTGTGATAATTCCCTGTGGGCTTAACCCCAATTCCAAATTGCCATATAGACAACAACAGCCCTTTCTCAGACATATTCTTAATCTATTCCCACCAATCATTGATTTGAGAGTATGATATTTCACTGTCATCTCAAATGGAGATGATTAAGTCTCTCAATCTTTAGTCTAAAGGAACTGACATGAACTACCCTGACAGGACAGCTTCCCTCTTCATCTCTCCTGCATTTCAAAAGATGCCTGAAATGAGCTGATAAATGGGATTTCAGATGATGGGAGAACCTAGTCAGCAAAGCCTGTCATGCCAGACTCCCTCAATCTCAAAGGTTGCAAAGATGCTGACTCCTGGCAAAGTTTTATAGACCTTGGATGACTAAGCAATCTTCATTAACTCAGATTTGACTAATTGCTCATTTAAGGAAAACAAATAGAAACAGAAAAAATCAGAGCCAACAAGCCAAATGCTGTGAATAGGATATAGTGAAAATTGCTTGAAAGCCAGCTTTGGGGCATGTGTGCAACCCTTTTTTTAATTTGCTGCTGTTCACATCTTTCTCGCTACTGCATTTTTGTGAATACTGAAGGCTGGCGTACTGGCCATAATTTTCACAGCTATTCCTTTGTTATCCACTAATTGCACACTTTTCACCTTTCTTCATTCTCCTATTTAGAGCATTTCAGTAAAAAGGATGCAACAGAAAAATTTCATACCTCCTGTGAGTAAGACCTCACTAGAATTTGCAAAAAAATCTGGGGGATGAAAATCAGGTACTCAGCATAATCTAGCTGCAACCTGATTTTCTATTCAGCGCTGGTCCTCAAACACTAGCATAAGTCATCCATGCGTTCTTTACTCACCTCCCATTTTTACCATCCCTGTTTTACTCCTAGCCTGTACTATTAGTCTAGCAGCTTCTGGAAGACCTGAATCTAGTTTTGATTTAGTCACTGACTAAACCAAAAGTATTGCTTATCTTACAGTTCCCTTCCTGGCGTGGTTTTTGTCTTGGAAGTGTAGTTTATAGGTTTAGTGGGGCTGGGGATTTGTTACCGTTCTCTGTTCATAGTTTTTATACAGTCCTTTGCTGAGGCCCTCATTCCACCCACAGCCTCAAAGTACTCCAGTAATACACCTCAAAAAAAAATTTCAGGTGAGTTACTTAGTCAATGAGAATTGGCAAATTCACTGGAGTTACATTTAGCACATGAGCAAACGATGGGGGGAAAAAAAAAAGAGAAAAGGGAGGCTATATTCATCTGGTAATTTATTCATGATGAGTAATTTGACATTGTCTCACACACCAGCTTGACTGTCAGGAGTGCTCAGATGGTTTTGTAATGAACTTGTTTGAAAGGTGCTTTATTTAAAGAAAGGCAATTCTTCATGGGCAAGAGTCACTTTGCAATGGGAAAATAAACATGGCACTTAACATCGCTAGTATCTTATTACTCATGTTCCCCTGGGCAGCAGAAGGCATCCCAGTTTGGTCTTTGCCCCTGTGCCCTTCATGACCAATTGCCTGATTTCAGCTGAAAGGCTGCTGATTGTTGGCTTTATAGTGTCCCACTAACCTTAGAGAAATGCTATGGTTCTGTACTCACCTGAACAGGCTGAAAGGAAGAACTTTTTTGTCCAAATGTGTCCAGTCCAGGTAGTGGTACATGTGGCTTAGGGCCCTGGTGGAGGTAGTTTCAAGTTTGCCAACTGCCCAACACGACAGCACCCTGATTCCCCTCTATTCCTGTAATATCCAGGTGTGCCTTCAGGATACATAGCTGTTACTGGAGAGGAGTGTTTCTTTTCTAATATTGCTTTCTGGGCTCTCTGTGGAGGTCTCATGCATCTCACAAGGATGGGTATACAAATAATGGATGTTTTGACTTGTTCTGGAATGGATGATTTGGAGGCAGGCTCTCCCATCCTACCTCGTACGTGCACTTACGGTGTGGGTCCCTCCCATGGAGTATTGACAGGGTCCTTCAGGCCACTTTGGCGCCTGCTTCTCAAGACACTGGGGAATATACACCAAGGCAATGCTTGCCTTAATCTTTAATACACATCCTATATACTTCCATGTCCCTTCTTGCTTAACTGTTGAAGTGCGATAGTGTTAAGCCCTCTGATTAATCTCATTTATAAGAATAAGCCTGATTTCAGTTAATGCCAAGCATTTTTATAAGCGATTTGTGAGTGTTTTAACTGTCTGTCCATACATTTTCAGAGGGTTGTTTTTTTTTTTTTTGCACTTCCAAAACTGTAAGTTAAGGAGACACTTTGAGATGAAGTTTGGTAATTTGATTTCAGTGGGAATTAAGCCTCTGAATACTTATTTAGCATCAGGGTCTTTAAGCATTAGATATCAGTAGCCAAATTCTTAATTTTTGTTTTAAGCTGTGAAACAGAGTTGTTGCTTTGCCAATTCAAGATACAATTTCCTTTTAAACATCCCCACAGGCTCTTGTGAGACAACAGACACAAATCACTTTATATATTTTGGCAATTCCCTTATTTTTGGAGGCAGCACTCATACTGTGAATTGCTAGCATTTTCATTAAATTTATTATTATTATTATTTTTAACTAATGCTCACCCTGAATCATTTTCATGGCTCTGGATGGTCTTTTTCTGTCTCTGTTCTGTTAACAGCAAAACTAAGCTGTTGCTCTGCCTTGTTATGGAGTTCTTAATGCTGCTGTGCACCTGTCTGCACGCTTTTATGTTTTGTTCCTCATAATGAAGTCCAATGGCTGCCAAGCTGGTGGAGGAGGGAGAACACTTCTGTTTGACACCAACATGTTGAACCATTTGTTCAAAACTGCAACTCCTTTAATCGTGCATGCTGCATCTTAATAGAGAGCCTTGTTGAAGTTAATTGTTTCTGTTGGCATACCCCAACACTCAAGATGTTCCAGAGTGAATCACAATGGTACCTCTCCTAGACTTGATATAATTTATTAAAAGCTACATTCATTTGAAGGTGAAACATTGGCAACAGCCTTTAATTTAAATCCTGTGACAATTTTGTCAGTTTTATACACTGTGTAGCAGTAAAAAATTATCCTTGGTGGGGGGAAGGGGGAAGGATAAAGGAAGTAACCTGTAATTGTCATAGGAAGCACTTCAGTAACAATACAGAGAAATAGCTGTTCTGGGCTGGAGTGAGAATCCATGCGGTTGCTTGTGGCCATTTGGGCTGCCTTAAAAAGCTGGACAACTCAGAATTACCTAAATTCATCACAAATTCACGCTAGAAACCTATAAACTAATTCATGCTAGCAAATTCTAGCAAAACTGGGTTTCTGAGCAGCACAGTAGCAAGTGAAAATGAAGTCAGGTTAATGCAGGGCAATTCTTATTAGAAAGGACAATTTATTAAATAACAGTGGAAACCGTATGCAGTTGTATAAAGCAGTGGTGTATTTAAGAAGATGTATATTTGCATTGGATCCTGTTACTCACAGAAAGCTGCAAAATGGTCCTCAGGAGGAAAGAAAGGAAAAAATATCCAATGACATGCTTCTAAAGTTTATTTTACTTTGACTGCAACAATATATTCTACCTGTTTTTAACTTCTGAAAGTGATGAACAACCTGAGCTGAAACTTTATCTAAAAGCTGAATTGTAGCAGAGAATTTGTCCCAATTGTTGTTTGACAATTGAAAATGAAGTTTTATCAGGAAAAATGTCAGTCAACCTTCTCTTTATGGGGCTTTGCTAAATTCCCCTATGCTAAAGACAGTTGTAGTTGGGTTTAATTGCCAAATACAAAAGGGCAAAGGGTTGCGTGAGGAAGTAAGTATGCCACACATATAGAAAAGGCCAAGGAAATACTGATTTATACAGCTCAAAATTAAAATATTTGCCACTTCCCACTTAGCCAGGTCCCAGCTGGCTTGAAGCGAATCGCATTCTTCCTGATGAAATGGTCCAAGATGACAGTGTTATTGAGGATGTAATCT
The DNA here is from genome assembly GCA_013389945.1 of Fregata magnificens. NCBI lineage: Eukaryota > Metazoa > Chordata > Aves > Suliformes > Fregatidae > Fregata > Fregata magnificens. The sequence continues at coordinate 518,987 of WAAD01034490.1, read as the reverse complement.
TCTCCTCCTCCAAATAAAAACAATCAATTATTGAAAAGAATGAAAAATTATATGAAAAGAAATGGTGAAAAGGCAAAGTGCCAGAAAGGGAAAAGACTTGGTTTCATTTTGCTTTTTTGTTCCCATAAGACACATCAAATGACATTCACACCATAACATACACCCCTAATAATGGCAATAATAACAGCAATACATCTTATTGCATACAATACCTGTAAGCAGATGGCATTCTTGGAGCTTCTCAGTGAAATACAGTGATGTAAAAGGCTATAGTTCCTGCAAGATTAAAACAAGGGACAATTAAAACAAATTCAATACAGAAATAAAGTCAGTGTGCCATTAAGGAATAATTTTGAAAAAAAATCCAAACATGTATAATAAGTGATATATGATTCTGTTTGGTTTTGTAGCTCTTTGCAGATTTGCCACTCAAATGAGAGGTAATCGTATAATAAGGTATATGTCAGCTCTAATCCTGTTTTCCACTTAAACATATAAACAAATGGAAAGGAGTTCCTAGTGTGGTGAAGTATATGGCAGGGAGGTGAATGTTAATTTTAAGAAGCGTGATGCAATTTAAAACTCAGGGACTCCCTTAATTTCCATAACCCTGATTCTGCAACAGGTGCTGCGAGGAAAGGGGAAGGGTGGGAGCAGATTTCTACCTGACCTTCTCTGTACGCTTGAAGACAAAGAATTACAGCTGGGAGTGGGGACTGCCCAAGCCACCAACATTCAAAGGTCACAGAGAGGCAAAGCAGCACCAAAACGTAACCAGCAGCTTCTCCAGACAGAGTCTGCACACTTGTGATTTCTTTCAAAGAGATGCCGCCACCCTGGACCCTTGCTGAATTTAGAGGATTTGTTTAGATATGCTGTTCTGGAGGCAAAAAGTCTGGAGAAATTTTTTTAAACCCAAAGTGAGGCAGGGTAATCGCTGTTACAGCATTGTAAGGCTCAACAATTAGTCTTATGGCATTAATAAGAAACATAAAGCTCTTAGCTTTTTGGCTTTCAGGCAAATAATTATCTTCCTTGTGCTGGAAGTTGATGATAACTGCAGGCATGCTTTAGAATTATTTTTCTTTTTTTTTTAAAAGGAAGAGACTATTTTTTGAAAGGGTTTTATTCACATAGGTCAGAAATGACCTCCCTCTTGAACAGACAGGTTAACTATTTTAAGACTATTTGTTTGCTATGAGTGCAAATACTCGTCCATGTTTAATTGTATTTTAAGAGCATCACATTGGTAATTGACTGTGACATCTTTTCTAGGTCTTCCTCCTAATTCTCAGGCTTTCATTAAAAAATAAAACTCAAGCTTGGCTTTCAACTCTGAACTCAGAAAATGCTTGTAAATTAGCACTACGGGAATATCAGCTTGAGAAATCAGTATCTACAGAGTATTTATTTGTAGAAATCTGTGTTCTTTGAAAACTAAACAAAAAAAAAACAAACCCCAAAGAAAACACCTCTGGGCACTGCCTTGGTCCCTGTGGGTTAGAAATCTGTATATTTCCCTAGGTTTTATCTGCTTATTTTGGCACGGGCTCCTGCGGCGAGGAACAGAGGACGTGCTCTAGGTGCACACTGCTTGCTGCCACGAAGTTCTCAGATTGAGTTTTGACTGATCCGTGGGCTGGGGGGAGCGGCAGCGTTCCTCACAGCTGTGCATCTGGGACACAGCGGAGCTCTACTCCAGCCCATTTGATAAGCTTTAGGATCAAGTCCCACAATTTGTATTCAGGCAAATCTCCCATGCAGCTCGGCAGGTTTTCTCTCCTTCAAGAGAGAGGAGTAAAGACTCGACTCCCTGAGAGTGCCAAAAGGGAAACTTGCTTACATTTCTTTTTATTTTCTCTTCCCTTTCCCTGAAAGGCAATTGCTTGGAATTTTTCTTCATTCCAGCCACCAAAACCAAATCCAGCAGAGAGAAGTGATACTAAGCACAGTCCTGGAGAAAAGAAGTACTATAAGAGAGAAAGCTTGAAAAAGTCATTAAAGCAGCTGATGTTTTCTCATATTCTTTATCTCCTCATTAATTATTAGGAACATTTACAATTGCCATCGCCTGGTGTCCCAAAAATTCCTTTATCCAATCATGTTAATCGTGGTCAAAATCAGTAAATCTCATAGTGGACATAAGTCTTTTTTTTTTTTGCCATCATGTAATGTCACCACATCTTCCTGTCCTTATCATACTGTCAAGATATGTCACCAGGCAAGGAAAGCACATCCAAATTTGGGAAGCATCAGTGCTTCCTCCCTTGTTTCTTTTCTTCATGGATAATTTCTTTCCTGTGGAAATTACGAATTCTTAACTATTGCATGGCAGGAGCAGCATGCAGACAAGCAGCTAGTTTAGTAGGTCTCCAAAAATAGATTGCCCCATATTCTGACGTACGTACAATCTGCCAGTGAATGTAAATCATGTTCTTGAGACACTGTGAACTTTGGTGGATTGAGGATACACTAAAGTAGCTATACACCCAGCCAAGTTTGTTATTAGTGACAATATGATAGCGAAGAACAGAGCACAGTGCAGGCAAAATATCCATGTTAATCCAGACTTTGGGAAGCATTTTGAACCCTGCCCTAATGTCTGGTTACTCTGGGTACTTTGCTGGATTTTTCTCTCTGTTATAGCTCTAAGAGCTGCAGGTGCTGTCCGCCTAACAGAACAGACATGCTTTTACGCTCTGTCTGCCACACTATATTTTAAATGCCTTAGCTATTCCATTTAAATGTAATGAGATGGGTACTGTGCATCTATCTGATGTCAGTTGATTGCAGAAAGAGCATTCAGTTGAAGTTTAATTAGCGTGTAACTGATAAGTCCAATTACTCTATAATGATTTGGAAATTACATGAGCTACATATTTTGTGATTGTGGCCTTATATAAAACACAAAACTTGCGAGGAAATTCCAGCTATTTAATGAACACTTTAAAAAAGCTATTCTGAATTTAATCAGATATCAATTAGTTGGAAAAGAGAGATCTTAAACTAACATGTATTAACAGCGTCAGTTGGCAGCAGCCTTCCCATTGAGTCAACTGCAGCACGAAAGCCCATTTCCACCACAGTGTGTAATGTAGCACAGAATGTGCAGTCCATACAATGCCTCTTATTGTGCTGAAATTTTGTAAGAAATTAAATTATTCCCTTATACTGGGGCTGGATCTGATACATAATTAATTCTGGCTTGTTTTAAAAGATGCCTACATAATTAGCAATGCATGGAATATATTATCTCTGGCATATTTTTAAAACCTTAGTAGTTTCCCTTTGAAACTAGCCCTTGCTCTTTAATTAACAGATAACGTATTGCAATATTAAATTTGACATGTTGCCATTTTGGCAGCATTTGAAGTGATGTTGTTCGTTATGGTTGCCATGGAGCGTACTTCATGTAATTTATGATCATGTGTCCTTATTGATGGAAGAATATCTTGAGGACAGCACCCACAATGTTACTTCAGAAATGCTGGTTTATATTTAACTGCGTGCTCTGGAAATCAGAGTAATATGGGCAGTGGGAGTATTTTTACTGCACATCTCTGATGTTGCATGGTTATTTCCCAATGAACTGTGCAAGAACAGTTCTAGTGTCAGAGGGGGAAGTTTTGGGAAGGCATTGGAGCCTAGTCTTCAAAGCCAGTTAGCAGAGAAAAAACATTGTCTGAGAGAACTAAGGACAGGAAGGTTAGGTGTTTTCAGTGAATTGTCACCTGAAGGAGTATGAGTCCTTTCCCATTAAACTCTGCAGGGATCCTAGCTAGACTGGTCATTCAAGTTAGATGCTAAATTGCCTAAAGTTAGAGGTCATTAGTAATCATTAACATGCTTGGAATTGTCCAAATATAAGTATAACCTGGAAGTAAGACAGCCTAACGTGCCTTTCTTTAAATAAGTTGATAGGAAACACAAAATACAGCAGAAAAAATGATGAGTGTTGAATTTTCTCATTAAAGTAAAAAAAAAAAAAAAGGCTTTCATTTCCTTCTGCTAGATTTCTCTTAGCCTTTTAATGTGACGTATGACTCCTACTGTTTCTGGTCCATCAAAACACTATTAAAATACAACAATAACAAAAGATTCTGCATTTGTTCATGGCAGAAGGAGGGAAGGGGAAGGTTACAGACCTATTGTTTCTCTCTCTACTCACAGCCAAAGGGTTTTTTATTCTCTGGATATATTTGGGTACCAGATGGCAGATTGATTTCAAAGTTGTCAAGCAGATTAACCGAAGTTAAGATCCTGAATCCGTTTGGGGGCCTGATGATCCTGCTTAGCAAAGATGCCAATGATCTTACCCAAAGTTGGCCATTTGGTACTTGAGAAAATAAAACAGGCTTGTAAGTCCAAATGTTAACTCAGTTTTAAAACTTCATTCTGAAAAAGAAATGTTAGACTCTTCGGAAACAAAGGAGGAGGCAAAACAATGTGTCCTCCGCTGAAATATTTTCCTTGGTTTTCTGTGACAAAGACTTTTGATCTGGATTCCAGGAATACCAAGTCTCTCTCTTTGCCTTCTCTCTCTGAGCTTTCTAGAGGAGCAGCTTGCTCTTGTTATGTGAACAGAGGGTGCCACTACCACAGGGGCCCAATCTAAACCAGTTCCCATAGGCATGATAATGAATCATGGAAGCATGAGAAAGATGAAACAATTTATATGCTCTAAGTGCAGAAGTGCAAAAGACAAGCTGCTTGCACCCATTATCTCCACTGCAATTAGCACTGCTGATCTTGCCCAAAATTCATCTGTGACTGAGTGATCACAGCAGTTGAATAGCCCTGAACGCTTTAAGTAGTCTAAGGTATTGGGCTCAGATGATGTCAGCATGGTTATTAGAAGTGCCTAGAAAGCAAGGTAATTCCAGTTGCCTTTTTGACCGCCTTTAGTATAGCAGAATCATACCATGAAGTCAGCTGGTGATGCTAATAGTGTTCAGATGCATTGTTGTCCTGCTGTCTAACCCTGGCCTTACGGAGCAAGACTGTGTGATCGGAAAATGCTGCCTAATGGTTCTTGTAATACACACTTTTGCTGATAATAATTTGTAGCTATCCACAGAGCTGGCATAAAAGAAGCCATGGAGAACATTAGGTCTACACAGAAAGGGATCCTCTCATGTGTCGAGCTCATATTCCAGAAGAGATAACACAGTTTTGTGGGGTTCGTTATTTTCAGTTATTTTTTCTATTTCTCCAGTAAAATTTCCCGGGATGTTGAAACAGAGCAGAAACAAATGGAAAAATATCAGGCCAAAGTCGATTTTTTCAAAGTGGAAAGAAGCATCGATATGTTCTAAGTAATCCTTACCTCAGCACGGACTGTTTGACAAAAAGCAACCAACCAATCAAACAAAAACTATTGAGATGGATTTGTGCTGTAGGAGCATTTTGTGGAGTGCATAGGTTTGTGTATGTATGTGTGTTTGTGTTCTACCTCCAAACTCCTTGGGTCTGGTTCATCTACAAGAAACAAGACAGGGACTGAACAGCCCAATGATGCTTTAAAACATTTGTGCCTTTCCCCAAGCCTTACCTCAGCATGGCAATCTGAGAGGCTGAGTAAGAGACCTTGCTTCACTTGCAGTGGTGGGATTTGAGCTGTGTTCTTAAAAGCTCAACATGCAGGGCTGGCTTTACTCTGACAAAGTCATGCCACCTCAAGGCAACTCGGAAGGTACTGCAGAAGCCTGGAGAAGGCGTCATTTCTCCCCCTTTTCGTTGCTAAAAACAAGGCGAAGTGGGGAGAGATCTGTGAGTGTGGCTTTAATGAGCTGCAAAAATGGCACAGTGATTCAATATGAGCCAGAAGTTAGTCAGGCTGAGTAGCAAAATGACACTTTCTTTTAAAAACACCACAAAAGCGTACTGTAATTTTGTATAATTACTGATCAATTGCTATTGATTTATGCCTCTCAGTTGCCATCAAAGGACCAACTAGAATTTAGCCTGAGCACCAAACAGCAACTGGATGCCTTTCTAATAGGATGTACTAAATAATTATGTACGATGCACCTGGACTTCAGGATCATAGAGACTTCTGTCATGGGAAATTGTAACATAAGAGCCTGACTTTTTTAAAAGCTCATTTCTCCTGAAAAAGAAAATGTTTTCCCCAGTGGGGCAAGTCTTGTCATTTGCTAACACACTGACTCATATTTATCCTGTTGCAAAGACAAGGGTCCAGATTATCAGTCCCACCTAGTTTTGGCACTTAACTAAAGAGTGTCAGCTAAGACCCTAGCTATTGTAGGCTCCTTCATTTGCTAAAAATAGGGGAGATGTCTTCACTGGTGGTCTAATGCATTATGAATGCAAACCTATTCATTCCTGACTGCCATCACAGGCACTGACTTTTTCAGTCACATTTCTTGCTGTTTTATGACTGGTAGTTGATTCAACACTACCTGGACTATATCTTGTATAATAGTCAGGGACATGCTGCGAGGAGTAGGATGGGGCTCCTGTCCACCCCACAGCCAGTACCTGGGTCTGTGGGCTCCATTGCTGAGCTGCTGCTGCAGACTCCAGCTGTAGCAGGACTGTGGGTCCATACAGGGAGAATATCCGTTCCCTGGCCAAAATAAAAGCTGTATCTGGCACTGTTGTGGCCAAATGTGTCTACCGATGAGGGGATGAGTAATATGTTCAGAGCCTGACCTTTTAGTAGTTTTGTGGAATAATTTAAATCAATATTGCTGGATGACGAATTATAATTTCTGTCATCTGACACAATGTTCTGGGGGAAAAATTGCCTCTCTGAGGAGCATAAAATGTGAAATGGAAACAGCAAAAGCTTAGTTTTCCTTTCTGCTTGCTCCCTTGGCAGTGAAAGGAGACCAAAGCCTCAAGAGAGATGACAGTGTGAGTTTTGACACACCACCTGTATTTTCAAGGGCCGCCAGGCTGTGGTGTGTGTCTGGATGTCTACAGGCACTGGACATCTGTGTGCCACTGCCCTCGAACAGTCTGTGAAGAAAATGCTTCCATTTGCTTTTTCTCCCTTCCAGCTGAGACAGTGGTGTTTTTAATTGATTGTTATGAGGGCGGAATTTAAATAAAATGAAAAAGACAGCACTACCACAGTGCGTGCTATTGATTTATGGTTTCTTTTTCGAGCAGAAAGTGGCAGGTTACAGGGCAGAGAAATACTATCGGAGAAGGCAAAAGGATAAAAAGGGGTTATAGAAAAAGGAGGAGAAAGAAGGTTAAAAAATGCACCTATAGAAGAGGGAGAGACACTCCAGAGAATGGGGATTGCAGGAAAAGGGCATCTCCAAGAATGCTTGGGTAGCGTAACAAAAGGAAAGGAAACACCAATCTAAGGAGAGGGTAGGCAAGTCAAATAAGAGATGGGGCAAAAAAAGAGGTAGAGAACAGGAGTTGAACCACTTTTTCTCAGTGTTGAAATCTGGAGTCCCCTCTGCTTTCCTAGGCTGTTTGCCGTATTGGGATGGTGTTCTCCAACGCCGCTGGTGGAGGCTTCTCTTGCTTAGCACCAGTTAGGTGCACTGGGCTGCTCAGCTGGACCAGTCACAGGTCCTACCAGTTTTCCTGATGAGTGTTCCTGGTAAGTCTTTTCCAGAGCTTGGAAAGTTAAATCTCTAAGGGTGATCAAAGAAACAAAGTGAGTAGCCAGGAATACTGCATGGTAAATACATAGCTAGTTACAGTATAGGTCAAATAGATTAATTAATAAAATGTCCTGAAAGATAAAAGCAACAGCCTATGATATGTAACTAGATCTGTAGTCCAGGGTCTCATCTTTGGAAAACCAGCACTTGTGGGATATTTTTGCTAAAAGATGACGGAAGGCCAGGGTTAAGCCAAATGAACTTTCTTTCAAGGCGTATCGGAAGTTAGAGAGGCAGGGAGTGATGATTCATCATTCAGAATTCTCAGAATAGATTTGCTAAATTTACAAATTCCATGTTAATTCCGATTCTCTTCTCCAGCCTTGACAGGCAACAGCTGTTTGCTTTGTTCTACTTTACTCCTTGGCTTCATAATTTTGACACCAAAACATACCTGTTTGTGTGCTTTCTGTAAGATCCTGGATTGGTTTGGAAGATGATGGTAGGAAGGGGATCGGTCAGTACAGTAGTGAAGGAATGCAAGAGAATATTTTTTGCTTTGTTTCATTTTCCACTGCCCGTTTTCTGTAATTACTCTAGAAAAGACTATTTGTAGGCATATTTCTGGAAAGAATGAAGTTTTGATGATTGCAGGATATTTGGGCAATTCAAACATGCATTTCTTTGAGAAGTTGGTTCTTTGCCCTCTTTCAAACACAAAGACCCAGAGCACTGTGACCTCATTGGTCAATCAAGCAAAACAAATGGAATTTGAAGTAATTAATACTTGCCATAATGTGCTTGGGAATATGCTAACAACTGAGAACTATTTGCAGAGAATTAGTTCAATTAATTAAACAAAGATGAAACTAATGAGATAAATTATTCCTTTTGTCCAGGTCTAATAATAAAATATCAGTGATAGGTTTCTTTTGGCTGTTGCACCGCTGATGCCTTCATTGATGAGTCTTGCATCTTTGAGTAACCAAACAAAGGCATAAAATGTAACTTTCTCACAGTATTTTTATTCTGGTTTGCTTTGGAAGTTGGGGTACCATCTCCTGTCTTGGACTTCTACGTTTTAGAAGGACTGAGAATTAACTAGTGTCAAGTGATTGTAGATCTAGTAACCAGAATGGTGAGAAGAACTGGAGCTGCACAACTGCTAGAGAAGGGGGGATGCACAAAGATTAAAAAAAAAAAGTGGAGGAGGATGAACTGCTTTGTATATTTGCTTGGGCTAGGACAAATTACCATGGAATAAAATAATGTTGAGAAGTTCTAAAAAAATAATCTAACTGGAAGGTTAATTAAACCTGAAGGGGATCATCTATAGTCTCCACCCTCAGAGGTTTTTAAGAACAGCCTAGGCATGACCTTAAGTCTAATATACTTCACCTTTGAACATGGGAGATAGGTAATGTGAACTTTACCCATGTTACTGCCATGTCTGTGATTCAGACACAAGTTGTGTAGGAAAGTAAAAATTTAAACAGTGAGAGTGTTCCTTTTCACCCATTAATTGAGCCAGGAGACCCACATGGATGAGCAAAGAGCTTCTGGAGCAACTCAAAAGCAAGAGGGAGGTTTACAGTATGTGGTAAAAGGGACTTGCCACTTGGGAGGAATATAGGAACGTTGCCAGAGACGCAACAAGGCCAAGGCCCGATTGGAACTCAGTCTGGCAAGGGATGTCCAGGATAACAAGAAAGGCTTCTTCAGATACATCAGCAGTAAAAGGAAGACTGGGGAAACTGTGGGCCCGCTGCTGAACGAGGTGGGGGCCCTGGTGACGCAGGATGCAGAGAAGGCAGAGTTACTGAACACCTTCTTTGCTTCAGTCTTTACTGCTAAGGCTGGCCCTTGGGCATCCCAGCCCCCAGAGGCTAGAGAGAAAATCTGGAGTAAGGAGGGCTTCCCCTTGCTTGAGGAGGATTGGGTTAGGGATCACCTAGGCAAACTGGATCCTCATAAATCTATGGGCCCCAACGGGGTGCTGAGGGAGCTGGTGGATGTTCTTGCCAAGCCACTCTCCATCATCTTTGAAAGGTCATGGAGGA
>WAAD01034490.1:419834-508694 GCA_013389945.1 Fregata magnificens | reverse complement strand
CAAGTCCAGCGGAGAGCCACAAAGATGATCAGGGGACTGGAGCACCTCTCTTATGAGGAAAGGCTGAGAGACCTGGGTCTGTTCAGCCTGGAGAAGAGAAGACTGAGGGGGGACCTTGTTACTGCTTACAAATATCTGAAGGGTGGGTGTCAAAAGGATGGGGCCAGACTCTTCTCAGTGGTGCCCAATGACAGGACAAGGGGCAATGGGCACAAATTGGAACACAGGAAGTTCCAGCTGAACATGAGAAAAAACTTCTTTCCTGTGAGGGTGACAGAGCACTGGAACAGGCTGCCCAGGGAGGTTGTGGAGTCTCCTTGTCTGGAAATATTCAAACCCCACCTGGACGCAGTCCTGTGCACCCTGCTCTAGGTGAACCTGCTCAAGCAGGGGGGTTGGACAAGATGATCTTCAGAGGTCCCTTCCAACCCCAACCATTCTGTGATTCTGTGATTTTGTGATTCTGTGATGATATCTAAGGATTGAAAGTCATCTGAGCACCGTCTACTTAAAATTGGTATGAACAAAACAGGAGTGTGTGGGGTTTTGGGGGGAGGACGAGGTAGCTGCACTGCTTTGTACAAATACTTTGAATAGAGCTTTCCCTGGTTTAGCGGGGTTACATATTTTCTATCCATAAACCAAGTTCAGCTGTCTCATAATCCCCCTATGTTAATGCATCTCACTGGTAATGAGAGAAAGAGGTAAGTAGAGACCGAGATGAAGGACGTTCATTCCTGTACCAGGAACAGCAATAATCCATGACCTTGAAAACAAACCCACGAGGTTTTGGGTGGTGGGATCTCCCGTACTTTCCTCACTATCAATTACAGGCTACTTCATCAGTGGCTTTGAAAGGTCACTGTCAGTCATGCCATGGCTCACCTCCATGCATCAAGTGCTTCTGATGTACCACTAGTCTCAAGTGAATTTTCCCTTCTGCATCATCCTTGCCATTTGGCAGTGCCCACCTTGAACTTTTTGGTTATTTTGAGGAGCTGCTCCCTTACCTAGGAGCCTCTTTTGTTACAGATGTACATATAATTTCTCAGCAATGTCTCCAGTGGTGTTTGAGGGTGTCTCAGGAACCATTCTTGCTTAGGCTGCAAGATAGTGACACAAAGCTGAATGGTACCATAATGTACCCAAGACAAGTTTTGAAGACACCATGTTATCACAACCAGAACTAACTCCAGAGACCATTATATGCATTTATTATACAGTACTAAAGTATGAAAGAGTCAATTAAAGTTTATTTGATATAAAATTAACACTCCTTTCTTCCTCTTCACTGTGCTGATTACGTTAGAACAGAACAATGAGACAGCTGCAGTGGAACAGTATCAGAGAAATTTCTGTCAGCGTTTACTATAGGCGAAATTATAAGGCTAGTTTTTCTCAGCCAGTTCAGTGAGCCAACTGGCTGCACATGTTGCAAATGCTTTTTTATACTACCATGAACTGCAAAAAGAATACATTGAAATTTTCCTTCTTTTTGAAAAGTAAGAGAATGGTGCAAACACAGGAAAAATTATCATATTCAGCTCTTGCATTGTGCTTCTCCTCCACAGCTTTCCAGGGCTCTGATCCAGCAAAGCCCTTCAGTGCTTGTACAACTTTAAGCACCTACGCAGTCCCTTTGAAGTCACCGTGACTCTCTTTTTAAAAGTGCAGTTAAACACGTCTCACTTGAACTTTAGTTTGATTTGAATGTCAGAATTTTCCAAAGGAAAACACTGTGTTTTACAATTAATTCAATTCACTTGATTTTCGTATGTAGGGAAAACTGAATGGGAATGATGATCTTTGAAAAGCAGTCAATGAAAATCAATCACAGGGACTGCATTTCTTTTATTTTCTTTACAGTAGAATAAAACTTCTGCAGACTGGGTTACTTTTTCAGGGTCCTTTAGTGTAATTTCACTAGAAGGTTTTTGGATCTAGTCCTATTAAATTTTATACACTTCTGTTCCATGAGAGTGAAAAATAATATTTCAAATGACACGTCTATTGAAACCCTCATTTTTTTATCATAAGGATTTTTTTTTTAAATCCTTCAATCTATTTTTTTCCTCTATGATGGAGTTGGAATAAGAATAGTAATTTGGCAATGTAAATTTGCATAGAAATATGCTGCCTAAGAACCCATTTATTACACCAGTTAGAACTCAAGCAGATATGAAATAGCCCAAAGGTAAAGCAGAGTTGGTGGCAGAATAAAAATGTGCATGTAACTTTCTATGGGCTTAAGTTTGTTAACTTTGTGATTATTTTCATTTAATATGCCTCCAGATGAATATTAACTTTTTTTTGCTGGTTGTTTACTTCTGGCTTACTTGTACTGAAATAAGAAAAGTGGGTGCTCTGATTAACACTTGGTTTAATTTTACTTCAGCCTTTCTATTCCTTGCTGAAATACAACTTTAAGGGTTTTTTTAAAGGGTGATTTGTTTTTTCTATTTTCCAATGACTCAGAAGGGATATTCCTACACCAAAAGCAATCACACATTGTAGGTAGCTACTGTAATTTTTCTTCCTTTGCAATAGTGGACATGTACTACTTTTCTTACGTTCAGATTCATTGAACATGATGTCAAAAGAACAGAGTTCTATTCCCAGTTCTGGGGTTTTTTGCTATTTTCCACCCATATTGCTTCCTGACTTACAACTGAGAAATCTAATTTACTATGAATTTTATTCAAGGTATGGAAAAGGAAAGTGAGTTAGGGTTTAATAAGAGAGACCAGCAAATGGTTCTTCTTCCTAAGCTCACAGAGCCTGCTCCTACCCTGCTAAAATACATTGGAAAGCATGTGTCTTCTCAGCTGCCTTGCTCAGCTTGTGCTTTCTAGGCAAAGATGACTTTTCCTGGAGTGGAGACACAGGGCTCTTAAGAAAAAAAAAAGAAAGGACAAGATTTTTTTTTTTTCTCTTATAATGTGATTTTTTTTTTTTCTCTTATGATGTAATCAAACTTTGAGACATGGTTCTAAATGCTGAAGCCAGTTAAGTATTTATTCTGTTCATCTTGCAGTTTCTAGTCAAGTCAGATATTGTATGTCTTCAGTAAAGTCTTGTTGTTATCCTTACTCTTCTGAAGAGTCACCAGGCTATAAAATCCGACTTTGAAGCTGAACATAAAGCTGAAACGTCATATGATATCACAAGGGTTAATTGGGCAATAACTACTTTTCTGGCCTCTTACTCTCTGTTAATGACAAATGAAAAACAAAAAGAAGCCAAAATAGCTTATGTTTCTATACTGCAGACAATAATGACCATCACATGGGTTGTTATAATCATAATAGGCTTGCCGTATTTTTCAGTTGAAATAGTTTAATGTTATTTTTTATTACTGACTAGTGTTGTTTCCTGCTTTAGAAATTAGCTCCGTAATTTTAAATATCTTTTTCTCCCATGTATTATGGCCATATAAATAGAGTAATATTTTTCTCCCATTGCTTTTGTTTGGTTTTCTGACTCCTTCCATATTGATTTGTCTCAGTGCTCTGTGAAATTGATTACATTTGTTTCTTTAGAAATGAGGCTTCTGGAATTCTGCATTATATTTACCACTCAAGAAAAAAATGACAACAAAGAAATGGGTTTCTTTTAGAAATGAAACAAAAGCCTCATTCGGATGAGACTTAATTTAATGAAAGTATTTAATCTTCCCCTCCTCCCTATCCTGAAGCAAGATGTTATGACACTTCTTTATTTTAAGATCTCCTTGCCATGTTTATTCTGAGTCACTCTCAGTTTACTGGCAGAAATGAATTTTTATTCTGTTAGGCCTGCTGAGATTATCCTGCTCTGGGACAAGGAGCTTTAGTCCTTCTTCTGGTTTGAGCACCATCAACAGACTGAACTAAAGGGCTTGTTATAGTACGTTCACTTAAATTTAGTACTGCTTGTCACATGAATTCCTGTTCCTTTTTGCATGACCAGAAGAAATGGAGGGGAAGATGGCAATTGCTTTTGTGGCAAGTTCACATTCTGCCGGATTTGATCCAGAGGATTTCACCCATCCCCTGACCTGGCCCACCAAGGAGCGGTGAGCCCATCCCCTGTGCCCAGCCTGCAGATGGTTTTAATGCAACGTCACTGCTAGCAAGCGATCTGCTCGAGGGAAGGAAGGCTCTGCAGAGGGATCTGGACAGGCTGGATCGATGGGCTGAGGCCAACCGTATGAGGTTTAACAAGGCCAAGTGCCGGGTCCTGCGCTTGGGTCACAACAACCCCATGCAACGCTACACGCTTGGGGAAGAGTGGCTGGAGAGCTGCCTGGCAGAAAAGGACCTGGGGGTGCTCGTCGACAGCCGGCTGAACATGAGCCGGCAGTATGCCCAGGTGGCCAAGAAGGCCAACAGCATCCTGGCTCGCATCAGGAATAGTGTGGCCAGCAGGAGTAGGGAAGTGATTGTGCCACTGTACTCGGCACTGGTGAGGCCGCACCTCGAGTACTGTGTTCAGTTTTGGGCCCCTCAGTACAAGAAGGACATTGAGGTGCTGGAGCGTGTCCAGAGAAGGGCAACGAGGCTGGTGAAGGGACTAGAAAACAAGACTTATGAGGAGTGGCTGAGAGAACTGCGGTTGTTTAATTTGGAGAAAAGGAGGCTGAGGGGAGACCTTATCTCTCTCTACAGCTGCCTGAAAGGAGGTTGTAGTGAAGCGGGTGTTGGACTCTTTTCCCAAGAAACTAGCGATAGAACAAGAGGAAATGGCCTCAAGTTGCATCAGGGGAGGTTTAGACTGGACATCAGGAAGAATTTCTTTACCGAAAGAGTGGTTAGGCATTGGAACAGGCTGCCCAGAGAGGTGGTGGAGTCGTCAACCCTGGAGGCGTTCAAAAAAGGTGTAGACGTGGCACTCCAGGGCCTAGTTTAGGAGTCATGGTGGTGTTAGTTGATGGTTGGACTTGATGATCTTAGAGGTCTTTTCCAACCTTAATGATTCTATGATTCTATGATTCTTCCTACCAGCTCGATAATGAGTTGTGGCTCCACAGGTTGCACTCAGCAAAACTACAGCTGAGTAGCTCTGTGTTTATGGCAGTCTGCCCGCCGAAAAGCTTAACTCCGAGGAGGGTTGGGGCTCTCGGACTGGCACCCTGCCCGTGGCTGGGGCAAGCTCTGTGCGCTTAGATTGAGACAGGGAAGAGAAAACTGACTTGGCTTGGTGCTCTGCATCAGTGGTCGGAGACTCTCTGATGTGGAACAGCTTCTGCTGTTTGCAGAGGAGACAGATAAAGCTTGGTCTTGTCCATTGTCTAATGTCAGCCTAGTGCCTTTTTTTGGAGACAAACAGACCCATCCTCAATTGCCTTGTGAGCTGTAGCATATCGCAGGCAAGCAGGTGCCTAATTCTAGTAACAAAAGTCAAGGCAGCTGCAGCCCAGCTCTTTGGAAACTTTCACCAGTATAGGGACTGGGATGTGGATATTTTTGTCCTACAGCCTAGAACATCAGTTGGAAAGGTCTCCTTACGGCTTTTCTGCTTATGTTCTGTGTCTGGGGCAGCTGCAATAGAAGAGGATGCTACAGCAATGCTGTGCTTTGTGCGGACATCACTCTTACAGCCAGAAAAGCCGGTTACCATCCAGATGTAACCATGCAAATGCATGCAGCAGCTCTGACTTGCAACTGCTTCTTCTCTTGTTCTAAATCTTCTTTACGTATGTGTGGCAGTGAGCATTAAAGTTGACCTCAGGTTCTGGAAATCCATGAGAGCTGGGCACATTTATTTCCCGACTGTTGATGTCCCACCTTGGGACAAACCTGGACCCCTGCCAGCAGGCTTTGTTTGTCATCTGGCAGTCCCTGACCTGTAACAGTCCAGGGTGCTGATGAATGTAGAGCACGATGAGGAGCTTTAAAAAGAGAAACAGTTTTGTAGCTATGCATTACAGTTCAATTTAGCTTCCAAATCACTGCCATGGAAAAAGATCAGATAAAATATGTTTCATGGAAAGGTCCTGCAGGTTTGTATCATATGCCACAATTTTTTCCCCCTGTATTAGGGGGATTTTTCCCCCTGTATTTTTTTCCCCTGTATTTTTCCCCCTATATATTAGGCCCTTTAAATACTGTGCAAGGGAGCGGGGAGACATGGGAGTGAGCAAGAGAAGAAAGAAACACTTGCTCCCTGTGTTCACCATGTGTTTAGAGAGCTGAAAGTTGAAGTGGAAACTAGATCACCCCTCAACATAAAATGTATCTTATAGTGGAGTTAAGAAATTCCATGAAAGAAAAATGACCACAAGTCAGGCTATTCTTTCTCTTTCTCCCACTTTCAGCCATGTTTTTATAGCTATTATTGAACAAAATCTGTGTCACAACAGATTGATCTCTTGAATGATGCTCCCTAGAGTAGGAAAAAGCCTTGGCCCTATGTGGGTGGGATCAACAAGGTGTTACAACCACCTGCTCATGGGTGGCTGCTGGGAGAGGATCAGAAACAGGGGCTGCTTTGAAAGCACTTTGTCCTGGAGGGCACCTTTCCAGGGGACCACTGAAAGAAGCAAGAGGCTCGAGATAAGACGCCGCTTCTGTGTGGAGTGGTCAGCCTCAGAGGGCTCAGCCACCCCTTTGCAACGGGGCAGAGGTCAAGGAGCCAAGGGAGAGAAGATGCAACAAGCATCATCATGGCGAAAGAGTGCTAGTCGGCACGTCTTGATACCTCAGTTTGGAGAGCTGCAGATAAAGTATCATCTACTATGCAGACCAGCATAACAGAAAAGGCAAGAACTGAATGGAGACAGATGGAAACGTCTTGTGATCTGCTTGTGTCAGAGACTGATAATACGTGCTCGATTGGGCAGGGGTCATCAGTCAATTCTTGTTGAATTTCCATCTGCTGGACTGCATTTCAACTAGGGATGGGATCCAGAAGTAGTTTTAAACACCCTGAAATATCTTAACCCTTTCTCTCCACTCCATTGCTTAGACTCAGACTCCAGTTACAGACCTGGGGCGTTGGGGGAAATACCATAGACCTTGCCAACTAGTCACAGCTGCCAAAAGCTGCTTGTCATTAATGATTGGTATACTCACTTTGCAGTGCTTGTGACTCCCACCATGGCCTGTTTCAGATAATAAACAAAAGGCCAACAGCACCTGATTAAAGGAAATACTAACCTGTCTGTAGGGAGAATTTTTGTAGTCCTCTGTCCTGATGAGCAAATCATGCCATTTGGAGTATTAAAAAAATGGAGGCAACCTCTTGATGTCAAGCAATGAAATTACTTTGGCCAGTGCTTCAGGATCTTTTAAAATCTGTATTAACAAATATAAACAGGTCACCAGGGAATTTTTTTCAGTGCAATATTATTGACAGGAGTGTCCAGAAAGCACGTCCTCTTGAACCATTATTATCTCAAGATGTAAATCCTTAATAATAATATATATATCAAGCCTGTATATTATTTAGACAGCTATAATAGTTCTGATGTTCCAAAGAAAACATGCTCTGAACAGAAGTCATTGCACTCTTCACTGCATACTTAATCAGATTTTCAGTCAATATATTGTGAGCAAGATTTTAAAACTCTGAAAACTGCAGTTTATAGCAAATTATAATGTTTGACAGGGTGAAAACACACTCCTCTTCAAGTCACTCTCTTCAGATGAACTACACCTTCAGAATATCCTTATGAAGTAAGGAAAATTTGTAATGCTGTTTTGTAGATGAGGAAATGTGGTTGCAGACAGCGTAAATGACTTTCTCAAGGTTGTGGCAGATTTCCTCCTATTTGCTCCTCTCCCTGGATCTAGGTCATGGTAACATAATCATACTACACCACCTTTTCCTTACTGCAGTTGATGATAGTGGGAGTGTTGCTGGTGGAACCTCCTACTTTGTCTTCAGATGGGAGCTAGAGCTAGGCTTAGCCTCAGCCTCGTATTTTGTGCCTCCTCTAAGAGGGAGAAGATCGTCAGAATAACCTTAGAGTAAATCAGTCCAGTGTAGCATTCATGAAACGAGAGTCTAGTTAACAGACAAAAAGAGCATTAAGCATGGTTACTTCTAAACTTTCTCTTTGTATCTCCCTTCTGTGCTGTGGCAGGACCCACTAGCTCCAGTGAGGCTGGTGGCCCTGTTTCTGAGGGGCGCAGCACTGGGAATGTGCTGGTGAGTGGCTGATTCGCACCTGCATTTGGCATCTGCATTGCCCACCAGCATGGATCACCTTAGCATGCAACGCATTTGTAATCTGCCTGCCTTACTTGTTTGATCTTGTGTTTTGCACCCCTACGTGAAGTCAATGCTCCAGAAAATCTTCCTCCAAGGTTGCTTCTCTCTCTTGGATGCTCATAAAAGTACGTACTTAAACAGGTCCCTCAGCACCATCATGTGAGGTATTTTGATAGTTTCATTGGGGAAGAAGAAATTACAAACACAGCGAATTGAATTTTATATTCCCAATCCTTAAGTAGCTCTACTGGGGGAGAGTGAAAGGGGCTGCGCATCCTTCTCATTTCCCTTCCCTCTCCAGAATAATCTCTATCTTCATTTATCTTGGGTCCTTCTGGTTAATCTTTTCTTTCATCTCACATGCTCTGAAACATCTCTCTTCTAGAAACACTGCCTCCTGCATCCCTCCATCTGACTTCCTCTTGGAAATCAGTCAGTCTCAAATGAATCTTCTGGATAGAAAGCTAGCCCTTCCTGACTGGCTTGATGGGTGACTCATGTCTTTGCTTCTGCCTCCACCCCGAATATGGCAGCCTGCGTCACTGTCCTTCATCGCATCCCTCCCTAACTCTTCCTGCCCTCCCCCAGTGAGGAATTCTCAGCCGATGTGTGCATGAGATGCTTGAGCTGCTAGACAGTCCCAGTGCTCTGACATGACCCGCAGGCTCCCTGCAACCCTTGCGCATTGCCCTTTGTCTCCATTGCTCTGCTGCTGCATTCAGGGACGGACTGTCTCTTTCCACGTCTTCTGGGAAAGGGCTAGCATGTGGACAGGAGTTACAGAGTAAGTCCCGTCTCAGAGTTTGGTTCTTCGATCACTTCTGAACATTATCATTGGAGTTAATCATCTAGTTAATTAAACTGTGTCAAATACATGCCAATATTGGGCCTTGGCCCAGACCTTTTATTTATGTTTCTGACCAGCCCCAATTTTTCATTTGGCAATATGTCAAAATGTACAGATGGATCAAAATAGCTCATCATTTCCCAGTAAAATATGATTCTTTGCAAATAGTAACCCAGACTGTCACAGCTGGTATTCACAGGACTTGAATTATACATAGGCAAGCTGGAAGTGCTTTGAAGACTCAGCCAGCCAGAACAGACACAGTGCCATGCAGAACGCTTCCCCACTCACATCCTACCTGCTGGCCCAAAGAAGTCCCCTGTGGATGTGGATGGGAAGACTTCTATCCTTCAGCCAAGCTGTGTTGGCCTCATACAGATCTCAGCCAATGAAACCTGTTACTGTCAGAGAGCTGCTCACCACCAACTCATGGATACCGTACACTCAGAGGAGTTGTCTGACATTCATGTATTCCAATACATATATATTAGAGGAAACATTAGTCTTCAGCAAGCAGAAAGCATCTAATTTAGTCAGATAAATTATTCATTGTAAATAATTTGTTCAGCTCCAATACCCAGAAACAAAAGGGTTTATTTTTCCTTCCTTCCATGCATTTAAGATTCTTTTATCAACAGTAATGGGGGATACTCAGAACAATCACATTAATATCGTTTTTTTGCTTACCTACATGTTCTTTAGAAATGGGTATAATGTAAAATTGTAAATATATTGATGTTAGATTCCAGCTCAGGGAGCTGTGCCAAGGAATCTCTATTGGGCATGTACAGTGGTACACATTCCAGTGCAAATGTATTTCACAGTTCAGTAAGTATTAGAAATGACATTTTTTGCTTATAGTATTTTTATGTCAGTGACACCTCTAACTGTATTATGAACTCCCTTCTCTATTTCCCCTAGTTAAAAACATAACATAGTATAAGAACTGGGTGAGACTGAAGCTCCCACTAGTCAAGTAGACTGTCCAGCAGCAAGGGAGCCTGCTAGGAAAACAGTGGAAGAACAAGGCGAGCATACAGCAGTGCTTCTTCCAGCTTCCAGAAATTTTTAGCTTGAGGTTGTTATGAGCCATGAGTATATCTTTATGCTTAGTAATCTCTGGATATTTCTTCCAGGAGTTGGTCATATGTGTGTGTATGAGTGTGTGAATTCATCTATGGCTTTGGTTAATTCCTCCCTTTCTCATTCTTTAGATTTACAAATGTCTTCTACTCTTACCAAAAGCAACAGTTATATTATTTGTTCATCCCCTTTAACATGTTACCACCCTGAGTTCCCCTTACAACCTCTTCTGATGTGCTTGCAGAATTTCTGAGACAAGAAATGTATAGTTCCACGGTGTCCTGCCTCTGTCGGAGTGTTTGAAAAACAACCTGTGATTTACAGGAGAATATATAGCAAATTCCAAGGCCCAACAACTTACCTTTATTGGATTTATCTTTGTTGGTGTCTGCTTATCTCAGTGGCCATTCTGTGTCTCCAGGTAGAAAAGTATTTTGTCTTGTAAACCAATAATTAAACCTTTGATGGAAATTTTTGCATTCTATATTCCTCTGCTGTCATTACCTTCTCTCTTTCCATGTTCTGCCTCTTATTCTTGTCATCTCAGCGTTACTATTCTTCTGGCAGCCCCGTCCCAAAGGTAGGCATGACTTCAGAAGACTTCTGGATGACTTCGGAAGAGATGTTGATAAATAATACCAGATTTAGGCTGTGTAAACAGAGTTGAACTTTGGTCTGTTCTTTCCTCTTTGCAGCCTTCCAACTAGAGAAGCAGAGAAGAAAAGACTGTATGCTCAGCCACCTCAGGCTATCCCTTCCTTACTGAAAGCTTTGCTCCGAAGGTTACTCAGAAGGGGAGAGAAGCAAATCTATATTTGTAAATAAACAGCAGGCAAAATAAAAAGAGAAACATCAGAGGATGTTCATCAAGGGTGAATAGCAGAACAGTTAGCAAGAGAGAGAGATAACTTCTTATGCACTGAAAAAAAATCCCCAGGGTACCTATAAATAATTTGTCTGTGGCAAGAAAGAATAGTGAACAAATGCTGGAGATTTAAGTGCAAAAGGCCCCAGCGCTCAGTCCCTTTCTGAAGGCCTCCCTTCTTTCAACCCTTGGATGTTCCAGTCTCACTAAAGAACTGACAGCAATGGCTCACAAGGTTTAATGTTGCCAGATATTCAACCATTGAGCTTTCCACTCAGTTTGGGAGTCTCAACAAATGGGAACAATATATTTACCATCCCAAGTCACCCAAGTGACTGAGGCTGAAGAAATAAATTGGGATGGAATAGCACCTTTTGGTGATATGGGTAAGGAACATACACATAATTTGTGAATGTTAGGGCCAGATACCCAAACAGTGGGTCAAGAGGTACCGTTAGTGGCCTGTGGTTGAATCAGATAGATTAATGGACAAACAAAATTCAAGAACTGATGAAGTTGTATGGTACTTTGTTGAGCTGTGGTTGTACTGAATTCTTTACAGCCAAAAGTTGTACCAGTTCAACTGGGATATGAATCCTCAGAGATGGTTTCAGCCGGGTGCTCTGGTTTTTAATTGCTATCCAAAAGAAAAAGAAAAATCAATTTCCTATTCATTTATCCTCTCCTGCCCCTGCCACTGACTTTGAGCTAGGCTAAAAGTCTTCCAAACACTTTAAACCACAGAGAATCATAATATTTACTGAAATCAGCATTTCTGCAAAGAATTCTGCATTTCCCATGTGCTCAGTGATGTCACCCCCTGTGATAACTGCTTTGTCTGGGTCAGCTTTGCTTTATTTTCTGTAAAGCAGTTGAGATTTATGGTTCCTGTCACTCCTTTTTATGAGTTTATTTTATGGTGTGACTGATCTTACTGCAAACAAAGCTTTTGCTCTATTTCCAGGGTTTTTTTTCCATTCTATATTCAAGGAAAATACAGGTAATGGGCCAGTTTGGAAGCTGTAACTTGTTAAGAGCTGATAATCTTTTTTAGAGTCTTAAAATATAGAATTCCCCCAAATGATCTTGTGGCAGCCAATTCTTCATTATGTTACAGTGCATGTATGCTCAGACAGTCATTCAGCTGTTATTAGTGCCTGCACTGAAGTAATGTCCAGGTGTTTGCTTTCCCAAAGGACTAAAAATCATGCCAAAGGAAAAAAAAAGAAAAATTTTAGCCACTTCTGCAGGAAGAAGTGTAATCCAAGAAACAAGATCACAAACTGGTTTCTCCATGAGAATGGCAAATACACAACGCTTTTGAAAGGGCGGAAGAATGCCAGGTTAGGACTTTGATTGCAAAAATACTTTGTGTTCCCAGCCTGGTCTGGTAAGTGTAATGGTAGTGGCTGGTACTTCAAGACCTGGAAATTTTATATTTAATACTCAAGGTTTTTTATTGAAACATTGCAAAACAGCAAAATCCCTACTGCTCCACTTCCCAAAAGAGAGGATAACTACTGTTTTCTTCATTTAAGCCACATTTTCTGCCAAGAGTAGCTATTAGTTTATGTTTCAGTGCTGAAGAAGACATAAAAGGAGGGAATCTGCCCTGAAGAATTGAAAAGAAAACGGATATGAGGAAGGAAGTCAGAAGGGCAAGCAGTGTTAGCTCTACTTTATAGACAGGAAATGGAGAGCAAAGGACAAGTGTTTTTGTAAAGTCTTTCCAGAGAAAAATGATGATGCCAACTGTGTGTCAACGTAACAGAGTCTCCATCACCAGAGACAGAGAGAATGATGAGGATATTAGATTCAGCAAGGGTGTAACCAAAATGACTTTGAAATAGAGGAGCCTTTGGATCAACTCAGAAGCTACTGGGTTTTTTTCTAGTCATTTAGTCAGTGACTGGGGCTGAGGGTTTTACCTGTCACAGACTTCTGTCTCATTTTGATATACTGATGCCCTTTTTGCCTTTCAGCATCCTTAAATGTGGTGCAACAGAGAGCATTGCTTCCTTATTAATCCATGCAGCTCCCGGTGCACAGGGTGTCTCAGGACTATTACAGTACCCATATGGAGTGATAATAACAAACTACATGTTCAAAATAATATATTTGATCTGAAGAGCATCTTGAAGCTGAATTTATGCCAGTCTCCTGGCTCAATCCTCTTCACCCCGAATTTTCCCCAACTCCCAGCGTTCTGCTATGCAAACATCTTTGTTGGAGCTGTTGCTGCCTTTTGTCTTGCAAGTCATTCTCTGTATGTGGCAATGGCAGGAGTTCATCATATTTGAATTTCCCTTTCTCATGTGGCTTTTACAACTCCGAGTTCAGACCCTGCCCAGATGGTCCCTCCATGTCAGAATCCATCAGGCGTCGAGTTCAGACCCTGCCCAGATGGTCCCTCCATGTCAGAATCCATCAGGCGTTTTCTTTTCCATCCCTCATGAACAGGATCTGGGGATCTGGGCACATGGTACTGTCAGAATAAAAGCAAATGCCAAGCACACAAATCTGTGTTTCTTCTTTATTTTCTCTTTTCTTTTTTTCTTTTATCTTCTTTTCTTTTCTTTTTTTTTTTTTTTATTTTTTCTGCAGGTATTGGTCTCACAGGGTGGTGAATGTGGGTGGCTCAGAAGTGACCACACATTTAAAACTTTTCTTTAAAATAGCTGGAATCCATTAAAAGCCCCTATTTGTATTCAGGGCATTTCAGCACTGAGCAGCATGAAAGGAAGAGATCAATAATCACATTGCAAGACCCAACTTCTTGCTGTGCCAGGCTAACATAAACTAGCTCAGCTCTAATATTGAATCCAGTCCTCCCTAATTTGTCCTTCAAATATAGTAACCCACCTTCTTCCCTTTCACCTAGCTATCCTCTAGGGCTATTTCCCAATTCAGCTATGATAACCTTGTTTTACTTCTTTGCAGTTTATTCCCACATCTATCTTTCTCCTCCTTGATCTATCATTTAGGAATTACTACTGAAGGGCCTCATGTTCACATAGTTACCTTTGTATAGCCTTTATTTTAATGCCACTCTCACTCATCACTGGCCCTACAAACATGCTCCACTACTTCAGTAACAGTTTTATACCAGCAGGAAGGAAAGCACTGTTTAACCAGCAAATGTGTATCATGAGGGAAAAGATGGTAGGAGATCTGTGGTGACGTGTGTTGTGAGCTGTCAATATGGCAAAAGTAGGTATTGCTTCCTAAAAGAAAATTGTAAAAATGGTAGCTAGGAGGGGCTCCTTATTTTCATTGGTCTTCTTCAATATTTTCATAACTCAAGTAATTCCTTACATAAGCTTTATCATCAACTCAGGTCCCACTCCTATTCTGTTCTGCCTTTTACCTATCCCCAGGTTTTAACGTCACTACCAAGTCTCCACAGTTGTCTAAAAATATTTAAAGTGCATATCAGATTTTATTGTTGTTGTTTTAAAACCAATTAAATTTTCCCCAAAATTAGTTCTTTGCATTACTGACGCCTCTTCCAGCAACAAAGCTGCAATGGTACCTCCAATTCATTAATGCTCCAAGATGGGAGAACTAGAGGAGGCAGGCATATTGCCAAAACTCAGAGTTGCCTGTGCACAAAGGGGATATGTTGTGTGAGGATGGAGGGAGAGGGAAAAGCTGAATGTGGAATCGATGACAAGAAACGATGAATGCAACAAAAGCACTAAGTGGCCAAAGCGAGATGCCCTTCTGTGTGACCATGTGCCAAGTCAGGGAGAAGGAATGCAAGGATGTGTTGATGTTTGATTCACTGCTGGTTTTGTGTCATGCTGAATCTGGCAGTCACACTGTTTCTGCTGTGTGTCACAAAACTCCTGTGGTGAGAAACCAGATTAAAAAAATTATGGAGGGGAAAAACATTGGCACAAGAATTTGAGGCTGTCAGTCCCTGAAATTAAATCCTGCTTTAGGTATAGTATCAAATCCCTCTAGTCTACCCTTACTTTCACGTTATTTATGACCGAGTCTCATTTTCCACTGCTTCCAATTGCACAGACATAAAAAAAGCTTTGAGTACTGCCATATGAATAGAAAAGTGCTGGTTTTGCAGCATAGCATGCTTAAATGGCTCTCGCTTTATGCACGTGTGAAGTTATAAGTCAAGCTTAGGCCAAAAGATACTATGGAGTGTTCGTTAAAACTTGTAGCAAGGTTTTTGTGGATCCAGGCTTATCCCAGGGCTGGAGTCTCAAGGGTTTGAGGTACTGAAATCGTTGGATCCTGTTGTCTAGCTGAGTTTGTAGAATCTGAAACAATAATTTGGAGGTTTGAGCCACATTACTGGTATGAGCAGACTCAGACCCAGGGTGAGACACTAAATGCAGCTTTAGTAACTCTTTCACTGTGCTCTCAAAAATAACCATCAAGTCGTGCAGGCTTTTCAATCTTTTTCTAAAAGCAGACTAGCTAGGCAATGCAGGGAACAACTGGGACATGATTTGAAAATGTGTAAGGTACCCAGAGAGAAACTGTCACCAGCTTCTGTGGAACAAAGGTCCTCCGTAATTTTCAGCACAGACCAAACCCTGGAGAAGCAAGCAAAGAATTGAATGTTTTTTTCCTACACTGTTTGTTTTCCCCCTTTCACTTGTGCAGTTTGGGTTGACTCAAAGTGCAGGAACCAAAATGCTGATATGGGAGAAGAGTTGTTGTAATGCAGTTTGAAGGTTAAACATCAAGATATCTTTGAAACATCAAGATATCTTTGAAACATCAGAAGCGAGGGTGGGGTGGGGTTCTCCTGAGATTTGTGAACTAGGTTTTATCTTGCAGCACAAAAATAAGTGGAATCCACATCCAGACTTCCCTTGGCCTGTTCTGCAACTGAGCGTTGATCCTTTCAAGTTTTATTCATGTCTTATTTTTCAGCAATCTTCAAATTTGACATTGACTCTTAACCCACAAAAGGCAGAAAACTTGGATGCTTCAGGTATTTTCAAGATTGATAGTAATATTAGGAGGTAGCCAGAATTTCATGCTGTTCTTCTCATCACCCTTTTGAACATCCAAGGGCAGAGAACTGAATTTTGCAAGTAATTACCAGAGCATTCTAGAGTGAAATTTCCATCAGTTAAAATAAGGCTTTTATTTTTTTTGTAGTGAAATGGGAAATTCGCTTGCTCTGAGCAAACCGAACATATGTTTATCCCATGTGAAAATCTGCCATTAGCGCCCACAAGCTTCTAGTTTACACAACATCTATTTTCTTTTCCAGTGGGTAATGAAGGAAGTGTCAGAACCACCCAGGCTCTTCTATAGTCCCACAGACCATTATTTCAAGGACCTGAGGGCAAAGGCCATGGCATCCATTCCCGTTGACAGATTCCCAGTGTTGTGCACAAAAAAAATAAGCTAATTTATATATACACTTAAAAATTGGCTTTAAATCCCCTTCAAAAAAGCCAAAAATAATACAGAAGGGGAGAGCTTCCTTAATTTTTTTCTTCCAGTCTGTTTCTTGAATGCCCCATGATAAGAGGAGGAAAATCTTCTGTTGGATTTTGTAGCAAAGTTTTGGCCAGCATTGTTAATTGTTTTCTTTGTTTTTAATGAAACAGTCTTGGGCTGAAGCTAAATCTCTTGTAAGCCACACAAGTGAAGATTAACTTCTTGCCCTTCCTCTTTTGCAAAGCTGTCAGAAAAGTGTCATTTTTCTCCTTCACTGTTTTTTTCCCCCTTAAGATGATGTACATATCCCTGCTCAGCGTTCATCTCATTTCAGAGCTAGAGAGATGCACAGCTCCTTCCCAACTTCATTTGCCTGTACCAATGCAAGGGGCATTCCCACTGCATTTGAAGCAAGCTTGCTCTCAAGGTTCACACACCAAGCAGAAAATCCTTTGTCATTTCAAAACAGTAGACAGCATGTACAGTATTTGATGAGTTGATATTAGGAACTGGTAGCAGTGCAACAGCCTGATGCCACTGTAGTACAGCTTGTGAAGTCTTCTCACATGCCAGCATTTGCTTTTTTAAAGCTCCTGCCTACTCAATAACACACAGTCCTTCAGGCTTTTCACTCAGTAATCCATTGTAAGCTAATAAAAAAAAAAGAGTAATGGGAAGCCCTGCAGCAGAAGTGCTACAAGTCTCATAGACAGGGCTGCATTCAGGCAGCTGCCAGGTGGGTTAAAGGCAGTATTGCTTACAGGGAAACTTCCATGAAGTGATCAGATTGGGATCATTGAACAACCTGTGACATGCAAGAGAGCACTGCTAAAATCCCACTATTCTTGTTATGCCTAGTACTTGGGAGGTGATGACCCAACAATGCTGCTTTTATACTGATTTTGGTTTTCTTTTCAGAGGAAAAGATGCTCTAAGAAATCAGAGACGTTTTTCTGCATGTTTGCAGTGATGAGCCCCATGAGTTTATCACAATTGATATATCTTAATGCATCAATCTATAGAATTGTAATATTATGTTAGACTAGTAGATTTAGCATAAAGCAGGGGGAGAGCATTTCTAACCCTTGTGAATTTGAAACACTCAAAATCCAGGAACACAATCTAAAAATAAAAAAATGATAAGGCAGTAGGTTCTGAGGGCAAGCTGAAGATGCTTTTCCAAAACCGAGCTAAAACTGAATGAAAGAGGTCTGGGGAAAAATCAAAGAAAACTGACCAAATTCCTTCAGAACTCAGGTAGAATAGTTGGCTTTGAAATTTGGCTGCAATTTCTAGTATGTTGTGCATGTTATTCCATGTGACTCAGCAGCATTTCTAGGACAAAGATTTTCAAATTGACAGAAGAATGTAACTGGAAGGAGGGGATGTGAAAAAGCGTTGGATTTGTGGAGTTTTTTCTTTTTTTCCCACAAGTTACTTATTTTGATCTGAAAAACTTGACTATCTTTTTTAGAAAGGCATGTTCAGAGGGGAAGAGCAATCCCTCCCCAGCTAGTATTTTGCATTGTTCCTACCTGCTAATTATGTGTAGGGATCTTCAGAGAGCCCAATAGACACATCCATAATACCTACTTGATAGCATTTCAACAGAACTTTGTCCCTCTTCTCATCACACACACACGTACACAATGGCTCCACGGTGTATTGACAGCCGTGTGTCAGAGGGCTCTGTGAGGAAGGAGACAGAGAAGGAAGATATTCCAGGCTTCCAAGTTGCCACCCTCCTGATGAGTAATTCAGGCAGTTCGGAGCCTCCTCATGGTCCTCTCCTTCATCCCCACCCCTCTGTTCCCAGCAGCACATTCTGTCTCCTTCAGGAGTCATGCCAGCCTCTCAAACCTAAATGGTACATGATGTTAGATTAATTGGCTAAGAAAACACCCACAGAACGAGGGGAGGTGGGGGAAGAGGAAGGCTTGCTTGTCAGAAATGTCATTTTGTCACACTGAAAATCGTAGAAATGGGGAAAAGAAGGATCCATGTTGTAAATGAAAACAAAATGCTTTCCTGGAACTGACTGGCAGTAACTTGGAGGGAAGAGGGAAAAGATGAGGGACCGTGGAAGGGAGGGGAGAGAAAGACACAAAGTCCCAGCTGGTGCGTGATGGCTGTCACCATTGCAAGCAGGGCTCTGAGGAGACATCCTCAGCTGTCTCTGATCTACACCACTGGAGCAGGCAGCCCTCCTCTACCACTGATGGACTCAGAGCAGGGACCAAATGGGGCCCTGGGGGTGCAGGATCCTGCACTGAAAAGGAGGAATGAAGATGTATGGCAGCCTAAGAGCTGATCCTGAGCTCCAGCGCCAGCCACCCATCTTTTGGTGAACTGGCCCCTGGATAAACCATCGGTATAAGCTGGTCACTGCATTTCTTGTAGTAGCAACAGTCATATCATGGCAGTATCTCCTGCTACTTCTCATGGCCATAGTAGAATCCATACAGAAGTCTCTCCCTGCTTTTGCTCTTCTCTTATGAATACTGTCAGAAGAGCTCTGCTCTCCTTGAAGCTGAGTTGAAGATGTCTAATTCCCACCTCACGTCTGCTTGCAGTCACTGGAATTATTTGATGGGCTCCTTGCTAACTCAGTCCAAACTCTTCAGTAAAGTTGGAATTCAGTTGCTGCTTCTCAGCAGAGGTTTGGCAGCTCAACATATTCCTGAAGTTTTGGAGTCTATTTTTCATTTTCTTTTTTCCTGCTAAACCATTCTCCATGTGCTGGGACCTCCCTTGTGTTGCCAACTTCCAGGTTCCTTATTCCTCTGCTTTTCACCTACGCAGTTTTCTCTTCAGTATCCACAAGCAATCTATAGCACTACTGTTTTAATTTCTGAGTTTTAATTTCTTATATGCTTTATATACACAGAATGATTTTGGTATAACCCACTGCAAGGACTATTTTGGTTACTGGTTTTCAAGAGGGAATTAAACACCCATGGTAACAAAAATCTAAGATTCCCGACATGGGAATTCTGGGCTATTTTTGCTACTTCCAGTGCCAAAACTCTATAGAAAGATGTTGTCTCATTCATTCTGACTGACCCTGGCAGACATGAAGCTGCTATGCAATAATTAAGAGTATTTTTATATGTAAGCTAATTTTTCTAGTAGCCTGCATACCATACATTCAGTGTGAAAAAAAAATTTTAAAAATCTTCATTTCATGCCAAATGTTTCATGCTGAAATTCAACAGATGAAGCAAAATTACTTATTTCACTCAGCTTTGCTGATATTTTGCTTCCTACATAAGGACCAGGTGCTGACTTCCTAGGTAATAACATGCAATAATGTCACGTAACAGGAGCTAGGTATTGGAGAGGAAAAATAAAACTAAAACATTCCAGTGGGAAGGACAAAGATAGACTGAGAGCTTGGAGTAAGTGTTGAAGATGCACCTCTGGAAGTTCTCAAAATCAAGTGAAACAAATATTTAATTTTAGTTTCACTAGAGTTTGTGTTGGGACAGAGGGAGAAATTACTGGCCTCGTGCTCCCCTTTTTTACACCTCTAAGATAAATGGAGCACAATGGCAGGAGAAGGAGAAACTAGCTTCTCCCAGGATGGGAGACCAAGGTGAATTCCCTCTCCTACCTTAGTTAGTAGAGCTGTAGGCATGGGGGTGTCCTTCAGCCATAGGATAAAACTCTTCCTTGTTCCCATCTCCAACACTGGTAGCCTGGCACTGACACATAGAGAGTATCCACACCTCTCGTTGCACGGCTTGCTGTAGTGTGTTGCAGAATCACCTCCTTCACCGAGCTTTGCCAGTGATGCTGCTTGCCAAGTTGCAGGATGCCTCTTTGTTCTGTCACATTGCTGTAACATCTCACGACGAGATTTGTTATTTCAAAAAAGACAAATAAGCAAGCAGTGTTTGCAAACTGAGATGGCATGTTAAAGCATCTTTGGAATGAATTTCTCCCTGTGCTTTTTGTTGACCTTCAGTTGGAGGGTGAAAGGACTGAGCATGTCCAATGCAACTTCCTTATGCTAAGTACCACCGGCCGGGCAAATAAAGATAATCTATCAGTCACTTTTCCTTTGGGATCATAAGCTTTCAGAAAGAAATGCTGGCACACACCCATGCTACTCCCCTCCACTGCATTCCCTTCCCATCCAGGCTGCAGTGTGAGTAGAAGCTGGAACAACACAGAAAATCCATCTATCTCAATAGTATTTCAAATCTAAAACTTAACCTACAAATAAGTGACTTACCCCCAGCACCTCCACAGTAATTGGACTCAATTTTAGATCACTTTCAGTAGTAATACCTGAACGAAAGGGCAGTAGCTATAAATAAATCGGGATGGAAGATATTATTAGGAGATGTTATTAGAAAGACAAAGGTAGATTAAGTGGAGGGGAGGAAAAAAATACCAGCCCAGCCACTCCAGCATAAACAAAACAGAGTAAAATTAGAGCTGGCTGTAGGCAGAGCTTTGAATGACTGAAGAGTGCATTTGCAGCCTGCTGAGCAAAGACAATTCTGCCCCCACACTGACGCACAGAAGATTTGGATTAATTTCAGTCCAGACAGGTAGTACAGCAGCAGTTTGAGGCTGATAGCTTGGTAGGAAGGCAAACCGGAGGACTGATGTAGACCTGAGTACACCACACCTGCTGGGTAAGAGAGATATAAATGCTAGAAAAGGGGCAGCCAAAATGCGTCTCTTAAGCAACACACAGCTTCCGAACAGTTTTAGCACAGCTTCCACAACAGAGAGGTGTGATGAGAAGCTGCTGTGAGAACCAAGGCAGTAATCAGTTTTCCCTGTCTTTGAGGTTCGAAGGGAAGCGGTAGGATTGTTTGGGGAGGCTCCAGGAACAGTTGGATAAACACCTCTCAGGGTGAGTTAGCTTGGGTCCTCCCTTAGTCATGGTCAGGGTGACATTTTCAAGGTGCCTCCTGGCCTGGTTTCTATGCTGGGACAGGGCTACAAGACACCCTGAGTCCCTTCCTGCTGAAGGAAGGTAGGCACCATGGCCTGTGGAGGTTGCCATCAGCTTATGGGACCCTGAGGTATACATGGGTGAGCGTCACTCCACCATCGAACCCCTGGGAGGTTGTTGTCATCTCCTGCATACAAACTGTCTCTGGGGCTTCCTGTCACTTCAGCTCCCTGGGATTTGCAGCATGGTTCACCCAGCTTGGGCTCAGGCAGTACCAGCAAGCAAGTAGTATGTCTTTCTTAGTATTTATTGGCATTGTTTTATTTATGATTAAGGTACAACCACAAATCTGTTCAGAGCCTCGTTGTCTTTGCTGTTGTAAAGATACATAAAGAAAGACCATTATTCAGTAGGTTTTTTTCCGTTTTAAGATTTGTGGAAATAGAAACCCTTATGGTCAATGTCACTTGGCTGAAGTTTTTTTCCATTAAAAAAAAGCTCTCTTTAAAATGTATTTGTTTGACATGCCAGAAGATTTCCTCTATGAAGAACAGAGAAATGGGAATAAATGTTACAATGTAGAGTAAATATGTAGGGGGATAAGACAGAAGGAAAAGGCATTTCTCTGACTTAAAGGTTTCATCCACCCAGGAAGCGAGAAGAGTGGTGTTGCCCAGCACTTGGAAAATGTTGCCTATCATTTAAAGTGAAATTTTTTTAACAAAGAAAAACTTATCTTTTCTTTAAAGCCTCTTGCCACAAAAATACATTTTGGACAGCAGTTTGTACCATATGGGTCAGTTGCTAAAAATATATATCTTAAAGGTGAACTTTCCTTTTGGTTTTATACAGTGGCTCAACCAATCACAGCAAATGTTAACCATAAAGTACTCAGTCCCACGTAACCCAGACAGCTCAGTGCTGTGTGAAGCAAAAGAAAATTCCTCAAGTTCATTGGCAACAAAACTTTTTTTTAACCTTCCTTACTTATTCTTCTTAGGACATGGGCATTGTTCCACGTCTTCCTGACCTTTAAAATCTGTAGGGAGTACAAAGGCAGAAGAAGGGATGGCTGACATTGTGACCAGTGTTTCCTACTCAGTCACCTCTTTGCTTTGCTTATTTATGTCCCTGTCAGAAATAGTGTTGCAAAAAACTTACAAAAAGCTGTTTTATTAAACAATTCTTAAGTATTTTTAAAAAGCTGAATTAATCAGACCTTTGAGAGTACATGTGCCTTCAAGGGAAAGGAGCACATGGGCAGGGTGATGGAAAGCACTTTTAATTACTTCGATAGCTTCTTCTGTATCAGCATCACTCAGACAGGTGGTTTACATCACAATAAATGAGGTGTCGACTTGGGAATATATATTTTTTAAGTATAAAATTGATTTTTATACTCTGCATTTCTAATTGAAAAGATGCTTTTCTTTGCATCTTACTTTTATTGCTTTTTGATATACAGTAGCTTCCATGGACTATTCTCAGTAATGGTCTTTTGATTAGTTGGTCCAATTATTTGCAACATAATCCATGGTTTCCCAGGCAGAAGTCAGGAAACCCAGCATGAATAGGGTCAAAATCCAGATCAGGGGAAATACAGCTGGTGGGTGAGGTGTTGCCCTTCAGGTATTTGGAAGGCTGTTTCTAGTATTTTTACTCCCTGACTCCCTAGGACGGGACTTGCCCACAGCAACAGCTGTGCTTGAAACCTCAGGACTGGTTTTAGCCGTGTGCTTTCAGGCACCTTGTGGGCACAGCATTCGCAGGAGGCTGCTACTGAGCCAGCTTTCATTTAATCTGGCACAAATCAGGGCTGTTATAGAAGTCTGTTGCAGGCTGAAACCAAAAGGAAAGCAGGCAGAATAGGGCTCCAAATGAGCCTGGGTCACAGGCTAGTAACGCATAAGGAAATTGTTACAGTGCTGCTAAAAATCCATTATACACAGTCATGCAGAGAAGCAGTTGGATTTACGTGCAGGTGCAGCCTCTGTCAGGAATATCTAAGTGTTCTCTGTACATGGGCTAAGAAACCCTCACAGAACTGTTGGACGTGAGAGAAAATAACTCTTTCTCATTCAATCTCTTTTTTAACCGCTTCTATTAATCTTGTATTTATTCTCAGAGCTCCTACCCTCTCTCACATATGGTGGAGACTGAGAGAAGGGTAAATAGGTTCATACAACATTCATATCCAGTGAAATATTCATATTAACCTATATATGCACTTATTTATCTAAGTTAAGTAAATAGATATTTATATATTTTTCAGGCAGGAGAAAAGAGAGCATAAAGACGTCTAGACAACTGAGTTCAGGAATGAGCCACCTATGGTCCTTTTTAAACTACTGGGAAGAAAAGAGTCGCAAATAAGAGATTCCTATCTTTTGATTGTAAAGGCGCCCTAGGGGATGTAATGGGGGGATGTAACTGAAGATGGTAAACTCAGCCACGCTTAGCAAATGGTTCGAAATTTGTGTGGAGCTGTGTAATTATGACATTTAGAGCTAAAATCAGCATATGGACATTTTGACTTTGAAAGCATAGTCTTACAGACTTGGGCATCAGGTATTTATCCTGAGAGAATTAGGCTTACTCTGTTAGTGTTGTTGGCATTAACTGGAGTAGTGAGTTGAAATGTTCACAAACCACCATGCAGGTTAAACATTTGAGATGCCTGCAGTGTTTATGAGGATAAATGTGGAGGGGGAGATATAACAGTTGTGGTGTGTGTATGTAGATGGCCGGTAAAGAGTTGTTCTGCTTAACTCTTTGCTTTTAGCAATTGTGCCAGTAGATTCAGCTGATTACTCCATTTCTCCAACTTTAAACCCTTACTGCCACATGGCATAACATTGTTTTCCAACTGTAACAGTGCAAGGGTGGATCAAACTTGACTTCAACATTCCAAGAGTTTGAGCTCCCGTCTTTGTGACCTGAAAACTACCTGAAGTTTACCAAGTGACAAACAAAGCTTGTCTGATTTTGCTACCTCAACACTGAGGATACCAATGTTCTCCATAACACCTTTGTGTATGTTGTTGACCTGGAATGTGTATGAGATTCCCATTACCAAAACTATGGTAATACAATTAATTGATGGACATTTCTGCAAACACAATATAACACTCTATTGAATGATTAGGTTTCTTGCACACAAAAGCTCTGTATGTTTTGAGCTGCTTAATTTGAGCACTGCACAATAAAACCTGAAATGTTTCTGGGCCATCTCATCTGAGAAGTAGGTTGGCCAAGAGAAGATTTTTGGCCTCATTGGTCAGTATTAGAAATTCTGTGACTTGGAGCACTAGTGTTTGGGATAGGATAAAAGCATTGGATAAAAGCTGTGGATTTTTTTTTCTGGAAGGTTTAAACATTATAATCATGTTGTGCTCCTCTGAGACTTTGGCTTGCTGCAAAGAGTTGAGGTATCCTCTTGTTCCATCCTATTCCTGCAATGTAGGGAAGGGCACTCTAGCTGTGCTTGGAAACGGCTCTGAAGGGAGCACTGGAAAGTGTTCAGAAGAGCCAGAGGGAAAAGCACAGCTCGTCTGGTGAAGGGCACCACGCACAGTTGCCGGGAGAAGTGCTGTTTGCTGAACTCACTTTGATACGATTCCAAATGCCTGCATTAAGGGAAATAAACATGAAGACCACATGCACTTCACTTCCTACCCTGTGTTTTTTGCTTGTGTCACCCATCTTTTGAATTTTTGCAAGGTTTACTGATGTCCTTCAACTCCACATACATGAACACACACACAGAGACACACACACAGCCCTTACCCCATCTGAACTGCATCGTACCCCTCTATGCTCTACAAGCTCATTACATAGTCAGTGCATTTCAGAGCAGACAATCCCATCATAAATTCCCATGATACCATGACAGCAGTTTTCTGATCTCATTTAAATTACAGAATCACTTCCTGTTTTGAAAGAAAACTGGAAAGGAGATTGTTCTGGAGGTGGATTGGTCTGGTTGAGCTTGTTAAAACCACAGCTTTGAGAGTGGGCTGTTCAAACCCACTTCCAGGCAGCTCCACTTGACTACAGAGTACTGTTGGCCCGAGTTCTGGCCTCATGGAAAGCTCTTTTTCCCTGTCCCACTTACACTTGAATTGAAAATACTAATGACCCCAGTGCCTGTCCCAGACCTAAGTCCCGCTCAGTGTAGTAACAGGTGTACCTACACTGTACAGTAAAGAGGTATGAATTAAGAACTGGACAATGGATGGAAAATTTGGCCAAGCTCTCATAGTTAGTCACAGGATGAGTATGTAAGACGCTAGATTCAATTCAGGAGAAAACAGGATACTGAATGATGAGACAAAAATGTTACACCTACTCCCTGTCAAGACAGTAAATCTAGTCCTAAAAATTGGAATGAAAATCTACCAGTCCAGGCTCAAAATTCACTCAACCATTCTTCCAATAAAGTGATGAGTATCTTCTCTTCAACATAATGAGTTAAGAAATATAGCCTGTACTGGTAAGTGGAATCTTGAAGGTTGGAATAAAAATTTAGAACCTGTCTGAGCCGTCTTAGAGGATGTGGGCCGATAGAAAGGTTGCTTTGTTTTTGTCCAAGGATAAGAAGATACAAGAGCTATTTCCACATCATAGCTACCTTGTGGCAAGTTATTCACTGACACAGAATATGGGATCTCTAGTGCTGTTTTCATCATTGCCAGGATGTAGTGAAAACCATCAGCTCTTTAATGGAGACAGAAGCACTGCAGAACTCGTTGGTTTTGGTTTATTGCTACCAGACTGATACTCTGTAGGTTAAACTCATGGTCCAAATCTTCAACGGCATTTGAGGGACACAGATCATCATGTCAAAGGGACAGTTCCTTCCACAAAGGCTTTGTTGTTGTCTCACCAGTCTTTTGTAAATAGGTTCCTCAGCCCTACCTAGCATAAACCTGTAGATGCAAACTGTATCTATATATCTATATCAGCAATCAACATCTTGATGAAAAAGGGATTAAAACTCCAACTGGGAGAGCAAGGCTCCCTTGACTGACAAAAAAAAGGGAGGAGGATTTAGCTGAATAATTTCATTTCAGCGTTGTTTTATCTTTTCCCTAACTGAGATGGGTTCAACTGCAGCTCTTGGAGAACTTTCAGTTCTGGGTATTTTATTAGTCTTTCACCCTTGGTTACCTAAGGGAACGTGGTACCCCATGTTCACCCCAAAGCAAAAGAAATCACTTTCCAGCTTCAGTCTTTAAAATCATCTTCGGAGTCCTGGCCTAGTAGATGGCTTCAGGTGACATCACATCCAATATATGGGACATGAAGCCAGAAAGCAGTTCAAGAAGTCATGTTGTAGATGGGTGTGGTGTCACAACGCCACAGGCAAGAATTGGTCACTGATGTAAAGCTGCATGTGCCAGCTCTGTATTGCTGTCTTGGGAAATAAAAGATGAGGACAACAACATGACAGAAGAGGAGGGGGCATGTTCCCCACAGCCATTTTACAACCAGCTAGGTGGAAACAATGCAGCTGCAAGGACTGAAGGGAGATGAGAGCTAAAGTGTTTCAGATTATCCTATAGAGAACAAATGTGTTTGAATATACTATTCACACTGCCTCATATGAAAGTTTAATGTCTTGAGGGTGCCAGCTTTGTACAACTCTGCGACTCACTGTAATCAAGCCACAAGCAATGGCTATGTGAAACATCTTGGAAAAGTTTCTTGGCATCTGCAATGGATGTGTTGCAAAGCAGTGACCCATTTTTCAGTCATTGGTTTGTATTTGATAACCATGAAGCCCTACAGAGTAGACAGGGAAAAGAAATGAGGTTGCCTGAGATGAAAGAAATGGCTGTGTGAACCAAACCATTGGGAGGTTTTATATCTTGATTGCTTCTCTCTGGAAAACTCTGCCAAGTCTAAAATAATTTCCATAATAGCATGCATTGCTGATATAAAACAGATAGAAAATGCAGTGTTTCTTTTCAACTTGCACCTACGACACATCGACTTCCTTTCAGGATATAACTACAACTTGTTTATCAGTGAAGAAGAGTGCCCGTCTGGGGTTCTTCCTATCTGCACCCGAGGCAGAGATAAGATTTCTAATGAACCATTCAGTACAACCACTTTGAAACTACCCATTAGCTGACAGATTTCACCTGCAACAGACCTAAGTAAATTCTCAACTAGGTTTTTTTAAATTTTTTTTTTGCCCATTCTAAATGGATTTTAGTGGCATCTCTTGACTCTTGTTGGCAGGAATGGAGATATTAACCATCTGTTCAAATGCACATTGGCCATGGTAAACAATTCAAACAATTCCCCAAGCAACGGGCATGGGAGGCAACCAATAGTAGATGCTGTCTCTTTGTGCAGCTCGGGTGCAGGCAGAGGGCAACACATTCAGGTGGGTTGTTGGCACTGAAGTGAACTCATGAACAGAACATCTCTCCAGCGTGCTTCCAGCAGAAATGGAGTTATGAAAGTATTAATGATCAGATCAGAAGATATTAGGCTTTGGCTTGAAAAATAGCATTTTGTTTGTTTTAATATGTATGGTGCCCCAGCACATCTTTCTGGGGAGGTATAGCACAGAGAAAAAAGGAAAGGAGATAGTTGGATGGAAATGAGCTTCAGTTCCGAAGCTGTAAGGTCACGTTAGAGCAGCTTTTAATATACTTTGCTCAGAGACAGCTGTAAGGAAACACATCAACTCTTACATGTGTTTAGCTAAACCTGCTCCTTACAGTAGTCTTCTAGCTATAGACGCTGTCTATGAAGGGAGGCTGCCTTTTCGTTACACTCCCAGCAACCAATTTCTAGACAAACCTGTCACAGTTGGTGGACCTGAGTCAGGATTTGCTTGTAAAGATGCCTATGTTGTTAGGAATTGTATTTGCAAGTAAGTGAAGGTGGAGAATTTAGAAGGTTGCTGCTGGGAGGAGTGAGTGTGTCTCTCAGTGGTGTGTCTCCTTCAAAAATAACGGCTGCAGCCTGCATCTTTTGTGTAGCAGCGTCTCAGATTAAGTCTCTGCCACTCATTGCGTATTTGCTTTATATTTTGCAGAACTTTCCAGCTGGAGTCGCACAGTATGTTTGTTCCCCATAGCATGAAAGCATGACATCTTACTGCTTTTCCCTGGAGTGGAGTAACACATTCATTTTTAATTGTTGACCACTATGTCAGAAATCCTGTTTCCCAGAGTTTAATTGTTTTGCACGATGTTTAATTCATGGCTTCCCTACAGAAATCAGCTGTTAACCTTTTAAAAAAAATGTATTATTTAGTATTTATTTATTATTTAGCAATAACATTTTTCAATTGTACAGGACGATATAATTTATTTATATTTTCACCATAAAATTCCATGTCCCTGTGTTCCCTCTCCCCCCTTTCTTTTCCTTGCAATTATGAAGAGCAATAAGAGCTGTAGAAATGCTACTGTAAAGGTTTCAAGAACAAGTTTTTGAAATAAGATGGTTCATACACATTTAAATCCTCCTGAAAACTCTAAGCCAATGCTTAAGAGCTTTTTGAAACCAGGGCCTAGGTGAATATACTTTTCTTGCAATCTTTCAGAATTCACTTTCTTCCATATTCTTGCAAATGAACTGCCCTGCAGAAAAGTTTGGTGGAATGGCAAATCTCAAGCCAAAGTTGCAGAGGATTTGTTAGAAACAAGACTTCAGAGTTCAGAATTTCTGCCAGAGACCTGATGCGACAAGTGATATTCATCCAGCCAGGAGACTGTGCCATCCAGAATGTGTCTAGCTGAATTTCACACACAGCAAAGTGCTCTTGGAAATGTTCCAGGACAATAATTATTGGATACCAGGGAGCCGCAAATAAGTGCTAAGGAATGAGGAAGCACAGCACTTGCACAGATGACATCCCCCCTTCTGGCTGCTCAGAATCCCCTCTCTGCTTTGGCTGCCATGGCAAAATCTCCATCTTCACTTTCCAGCTACTAACCGATGCAGAGCAAGATGAAAGGATTGGGTGCTGGGAGACATTTTGTAGTATGCACCAATGCTCCTTCCAAATCCAGACACTAGGCAGAGGCTTCAGGAGTCCCCAGCCACCTCTCATCAGAACAAAGCTTTCCCATGATGACCAGGGCTGCAACCTAAATTCAGCTGCGCCCATGGCAATGCTGCTCATGAGAGACAGGGTCCAGCCACACGGGCAGAGATGCCAGAGGTGGGTATCAGCACAGTGGCTATATCAGCAAGTTCCCTGTTAGCAGCATATTCCTTACCCCGTGTGGACTAGGAGACATTTATATATACAGAAATAGTCAACTTTCCTTGTCTTTTTTTTTTTTTTTTGTGGGGAAAGCATGACTGAGTAAATAGTGAAATAAGCACAGAAAAGTGAAAAATAAGACAACACGTATTGTTGACTGATAGGGTTGTTGGGCCAGTATTAATGTTTGGTCCAACGTCAGTCCAGAAAAGCACCAGAGCAGAGATTCCCTTTTTTTAAAGTGTGTGGGAAAACCCAACAAAGTCAGTATTGAAAAGCGTTGCTGCACCTGGGCCTGCTTTGCAGCTCCTTTTCGTCTGATGGAAACCTGACCCCTAAAGCAAACCTCCCTATTTTCATCCTTTTCCGAGGCAAGTGGTAGACCCAAGAAAGCAAGCCAGGATGGGTGTCTCATTGTAATCACCGAAACTCTGTGGCTGATCCCTTGCCCTTCAGTTTCTTTCATTTAAAAACTATCCCTCTGCTATCATCACCCACACACTGCTTCGATAAAGTGCTCTAATGCCAGTGCATCGTCAGAGGAGGAAGTGCTACACCTGGCTAAAAATCAGTTTACAGTGGAAGAATCACAAAGTTTTTAATGATGAAACTAGAAAACAATCTAAAGCTTTTTGCTGAGTGTGTTTGGTTTAAAAACAAAATTTCCATCAAATCCTGAGGGAGCAGAGCAGCACTTCCTAATTTTTAATATAAACCTTGGCAGAGTTGAAGACTGGATGGCTAAAGCAATTACAGGAAAATTCCAATTCAGTAGGAAACAGAAAAAAAACGACGACAACAACAAAAACTTGGTCAGTTCTAACAGCTAGGATATCTGATATAGCTGCTGCTCTTCCAAGAACTCCTTAAAAGCATTTTTGACTACTTTTCTCTGGAAAATATTTCAATCAGCATATATCAAAAAAGTCTTTCTTCTCTCTTCCACTCTCTTCCTTCTTTCTTCTTTTTACCACAATGTAAGTTCTACTGCAAAACAAAGAGAAAAAATCTGTATAGCACAAATGAGTCTCACTTCAACCAAATATTGCCATAAGTAATTATGCTTCTCTCTGTTCTTGTTTCAGACATACTGATGTTATGAATGAATTAACCAAGGAACATAATGCTTCACTGCCAACTGAGAGCTAATCCTTGAAGTTTAGTGCTATTACACTTAACATATTTCAGTTGGATCTCAAACCAAGACGTGCAGAAGAATTAATACCACTGAAGGAGCCAGATTTCTTGTCAAGAAAGAGTCTCACGATTCCTTTGCTCCAAGGAAATTTGAATGAAGTAACATTCAGTTTGGAGATTTGCCTATTCTACTTGGAAAAAAAGTTTAAAAATGCATTGAGAAAAGCAGGCAGAGCTAGAAACCATTGCAAAGAGAAATTATCATTTTTTAGTCAAAATTCAAATTTATACATTTTTCCATGGGACTTTTTGACAGTTGTCCACCCATCCACTTTGGGAGATTTCTTCTGGACTTTACACCTGAAGGTCTTTCAAATCTGTCTCTTAGCCACTGCAGGACAGGGAGCTTGGCTTGCTTGAATGGTCTAGATCTGCCTGCAGTTTCCAGTGGACTCCCTTGGGGACTATTGACATGTGGTTTCTGGTGCTGGAGCACATGCACGACAGTGATCCTCTTTTAGACTGGAGCTCAGTAAGGTGCTGAACACTGACATAGATTTTGGGTGAACTATGGTTAACTGCATTGTGCCATTGCTCCCAAATCACTAGGTCTATGCCACTTCACTTTAAGCAGTTACTGAGATGCCTAAGGAAGGAGTCTATTTGCCCTAGGCTGCCTTTTATAGTCAATGAGGTGAGCGGGATATCACCAGAGCATGAACCTGAAGTGCCCTGTAGTGCCCTTGTCTGACTTGCTTTCTGATTTAGACGCCTCCATTAGATACAAAGAGGTGCTTGGGAGGGATGCAAACAGCAAAGGCAACAGGGAGAGAGCGACAGAGCAGAGAGCTTCAGCTGATTCATTTGCATCTGCAGAGGGAACATAGAAGGAGAAAGGGACCCGGTGTCACAGTCTCAGTTCAGCAGCCCAGCTCAGGGTCTCTTGGGATTGTGCGTATGGTCACTGTGGAGTTCTGTGGATAACGGTTGTTTTGCTTTAAAAATGGGGATGGGAACAGTTTCACATAGCAGTGATCTGTATCAGATCAGTATCCATCTGACAACAATTCATAGTCAGAGAAAAGGCCAGTGTTGGCTGCATGAGCTGTCTGTGGTTGCCGTTCTCACCTTCTTCTACCTATTGCAGGTAGCTACACGTCAGGATGTACCTTCAACACCCACAGTCTGCATGAGTTGTGCTTATAGTTATACACTTATTAAATGATTTTGTGTATTTGTACTCAGACTTTTATAAATCCATTACTTCCCCGAGGCCATAGGAAATGGTTTTAAAATGTGAGGCTTTTCTACAGGGAATTGAGAGACAAAAATACTAAAGCAATGTACTTGGCTTGCACAGATCAATGTAGTGCAATAACTGGGAAGATGAACCAAGCTTAAAATATTACAAATGTGATTGGATGAAAGCTTAACATGACATTGAGTAATTATCACTACAGAAGTCTCCTAAGCCACCTTAAGAAAAAAAAAAACAAGCAAAGAGCCTGACAGTAAATCTTAAAAGAGAAATGGCAGTGTTTGCACTTGGAACCAAAATCTGGGTAATATAATTGCACAGTTCTGAGTGAAACTTCTAATTTGGTCTTCTCTTTTCCAATGCGACGGAGAGGTGTAGGTGAAAAGTCTTGGGATGGGAGATATCAAGAGCTTTTGAAAATTATTTTTCCACTAAAACTTTCATGAAGATTTTTTTCTTCATCAGTAACTTTGTTTCTCTGACAGGGAAAAAAGCGTTCCAAAACTGAAAATTCCTATTTGGGAAGGGTACAATGAAGAAAAGAGAAACAAAGCAGTCTTTCAAACAAGATTCAAAATTAGTCATTAAAGTTCTTACCAGGTTCAGAAGCTGGTGCTAGGTTGAACCAAGGCACAAACATTATCCAGTGAGCAATGAGATTTACCTGCATTTTCAGGGCAATGAGTTAGTATTTCATCCCAACACAGGCAGGCATGATGTACAGGTTAGTGAGTCTTCCCATTTTTTTTCATGAATTAGTATTAAGCTGAAAATAAATACTAATGAAGAGAACTGTTTCCTTTTCTGAGGCACTGAGCCGCTTATAGGAATAATGGGGGGGAGGAGTAGGAAGGGAGTTTGTATCTCAGAATTCTGTCATTATCTCACTTGAACAGGTGGAAGCTCAGCCACTTGTGGTTAAACCACTAAAATGAACGGACATCACTGAAGTGGTGGTCGCTCATTTGCTCAATTCCAAGTGAAGAAAATTAGCAATGGTTAGCGATGGATGTGGATTTCCTGAAAAGGAGCAAAAGCAGCCTTTCCCAATAACTCCAGTCATTGCAGGTTGTATTCCCACATCACGTGCATTCATGGCCAGGGTGCTATGATTCTCCATTTCCATTTGGGTTGCATTCAGGAGCCATCCAGTATCCAGAAATACTTAAACTCGCTTGGCATCTAAATTGTCGCCACAGGTTATGCACGTAGAAAGTCTTTAAATGTTACAGCTATGTAACCCAGAGCTCTCCAGGGCGAGGGCTCTCAGAGATTTCTCTAAATACTTCTGACATGTGGGACCTTCAGCAGTGGGACCCTGAACATGGTTGTATGCTCAGCATAGAAACCATGTTCCTGGGTTTGGAACACATTGCTCCATAAATCCACTTGGGATCTGGAATTATTGGGTTCAGGTCCCTGTCTTAGAGCGAGGTCTGAAACTCATGACCTGAAAGTGTCCAGTTCTCTTGGCTATTAACTAATGTCAGTTATTTCAGGTCTTGTCTAAGAAAGTGGGCTACACCTCCACTGTTCCTGGGTGTCAAAGAATGCAGCTACTTTGCAAAGCACAAAAATGTATTTAAAAAAAAAATTAAATCAGTCAAATCAATAAAATATTATCCACGCATCAGATCTTCAATCAGCTTCTCAGTGCTCCATTTCTAATTAATTGCCATCTGGTGCAGCCCCCTCTTTCCCAAAGCAACAGGGAATATTCTTCTGGAGCAGGCACACACAGCAGTGCTACTCGTATGGCAACCGCTTCTGACTGGTGATCCTAGGGAGCCTGATTGTTTGAGGCAAATCGTCTCCTCAGGGACAGCATGATTTATTCCCTGCATTTGGGTTGCAAGATTTTTTGTAGGGGGAAAAAAAAAATGCTTCCGTGTCATTTATAATGGATCTCACTCCAATAAACGGCCATCTTCTGGCATAATATGACTGCGGCTTATCAAATAATAAAACCCTGTCACTCTAAATTGCTGGGAATGGGACCAATCCAGCCAACATTGATTCCTATGTCCATTTTGTCATGCCATGAAATTTTCAGTGGTTTGTGTGCATGTAGGAGTCATGGCTGTCAGCGGGGAAGAGCCTTAGCG
The DNA here is from genome assembly GCA_013389945.1 of Fregata magnificens. Lineage (NCBI taxonomy): Eukaryota > Metazoa > Chordata > Aves > Suliformes > Fregatidae > Fregata > Fregata magnificens. The sequence continues at coordinate 474,640 of WAAD01034490.1, read as the reverse complement.
TGCCACAGCGAAGCTGCAGAGACAAGTGTGATTTCTCAGATTCTGATCCTTAATATGCTATCCAATTTTAAGTGCTACCTAATGTTCATTAGGGACGATCAGAAAGCCATATGGCCTAACAAATGTAATACGTAGCTCGGCATATTGGCAGAACGACTCCTTGTTAATTCTGTCTCCTATTCCACCCTCTGCCTGGTGGAGAGGGTAGTGAGGAGGCTGGTTTTACCATGCTGAAGAGATGACAGACTTGATAACTTTAGTATGGAGCATTTCCAGAGCTTAACAATGAATAGCACAAGCTGTCTAAGGGGAGAAAAAAATAGGCACAGATTTTCAAATGCATCAGCAGGTTGCAAAAATGTGCTGATTAGCCATTTTTATATTTGACTTGGGACAGTTGGGACTTGGGAGATCTCAGTTTAGTTTCTATCCCTGCAACATTTTCCCTGTGTGACCTTGACATGCCATTTAATCTCTCTGCGCTTGGATTCTCCCACTTTCTCCCTAGGATAGGAAGTGGGGTCTTGGTACACATGTGTTTATACAGAGAAGACCTGAGAGTATTTCACAAGTGTGAAGTCCTGGGCCTTTTATGGTTACTGACATTTCCTCATTGGAGACCTTGTTACTCTTTCTACGTCTTTTCCTTTTCTTTGACTACTACTGAATAAGACCTGTGTTAGAAATGTGGAAACTTCAGAAAATTCAGATCGTATCTCAAGACGGATGCCTTCTCAGCCATCTAGAGTTAATGAGAGCGGGTTATCTAACATCTTGGAGGGGACTGGGACCATCCAGTGGTGCTGGACTTGTCCGGCCTGGGGGTTGGCTTCCTCCCATGGCAAGGTTTGCCCAGCAGCCCTCCTGTCATCACACCCTGCTATCCATCGCAAGGTATAGCCTTGAACCTCTGATGAAATGTTTCTTTCTGTGACCCAAGGTGATGGAGTGCCCATAAATCTTTTCCTATGATATTTTGGAAAATTCAACTTTCAGATGCGTTGGTAAATTTGAGGAATTATTTTCTTTAACACTTAATTCTTTCTGCCATTGTTCTCAGCATATTAAATGACAGGCTGCAGAGAATTTGGGGTGATCCTTGATCTGCTGAAACCACTGTGCTCATCTCTATTGTCAAGCCCAGGGCTTGAATGTGTGCTCTCCACAGCCACCAAGTGCCAGCAGGAGTGCACCTCTTACACTGCTGCATTTCCTCAACAGTAGCACAGACGAGTACATTTGAGCAAACGGCTTATTTGAAATGGAGCCACAGAAAGGAATAAAAATGACATCAGCAACAGTAAACTACTGTTGCAAATAACAGCAACAAATTCTTAAAGCAAAGATTGGCTGTGTCTATATAGAGGAAATACTTAGTGTCTGTGTGATGTACAAGGCAGCTTATCTCTTTGAGAGCAGGAGACTATAAAAATACAATTGCCAGAACGAAAGAAAATTGAAGCTGATTGCCATAGCAACAAAAGAATTACATTGATGAAACAGAAGCACATAAAATCGTTGTATGCTACATTAAGGACAAAGCAATCAAAAGTAAACAAGAGTGGATTGGAATTTGCTTGGCTAAAGCTGGAAATGACAAATGTTTCCAGCTGATGGAGGCAGAAATGAGCCCAAAAGAAATGAAGGGGTAGCCCTGTGGAGCCAGGGGTTTATCCACCATTTCTTCTGGGAGCAAGACCTGAGGGACCTGGGACTGCGGGTACATGCACTTCCCAGGCTTTGAAGGCAGTTGGTGGAAGCAAATTCCTGATCAGATGGTTAGTAACATCAAATACTTTCCATCTGTGCATTTTGCACAAATCTCCAGGACTTTATCCCTGAGACTGCCTGGTTCCTCTCTCCTGCTGAAATTCTCCCTTGCAGCTGGGAGAAAGCAGCTGCTACTGTAAAAAGGAGTTTTCTTTTTCCAGTTGCATTTCTTGAAGCATCTTGCTCAGTCAGGCAGCTACTTAGCTGTGAGAAAATATATCCCCTCTTCTATGGTACCGCACTTTTGCCCTTTCAGGTCTGCCTGGCATGATGAGACTGCAGACACTGCAGCAGAGCCAGCAACTTTCCAGAGTGCACTGATGAAACCACAACTTCAAGCCGATACAGAAATCCGGCAGTTTTCTGACTTGAGGGGCGAGGGGGGTTGAAGACCCAGACTCAGCACCTCACACAGCATCAAAACTGTAGTGGCAGATGCAGCGCAGTGCTGCATTCCTTGTCAGGATTATTGCACACCTGTGGGCTACTGTCACCTGCGCAATCATTCCCACAGCCAGCTGGTTTGATGAATTTGCCTATGGCATAAACAGCATAAAACTCAGTGGTGCTACGCCAGAAAAGGAGGATGTTCTTATGTGCACCCCTGTCCACATGAGCTCAACCACAGCTATCCTGGTTCTTTGGAGAAGGGGCTCCTGTTATCCAAGTCAAATCCATTTGAAGTAAGTGTCTATATGCCATGGCTTGGTCTGGAAGACTAAAAAAAAAAGTATGTGTTAAATGAAAGATCTTTCCTGAATGCAGCTTTAATTAAAATCTTAGTATTTCTTATCGTAGCAAAGCCTTGAAGTCAGTCCAAATGTTGTAGTTAAGCACAATAAAAGTATTGCAAGTGGTGGACTGACATGTCCTTAAGGTACAGGAACATTTAATCTACTAGATCTTAGATGGCAATAATGACCAAACCTTTCAAAGTTACCAGAAAAAATTCTTAAGACTAAAATAAAGTTGACAGTTCCTTTAATTAAACTCATCTTCCTTTCAAAGGAAGTGACAAAAAGAGTTAAGGAAGATTAATTAAGACTTAAATTCACAGAAATGACTCAAGGCATATTTAAGTAAGACTTAAATTAGTCTTTCATTTGGACATGGGAGATTCCATTAACAATAATGAAATGGAGATAGCTAGATCTTAAACCCTTTGCTCTAAGCTCTGCTTGGAGGCTGTTTCCCAAGTCCAACCCATCTCCCAGATCTTAGGCCAATCCTGATTGTTGTTTCTTTACTATTTCTGTCATCCCTTTTTTCAGTAATCTTTTTGATTTCTGCTGTACTTTAACAAAACTCTAAGCCTTAGCCCTGTTTGGGCTTACATGCTTCCTTATATGACAAGCTATTCCCCTTTGCAGGACCCTAAATAAATACAAAGATATTTTCATCCTCTGGGTTTGGCACTGTTTGGGCTTTTAGGGAACACTTCAGTTCCCTAAAATCTTGCTCTCAATCTGGTAAACAGAAGACATCCAAGCAGATCCTGGCTCTCTGGTGCTCCCCAAGAACCTGGTGCTTAATAGATAACTGCATTGTGCAGCAGCTCCAGCTCTTGCATAGAGGTGGCACTAAGTTATGAGGAGAAAACACAGATAACAGTTCTCCCGGTTTGCACTGAAGTAAAGGTTTGCAGCATCTTGCCATGTGCAGGTAGGCATGAAAATCATCCTGGTCACCATGGTAATAAGATAATCAAAACCAACCTTGAACTCTGGATGATGAATGGCAGAGACAGAAAGTGTCAGGGCACAGGCAGAGAAAGAAAAGGTTGTATGGGAAGACATCCGTGAAGGAGAGTAAAGCTGCATCTACTGAACACAGGCAGGCTCTCTCAGTAAGAGATTCCTATCAAAGCAGGAGGACGATGTTAGGAGCTTCCCCCAGCCCGACACGGGATCATTCCTACACCTGGCAAATGTGAGAACTTGTGTCCAGGGTGGCCGAAGTGGGGTCTCCTTGCCTTCTGCAGGGTGTCTCTGCCTTCCAGGTGGTCCCCAGGTTTCTGTCATTGCTGTCTTCACCACTGCAGTCCCTTTTCTCCTAATCTCTGTCTTAAATCTGCCTTGCTACCATGTAAGCCCACCACTTACAATTGTGTCTAGTGTGGGTATTGCAAGGGGACTGCTCCCTGCCTCTTTAAAGGACAACTGCTGTTATGACTCTATCTTCTCTTCTTCAGGCTAAAAATCCCAGCTCATCCAGTCTTCCCTAAGGGTCATGTTGCTTAGACCTTTCATCGCTCTTGCCATTCTCCTTTATTTCCTGTACTCACAAGAAATGTACCCTCTTTTCCAGGTTTACTCTTGCAATAAAAGGGCTCCTCTGGCATTTGTCTTCTGTACATTGTATCTTCTGGCTCTCATCGATTTTTTTTTTTTTAATATCTCCACTAAACCAGACTGTAAAAACAAGGGGGCAGGGGAGGAATTAACTTCTATTCAGTTTTGTTGGGGTTGCAAATGGGATCCATCCATTTCTCTAAGCAAGAAAACAAACAAAATGCCAGTACTCTGGGGAGCACATGTAGCAAAACTATGCAACAAGAAAATTTGTAAACCTAGTTTCTCTCTGTGGGTGGCTAAAAGGCTGTTTAAAGCCATTTAGCATCACACACACAGTTGAAGAAACAGAATAATAAAAAAAGAAAGATCCATCTTCCTGTTAAAGAAGCCCTCTGTTTTATCCAAATTCACTGGATTGCTGATTTAGGATTGCAGGGCTGAAGCTCTTCGTGAAAGGGAGAAGAGCTTCATTTGGGCTTGTAATTGCACTAGCATGCACTCGTGAATACACACTCAAGGCAGTGCTGCGTGTCCGCTGAATTGCTACTCTTGTTGGCCGGAGTCCAAATGTACTTTGGGCGCTGTAGAGAAGGAGACAAATGGGTGCCATTTTCATAGTTAATGATCACAGGCATTAGCAAGCATGGCAGCAGGGGCGGGGAAAGAAAGGTGATGGAAAACTTGCTCAGGAAATAAAGTCCATTGCCCTCCTTCGTGCACAGCAAGCTGTATGGATGCCGCATTTGTCTGTGCTGCTTCTGTTTGAGAACCAGAGTTCTTTTTATTGTAGGTGTTCCTAAATTTAAGCAACAGATGTATTGCAGGTGTCTGCAAAGGCCTGGAGGAGTCCTAAGGGTTGCTGGGTTTTTAATACCTTGGTTAGGGGTAACATCAGGTCACAGCAGTAGAGAGGGATCATTTACTCTGCTAAACTCCATCCTGCCTTAATTGCTCTCTCCTGCTAAATCCCAGACCAGTTAGTTGAAAACTAACTTAGATATCACTGCAGAAAGCTGCTGTGACAGCAGTGTGAATAGACCTGCACGCTCCTTGTCTTGCAACACTTAGAGCCAAGAGACCTTCCCACATGATTCAGCAGGACTTCCAGGTCCCACAAGAAGACTTAGAGATGCAGCTGGGATTTGCATTTCAGGCAGCTTACGGATGACTCTGCCATGAAACACTCCCAGGACAGAAGCCACAATTTACCTTGCAGCTGGATGAACCAAGAAGAAGAAACTATTTATTTTTGCTTCATTGATGCCCTGCCCCATCATGATGGGACTGAGACTTGCATGTTCTGCATTGCTTTGTAACACTCCATGCTGAAGTCTGGGAAAATAAGCGCCGGGCAGAGCACAAGAGACAAGGAACTGTTTTTCCTAAGCTGTGATACATGCTTCTTGGGGCTTTAAGCTGATTTCAACTCAGACAGGAAAAAAATCAGAATGGAAAAAAGCCTCCAAATAGCGCAGTGTTCACATGTGATCTAGTAAAAAATAAAGTACTTGTAGATATGTCCAGCTTCCAGGACACAGCCACAGCCACACTCTGTTTTTAAGTCTGACACAAATTAGTGCCCCGCTGCCGCTATGGGCCAGCTGGCTGTGCTTCCCTGGTGCTACCATTGGCTTGCAATTAACCCCTTCCCTCAAAGGGAAGAGCTTGGATTCAAAGTAGTTTGTATTCAAAGAGCTGTGTGGTTCAGGCTCAGGTCTGCAATTACAGAAGTTGTAGTTGCTGGTTTAGCGCTGTCTGGGTTGACACATTCTTTTTCCAGATGGGGCAGCCAACACATGTCCTCCAATTAAAACATACCCACACTGGCTCCATTCAGTTTGGCTTTTACATTCAAAAGGTCTTTGATATTTATTCTAGCGCTAAACAAAACCTCCAGATCTGTCATGAGATAGAATCATCCTCCAGCCAACTCAATATACCCCATCCTACACCTGTGGGGTTTTTATTCATCCTCCTCCCCAGCACCTCAGGAATTCCCTTTCGGAGTCTGAAATAGAAATCAAACCCCCACACAATATTGGCAGTCTGCCATTTGAAAAAATAACATTTAAGGGGTTTTGTTTGAATTGGTTAAAAGGAGGGAGTCAGAAAGGATGCTGTGTTTGGGCTGGAAATAAAAGTAATGTGACTATTTGTTGACAATCCTTCGTGCCTACCAGCACCATTGCAGAAACTGGCAGTACAGACTGTTTAAATTTAAACACTGTAGATCAAGTTTTACACCTGCACACAAGGTGTAAAAGCAATGAGCCGACCAACCTAAAATTAATCTGTGTGGGAATGTGAGATATTGTAGGTGTGCTGGGTAATGGATTCCAGCTCTTTAGTGCAGCAGACTGGAAAAGGCAGGGGCTGCCCTCAATTTGTTTCTAACCTCTTTCGTCTTAGCTCCCTTATCATGTTGTAGAGAAGCAACAATTTGGTTTTACATAAATTAAGGGGACAAACACACCCTCCGTGCTGTTCCTAGCTTGCCAGTGATCTTGGAATTGTGGAGGGGATTTGAAAAACAGAGGAAGCTAAGTGACAGAGGAGCTAATTAGGGGGAGGAGATGAATGATGGGGCCCTGGGAGTCTTCCGCTGCCTCAGGAAATCCCAGGATTTCTAAATGCTTCTCAAACCCCCAAACCTTCTAAATGAGTCACTTGAAGGCACACTGCAATGTTGCAGAAGGGTTGAACAGAAGGGCTGGTATTCTGAGGCGCTAATGATTGAGATGCACTTTAGTTTTAGCCCCTAGATGTAACAAAAAACCAGTGGCAATCACCTTCACTCCTCATTCCCCCTGCTCTTCTTCTCCTTCTCTTCCCGCTGCTCCGGGACAGCTGCCGTTGGCTCCAGGTCTCCAGGTCAGGATCACAACCACCACCGCTACTTCTGCTGGTGAGACCTTCCAGGAGTCCCACCAATATGCCAGCAGGCCCTGGCCAAATCCTCCCCCAGCCCTGCAGGGAGCCCACAGAGATCACCCTGGCCTCTGCTCCATGTGGGGCTGCATTGTGGACACAACTGAAGAGCTAGAAACAGGGCTCTGTGAGACACACAGGTGCACCCACAAACCTACGGGCCCAACCTCTTCTTCACACACAGCTCCTTGGTGCACAAGAAGCTCTGCAGTTCCTTTATCCTTTATTTAGATTTTAGTCCCTAAAGGGATGCAGAAACCTCCGTTCTAATAGTGCCTTATGTGCAGCTTCCTTCTGTTCGTGGAAATAATCTCATGGAGTCTTGCTTTTCTGCATACTTGGCAGTGTTGTACTTTACCATATGCCACCAAGTTAGTGGGTCATCCTTGGAGAAGCTGAGGGGGTAATTCCCTCAGCCTGTGGGGACAGCAGGAAGCATGTACAAATGCCTGATCTCATAGGGAAGGGGGAGGGAAAACAACCTGCGGATGGCTCTTGTTCTCAAAGCAAAGCCTACCACCATCCCTCTCCAGGGAAGAGAATTTACACTCTGCGGGAAGTAAATTGACACGGTGTGGATGATGACACAAACTTGATGTATCATTAAGCACAGCTCAAAGGAGAAAGGCAGGACTGATACAGCATCTGGCTTTCAGGGAAGTCCTCTCTGCTTTGTAGCATCACCCTGGATAGAATGATACACTCAGACATGCCAAAGGATTTGCATATGATCACAGACAGGTGAGCCATGAATGGCTTGGACCTAATGAAGACAGTATCATATGTATCCCTTCCTGTCCAGAACTAGCACATCGTCATTTGATTGTCTTTATTCCTGTACAGGAAAGTGAGATCCATGTTTTTGTGCCATGAAATAGAGGCATGAGCTCTTTGCCACGGCTCTAGCATGGCCCATGCAGAAGGCACATACCAAGTTCAGTCCTCGCTCCCTCCTATCTGCCTTTCATTTTCACAAGACATTTGACAAGCAATTTATTAACTCCACAAGCCTGCACACAGTCAAGACTAAATTTAGAATTATTATTCATGGAGATACAAGCTAACAGAGTGTCTCCATTACCTCTTCAAATAAGGGGTCCTTTAAGGACCAGTGAAGTAACTGCTTCCTCGGGTGCTCTCTGCTCATAAGGCACACATAATCTTTCAGTTCCAATTATCCTCAGAGACCTCATTTGTTTCTCAAAACCATGAGTTGGTTCAAATACAAAAACATGAGACTAATCATTCTTTCACCAACTCCAGTAACTCTTTGGATCATATTCTTTTTGGAAAATGTGATTTCTTTATTCAGTGCATCTGTCTTTTGTGGCTTGAAATTCTCCCTAAGAGACCCCAGGCCTGGATGTTGGCTGGTGGAAAACTAGGCTAAATCTAGCCCTTAATGTCTAAATAGCATGAGTTATTACTAAACTGAATAATAGCCACAGTATTTATTTATGGAGTTGCTATGCCACTGCCACCTTCTCCTGACTTATTACTTTGTAAAGCTCTTTGGGATACCTGGAATTTGGAAGGTGGTATATTAAACTGAATTCTATTGTATTTTCTATTGCTGTCAGCAACTTCCCTTTTTAGCCTGGTTTAAGGCACCTGTGTGTGTTTCATGAAATGCATTCCTGCTTCTGTGCTTTAGGCTCCCAGGTGTCCATTTTAGGTAGTAAAGGCTGAATATTAGTAGGTGCTACAACTAACATCCTTTTAGAGCACCAGTCTTTATTCCCATCAAAAGTACTAAGTAAGAAGTTGAAATGAAAGGGCAGAGATTGGAGCAATGCATTCCTCATTCATCACTCCACTGCTTGGATAAAATAATATTAAACTCAGTAAAATAATCAGTCTCCTTACCCTGAAGAAATGCTCAGATTTTATTTTCCCATTTCTCAGAAGACATTTCTTTACCACCAGCTACAAATTCTGATATTGTCTTCTCCCAAGAAATTCACAAACCCAGGTTTTTCATTTTTAATGCCAGCATAATAATTTGGAATGATTACTGTTACACTGACCATCAAAATGGTAACAGCTATTGACAGAATAACGTGATAAACAAGCATCTTAAGGAAGGCATGTTAGGGTGACATCTAGACATGTGAGGAGAGATTAAACCCCACTGAAATATAGCATTTCAATATGCAGAATATGAGCTTCTTAGAAATAGGTGGATGTTTTGCTCCAAGGGAGCAAGAGTCTGCCAATGTCGATGGCATTAAAATGATGAAAAGACAGAACCTGCCTAAGTCATGGGATCTCTGTAATAAACTTGGGTCAGAACCCGGATTTACCAAGACATGGGTTAGCTACTTAACCAAGCTTTCTGAACATACATGTGTTGGTGTAAAGAGTTACAGAAGCCCCTAGGACAATTAGTATTACCCTAGAAGTAAGGATGTCCTTGCTAGTAGCTGGGAGATCAACCTGCCCTCCCCTTGTCATTTTTGGAAAAAAAGCATTTCTTTTCATAAAGATTTCTTTTGTGCGTTTTGTTCTGGGGGATCATCTTCTTAACAGTCTAGGCACTCAGATCAAAGTGTCTGATTTCAGAACGATTTGATGGTTGTTGTTGCTGTTTTGTGTTTGTTTTTCAAACCATTCTTGATGTATCTTGCGGCAAGAAAAAAGAAATCCTCTATGGGTGGGTAAGCTGAACCTAAACTTCCAATCCCGCATGGAAGATGCTGCAATCAGGCACATCCCATCAGTTCCAACACAGTGATGAATCCAGCTGAGTTACTTGTAATAGTGTCTAAGAAAACAGATGAGCAGTTGAATCCAAATTTTCAAAATAATAAGTTTCCATAGGGAGGCTGCATAATTCTTTTTACAGATGGACTTCCCTGGAGACTTGAGCACATTTGACTAGTATTAGAAGGAGGAAAATGGGAAGAGAATATTTTAATGTTCAGGATTTTGCATTTCCCTGACTACGCTGATCTTAGAATTATAGCTCTGGGACTTAAATATTTTTTTTTAGATGAAGATTTTAAATGCTTCTGAACACTTTTTTTTTAATTAAAAATATACATTCTCCATCGCCTCTTCTTTGCAACTTCCATTCTTCTTAAGTTGCTGGGATTCAGGAGGAACACTGGGGCTAGAGCGGAACAAGGAAGTGGGTGGATGGGAGTGCTGCTATTAAGTCAGAGATATTAAAAATCAAAGGCAGCTGAGACATAGATTTATCCTACTCAATCCTGGACTCTAAAGCCCGTGTTCTGACAGTAGGCATTTGGGCTGCCACTTTCAAAAAGCTATCAAGATCAAAGATGAATGAAATGTTTCCAATTAGACGTGGTTAATACTAGAGATTGCTGAATCTGGTGAATTCTGTACATTCTGTCATCTATTCACATGCACACATACATATACTCCCTCACAGTTTTAACTCCAGAGGTTTTTTTGCAATGATCGTTGGCTAGTCCGAAATTTTGGCTTTGGAGACAAACATCAGGTCATTTAAGGGTAAATAAAGCAGACAGAGAGAACTGGAAAGGGTCCATTGTGTTCACCCTTACTTCATCCCTGCCTCCTGCAGTCAGGATATTCCCAGGTACACTGCTGAGGATCAGCATTCAGATTTAGATGTTACCATGGCTATCTGGAATGGACATTGCGCTAATGTTTAAGAGCTTTGAAATTCTGGGTGGGTTACAAGGAAAATGCTACTGCTGGTTCGTTTCCAATTTCTAGCTGAGATATATGTATAAATACTCACCATTTATGTACATCAAACCAGTACTGAGTAAATGGAGAAAGCAAATTATTTGCAAAATTAATTTGAATTTTAAAATAAGGTCATTTTGACTTCATTCCCTTTTAATCTTGTGCTTTTTTCAAAGGATAAAATAATGAATCTAACTGGCTGGCATGCTCTTCTCTGCCACAACGTGAAGATTTATTTAAGAATAGATGCAGGAATGAATACTCAAGCTGTGACTCTTGTCTTGTGCAGTAATACACTCAGAGCAGTGACTCCCACCCTGCAGAGCAGAACCAGGCCATGGATTTAGCAAACCCATGGCATATGCCAAGTGCTCCCTTCTTAGAATAAACTCTTCACTTCAAGCAGAAATCCATGCAGTAAAGGAGATGCATCCGGTCCGAAGAAGCTGAGTTTCAGACACAGCACATTGCAGAGACTGGTTGCAGTGAAACCAGCACGGTCTGTCAAGACCCATGGGCTGCTCCTCTCTGGTAATGTATCAGTGGAAAAGTCTCAAAGGCAGTAGGGGGAAGGATGGGAAGAAAAGTCTCATGGAGCCCAAGTGAGTCCAGAATCTCTTCCTCTGAAAAAAGATACTCATAGTTACACCTCAGCAGGTCTGGAATCAAATTTTGGTATCCTTCTGGGAATCACTAAAACCTCTCCAGCCGTTCAATGCCCAAGATCTGGGGCAGAAGCTGGTGCTGTTGCTCTTTGTCATGGATGCTCTGTGCTCACAGCAGACTGCCATGCTAGCCTGGCTCATTTTGTACCTGAGCTGCATCATGTGGATGAAATTAGTTGGGTATCTCTGAAGAGCATTCCACCATCTCAACAGACTTTTGGCGTGAATAAGGTTGCTCCTTTTATTTTGTGGAGGAAAAATGTGCTGAAGGTTTATTAAAAGGAAGGAAATTAGTATAAATAATATATGTTATCAAAACCTTAGGAAATGATCGAAGCCTCTAGCTAGGAAGCTGTGATGCTGTGTGTAATGAGCAAGGGGCCACATGGACCACATGCTGGGTGAATTCGAGGGAAAAGAAAACTTTAAAAAGTCCCTTGAAATTGGGAAAAAATATTGCTGTGGGGCTATCAAAATGTTCTATTGTAATAAAAATAAAACTGTCACTTGGATTTTTATTTAATTTTAGTGTTATAATTATCTCCTGATTAATAATATACAATATATTTGCAAAATGAAATGTCATTTCAAACCCCCCAAAATCAAAATGTTCCTATAAAATCAAAATGGAATATTTTGACACTGTCGAAGTGCTTAAGTTCTGTATTTTTCCTCAGGAAAATCTAATAAAATTGAACACAATTGCATAAAAATGTACAATTACATTAAAACAGAATTTTCTAACAGAAGTATGTTCTGCCAAAAAAAGAAATATGTAAGTGTCTTCAACACTGACTGTCAGGGTAAAAAGATTACTTTAATTATTGATTTGTTGACTAAACAAGTCATACAATTGAATACTGCTATTCTTTTAGTGTAATGGCAGTATTTAAATCCTGTATTTACAAACAGGGGACCAGCGAGGAGGTTCCTCCAGCTGTGTCATCGATCTCCCACAAGACCACTAGGAAATGCTGACAAAAAGAAAGTAAGAAAAGGGGAAAGAGAGACCCTTCACTTTGCACTTCTCCCTCCTTCAGGCAATCAGAAGACCACAAACTTTCTAATTCTGGCACCCAGGCTATTGTGTTTAACAGATACTTCCATATTCATTTTTCAAGATTTTGTGTAATCCTTTTCAGCCTATTAAAATCTCATTGAGTTCCCTCATATTTTTTTGTGTCCTGCAACATATTAAGGAAGATCCCTTTTCCTTGTTTTTCTGTCCTGCTTTCATCTGAGTTCCTTGATCATTTCACAAAATTAAGCCAGGGGAAAATCAAACTCCACAGTTTTATCTGTTTTGGTCCCACGGCCTACGTTTGTCACTAAGAGCCTCCTGAGTGGAAAGGGAGTTCAGCCACTGACTTTCATACCTCTCTTTCTCATCACAATTAATCAGAACAATGGATGCTTCATGCTCATTAAATGTGGAGTTTTATGGATAGTTCTGCTTTGCAGTGCCACAGCGTTAGCATTGTCAGAGATTTTGGCAAATTTCCATGTTCAATCTCTCATGCAAATAAATATTGACAATCTATTTCATTCAATTCATTAGTCATTTCTCCCCCTCCCTTCCCCTTTTTACATCTGTTAAAATTATCCATTCATAAGAAGCATTAGGGGAAAAATTCACAATCAACAATTTGTCTGGTGTTCAGCCTCACTGCTTGCAGAACAGCTGACAACAGACCCAGTGCTCCAGGCATTTGACTGGAGGGAACAGACAGCCTCCAACCACTGAGTCACTCTTCCCCGCAAACTCCAGTTCAACAGTACATTTAATGTGCTTAAAATGAACCATATGCATCCTTATTCATCACAGACTTCTATGTGATATTAAAATCCTTTACTAACATTGAGCCTTGGGTTCATTAGTTTTGGCTGGACAGACAAGTCACATACTATTTTCTCATCCCTTTATTTAGATGAATATGCAAATATTTCCATGGCAGATACATGCGTAAGCAAACCTACAACTGGGTGTTTGCAAATATGCATGCCACTTTGAAATTAGCTCTCTACAAACATTCCTGCCAGTAAAACTCAATTGTTAGAGGGTTTGCAGAGAGCTAACAGATAAGAGGATGGATATAGCTGGACTGAACTCATTTAAATATTCAAGCAAATAGTTGCTCAAGTTTTCCATTATTCACCCAGTTTGATTTTAAAAACATCATGAAAGATATAGATTTGCCCCTTCTTAAACTGCTGAGGACAAACAGGAGGATAACAGGAATCTCTAAGGGCTGTTCTCATCCTTAACGTGCCTGTTTCCTTGAGGTGTTCTAGAAGATGATGCTGTCAGAAGACTGTCTAAAATGTCACTAAAACTCCATACATATCCATTAGCTCTTCTCTTCCACTCAAAATTCATAGAATGTCTTGCTACATGTGCTAGCAGCCATCAGTGGGTCTCTTCTGCGTCAAGCCAGAAGTCCGTCTACACTGACAAACTATACGTGGCCATTTACTGGAACACTGTGCAGTTCTTCAGCAAAACATACACTGTAGCTAGGTAATGGGAAAAAAGTCTCCAGGCACTCAGCAGCTCCTGCCTGATTTTGGCTGGAGCTCTGTAGAACACAGGTTTGATTTTGATGTCTGTCTCTACATGTTCTTGATCTCCATTCTGGGTAATACAGGAATACAGGGGACAATATGTTTGCAGCCTGGGGTTGAGTTTTCTGTTGTCTCCAGTATAAGGCTGCATGGTCTGGCAGAACTGAAGAGTTCCCACATGTGGAATACCCAGACGTGTTACAGTTCATTCACAAGGCTCATGTTCAAGCCCTGGAATGGAGTGACTAGGGCTTCTGCTGGTCACAACTGTGACTCATTAGTGGAAGAACAAGTAGAAATTTGCACTGCAAATGCTTTCAACCATGCCTTGCACCAGAGTTATCAACTCTATGATAGATAAGCAGTGGAATAAAACTACTTCATCCAAAAAACTACCGTGGTTCCAAATAAATATATCTGGTCCAATAATTTCTGTGGACATTTTGTCTGTTACACTCGGGTGTTTCCAATTATCTTTGAACAGGTAACTTCTTTGACTGTCTGCTGCTAAACACATCTCTTGCCTCTATTTTCTTCTCCCTTCTCCTTAGCCTTGTTCCAATAATCAAAGCAAAGGAGCACCATGAAATCATTTGGATACATCACGCTTCAGAGATACAGCTTCAGCTTCGAAGCAGCAACACTGAAATAGGAATAAATGAAAACTTTAAAATAAATAAATTAATTAAATTCAGAGGATTTCACAGCTAAGAACATGAAGTGGCTTTGATTTCCAGGTCACATAATTTTCAAAGTAATTAGTAGCAATGCTTCTTAATGTATCATCTAGACTGATTACAGGAGGCAGGAAAGGTGCCTTGAAAAAGAGCATCTTCACAGGAGTTTAATGCAGTTTAACTAATATGCTTTCACTTCAAACCTTCAGGTAATCCATCTTAACTTGCTTAGGTGTTCTTGTGCACACAGGTTTTGGATTGGATACTTTTAGCTGTTAGAGGATGGGTGATTTCTTGCTCACCTCCAGCTGGCAGGTACATACCTGTAGCCCTGGGATGGACAGGGGGTATGTACCAAAAAACGATGTAAGTCTGCTCTGAATTTATGGCTACATCAGATGCTCTGTGTCTCTGTTGCCTGGAGTGATCATACAGGAATTATGTTCTTTGGTGCAGAAGTTGTCATTTAGCAGTTCCTTGCCTTGTGGCATGGGAAGGAGAAGAGGCTTGGGTTGCCTGACAGTGTGATACCAAATGGGGCTGGGAGAGCAGATGGTGCAGAAGTCTTCTCACATGTGCTGGATCTCATGGATCCCCAAGTTCAGGACTGAGAAGTGGATTTCTCTCTAGTCTGACCAGTTGGTCATATTCTTTCTCTTAAAAAAGGGACTCTCATTTCTTTTTTTTTTTTCTTTTTTTCTTTTCTTTTTTTTTTTATTGCTGTATTGTATTCCCCTAACTCTCCAAGTAGGTAAATTAACAAAAGGGAGCTCTAAACTCTCTGAAGCTGCTTCAATGGATTTGTGCTTAGGCTACCAGAAAGTAAATATTTTAATTGAGAGCAAAGAAAGAAAACCTGTGCCCTATCTTTACCCTTCAACTATCATTTATAAAAGTGATCATGCCCTGTATTTTTCCTGATAGTGATGAAAATGGGGCCTCTATATTCTGCTAAGAGGAAAGGACAAATTCCTTTCAGTTAACCGCGAATTCAGTCAAGCATCCTTGAGTGGAAAGTTTGCTCATACTCATTAAAGAGTTTGCACACTGCTTGGTGTGTGTGAAGGGAGGAGGAATAGAAAGGGGAAGGAAAAAGGGAGAAATTAACTAGAGAGAGTGAAAAGATCCAAGGAAAATGTATCAGCAGGAAGACAAAGAAGAAAAGAAAAAAAAAGAAAAGAAAAGAAAAGAAAAGAAAAGAAAAGAAAAGAAAAGAAAAGAAAAGAAAAGGAAAGGAAAGGAAAGGAAAGGAAAGGAAAGGAAAGGAAAGGAAAGGAAAGAAAAGAAAAGAAAAGAAAAGAAAAGAAAAGAAAAGAAAAGAAAAGAAAAGAAAAGGTCTATTTTACAGAGAAAGCACCTTTCAGTGTCAGCCTACAAGCCTCCTTTTAGCTAGGATAACATATTTCTTCAATGACAAAAGGAAAAATTGAATCTTCTTCTTCAGAAAAAAAATCCTGGTTTAAATAACAGGGGAAAGATCTATGAACTCAATCTCATTTTTTGAACCCAAAATAAATAATTTGAGTGGTTATCAAATATATCCAGTTTCTCTGGGTTTGCCCAATCCTAGTCCTCCTCTGGCCACTTCTGTACTTCTGTTTCCTTCTAAAATACATCAAAGATACATCTGAGATAAAACACATCAAACAGCAGCAACCTCTGGAACCAGAGAAAATGTAAGTAAGAAATGCAGAGAACAGCATCATAATCATGTTGAGTACAGAGGGATGAGACTTCTAAGGAACGATGCCCAGTGGACTGCTTGGTTTACCATAATGATGATGCTATCTATGCATTTGCCTTGCATTTTCTCCCCAGAAATGACTATAATTTATTTCTGTGAATCTCATCTGAAGCTGGTGGAAATCACTGATGCCCCATCTCTCGTTGGCTCTCAGGAAATCTGCTTTTCCCAGAGAGAGCACATTAGGTGGGTAGTCAGGAGGATAATGGAGCAGTTACATTACTGCAGTGGTTTTCATTGCCATAGACTGCTTGGAAGGAGCAAAAGGCTTACTGATTTCTCCTGGTGCATCTAGCTAGCCTAGCCTACAACAGGCTTCTCTTTGTGGTGGTAGAGGGGAGAGCTGGGATGGACAACCCTTCAGGCTGCAGATATCAATCACACTAATATTTGCATCCCATTTAATTTAAGTTTCCGACAATTAAAAAAAAATAGAGTGGGAGGAGGGAGAACAGCAACTTGGTATGCCATGCAGCAGACGGAAGATAAGGATGGCAGCCACATTGCTCCAGCTCAAATGAAGGCAGAATGTGGGCAGGAATTCACTGTGAAATATCAAGCTTGGAGGTCACCCAAGGCACTGTGTGGTTTTCTTTGTGGTCCTTTATCATTCACGCTTTGCTTTCGTGTCTGGCCACAGGAAGAACAGGGCAAAACCAGTAAGATAAAGTTTAAAGCGCTTCATGTTTGAGCCGTCTTATTAATCTGTCTCCTTGGGACGCTGGTGAGATATCATGTGTTTACATGGCTTTTATATAGCGAGAAGTCCCACCAAGTAGAAGTTGTGACTGTTATGTGACCTATAAGCTACACATGTAACGGGAACACTTCCAGCTCCTGCCAACCTGCAGGCTGGTGTGTGAACACCAGTTTCACGCTGAAACCCCAATGTTTACCAGCATATCTGCTTCCGCGCTGATAGACCATGCTGGCCGTCTTTGACAGTTTAAGCTTGCTGAGATGAGGAGGAGTAAGGCTAAATCAGAACAGCAGTAACTATAAAACAGATTAAAAGACACAGAACATGTGTCTGCCTATGGAGATGTAGCCACAGAACAAATAGTGCTGCAGTGCTGAGATTGGTATCAGGGGAGGGAATGTGTAAAGAGCTGTTACCTTCTGTCCCCCTTTCACTCTAAATCCAAACAGCAAGACTTCCGTTGTGTTTGTAGTCACAGAATGAGCATTACCAACACTTAAATTGCAATTAATCTGCTGGGTGTGGAAAAAGATACGGTATTCTCACCACCATCTCTTCCATTCCCTAACCCCAAACCCCGAGTTAAGGATCATAATTGCCAGAGTGGACACCCAAGTTCTGTCAAAGCAAATTAAAACTTTCAGGTTTATGAGGACAGCATATATTTACAAGAATTATCATCCTATCTCTTTTCATTATCACAGTTTTAACTGGAAATGTGCTGAAATCATTCAAAGGTGTCTAATGTTTCACACCTAACTCCCTTCCCAATTTCTGTGCCACTAGCTTTTTTCACAGAACTATTTTGTCCCAAACCTGAACAAAATAAAACACTAACTGCAAGATTTCTTTCCCTTGCTGAGGCAGAAATGCCTTCTTCCACTCACCTTCAGCAGTACACGGTATCAGGATAGAGCAGCTGTTTTGCAGCTGCCAGCTCATGCAAAGGAGCCATCCTTTACCTGAGAACAGAAGAAGCTGGGGGGGATCGTGACTGCTCTTTGGTGTTCCTTTCCCAGTTAAACCCTCCTCATATTAGCAATAATATTTCTTGGCAGCAGAGTAAGATATTTGTGCAGCACAAGCTGGACAAAAAAAAAGTGTATTCCAAGGCAGGTCAGTCAAACAGCAGTATTTCAGATGTGACAGTATTTCAGATGTGGCTAAAATCAGGCATTTAGCAAAAAGAAAGGAATAGCCATGAGTAAAAGACTCTGTTGTGATCTCTTGAAAATGTGTATTGCTGTCAGGTCTGTAGATCTTATAACTCTCCCTTATGCTCCAGCAAGAGGTAGAGAAGGGTGTTTTGGTGACAAGTGTAGGAACAATGTTTAAGCAATATTGACTGGCTAAATGAGCAATGTGCCATTCTGCTTTTGTAGATTCAGAATTCTACAGAATCTTGGCTCTGACTTTTTATTTCTTACTTTTAGTAAGCTTTTAATTAATCTTACAAAATGTGGGAGATGCTGTGATGGCTCTCCTATAACATGTCATAAATGAACATATAAAATGTTCATTTTCTCCTTTACAAAACACTTTTCCCCAAATTTGAGTGAGTTTACTCTGAAAGGAGTGCAGAAAGATGTCTCTATATTCCAGATTTCAGTGCTCTAGGAGATAGCTTGCTGTCATCAAGGGACATACTTTCCCAGAGATACTTCAGACTTCTGTTCAGACCTAGACTTTGCTAGGTAAGGATGATCCTTTGGTAGAATGGGCTCTCTTCAGCCACATGGATGACAATACTCTGGATGGCTGAATGGAGATAAAGTAAAAAAGGACCAACGTTTTCCACAGCTGCCAAAGATCCATTTCTTTTCTTTCTTTTCATGCTCAGAGCTGTGAAGGGCTGTTCATAGAGTGATGTAGGAAATATGCACAGATTTTATCTCTTTGCAAAAGTAATTTGACAGGCTATATGTCAGCAGAGATGTGGATGCACTGAGCTTTTCCCTTTTGCCATGTGTTCTCCATTTCCTGTAATGTGGACACCGAAGTTGTTCTGAGTGGTCAAGTAGAAAAGCCAGGAGGAGTGGGATGTGAAGGACACAGTTACATCGCAGGAAAGCTGTGAAAAGAGGAACAGCTCTGATCCCTTAGCAGATCCCTGTACAAAGATCATCAACTAGACCTTACAGCCCAGAGACAGCTCCAGGTTCCAGCTCTAAGGGCTACACAAGATCCTCAGGCCATATATACATCTCATTGCATCTAATTAGCCCATCCGGTCTAAGAGCAAGCTCTTCGCTCAGCCAACTCAAGCAGGATCCTTCTTGCAGATGAAGAAAATTCCTTTCTGTTGTTCAGTGAAGAAGTTGCGCACTGTGAAACTCATTATAAAAAAGGTCTTCTGCTGACCAAAGGGAACAATAGCAGCTAAAACATACTGCTAATTAATTTCCCATGGCCAGACAAGCTCCCAAGCCCTATCTGAATCCATTTGTCCCTTAGGCTGTAACAGCTCTGCACACTCAGGAATTTTCAGCCTGTAGAGGTATGATAAATAGAGGCAGGTAATGGCAATGCAGATAGGCTGCATTACTGGAAGTCCGCTCTCTATTAGCTGCAGGATGACTCCTGGTGAACCCTAGGTTTCATGGCAAATATCTTTTTTCAGCAGCTGTTTCCCCAGACAACTCAAGTACATGCTCCCTGAACTGAATTGCTGGTTTTGTCCTGCCTGTGAATAAGCCTCTGAATTACATTTGAAAATGAATTAACTATCATGGGCTTTGACTGCTGCTGTTGAGGACCAAACTCTGAAAAAGTTAAACACTGGCCTCATTTCTGTTACTCGTAAAAAATGGGAAACAGAGCCAAAGCCTTCAGACAACTTTCAATATTTGTAAACAACTCCAAAGCTGAACTACTCAAGCTTTAGGATTCAAGCAAGCTTTAATGTCTACAGAGGAACCTGAATTTTAGTTTAGTAATTATAGCTGGAGCCAGTGTCTCTGCTTAGAGTATCTCAGAACTTCCTATTATAAGATCTGCTTTCAGCTATTTACAACTTGGAGAAGTTTTGAGAATTTGAATTGCGGGCTTTTTGAATGAATTTGGAGTCTCTAGAAAAGCATCTGTTAAACTGGTGTAAAACTCAATCGGAGGATGAGATAAGAGAAAAAGTACATTGTTTTAAAAATTCTCATTTGCTTCCAAATTCAAAAGTAAGGACCTGACAGGTACCAGGGAGAAGGTAAGAGGGAGGAATCGTCTTCCTGCCATTATTCCTAAAAAAACCCCAACAAGACAAAACAGGAACATAAGAAAGTGTGAACCTCAGGGGTAAAAAAATCTATCAACAGAACTGCTAGAGTCTGGCAACTAAATTTGCTGAAGGGTCTGTCCCAACCTGCCAGTCATGCTCTTTGGAGTTGATGAGGACTCAAGAGATCATTCCCTTTCCCCAGGGTGTCGTGGGCAAAACAGCCTCAATTTGGGGAATTTTTACTTAAATTATTTGATTGCCAATCAACACAAACTTCTGATCAGTGATTTGTGTATTAAGAAAAAAAAAGCACAAACAACTACAAAAACACTTCAGTAAACACCTTTCCTCCCTCAACCTCAAATTAAGTCAAATGCCTGTCCTCCCTCCTTCCCAGTCTGAATTTTCCATGTTTTCACTCCAGGTTACACTCAATCTGTCCCAAACCTTTGGTGAGGCAATGGGTGGTGAATTGAGGTTGTGTATAACGGTGCTTCTTACTGTCTCTGCTCTGTCATGGTTCATCCATGGCCACAGTGTTGGCATGGGTTGTCCATGGCCATGGTCTCTTGGGTGTCCCTGCCTCAGCAGAGGTCGCCTGTGGCCATGGTACCTTCAGGGTTGTACCCTCAGGCAAGGACCACCACCGCAAGCTCTTCCATGAACTAGTGTCTGTGCAGGTGGAGCCGTCAGTGATGTGAAACACCACTGCCCACAGCAGTCAACCAAAGGAATGGGGATGGACTCTGCATCATTCACCACCATCGCTGGTGCTGAATGCCTGCTCCAAAAGGGGCCAAGACCTGGAATGTGCTTGATTTAATGGGTGAAGTACCATTGCTGGGAGAGTAAAGAGGGACCCCAGTATCCAGATGTAGAGGGGCTGAGCAGTGTTTTCCATGTTTCAGTTGCATTGTGGCCTGGACACGGGTAGCAGAAGAAAAGGACTTTGACCTCCTGTGCCTGCAGTGCAAAGGCCGCAGTTTGTGCTGTCAGTAAAAACCTAAGATATTTGGAAAGCTGTGTCATCACCCTACAGTGCTGGCATAAACGGAGGACGGCAGCCTATTGCCATTGCTTATTCTGCTATCTACTCTATGAACAGAGCAGAGGAAAAGTCCATGATGCTTGCGGGAAACACCTAGATGCTGCATGCTTGGTTTTCAGCAGGTGGAGAGGAAGACACAGGGTCAGTCTTTTTTTCTCCCTTTTTTTTATAACTCACACACAACAAAAATGTATTGGATCTTTATGTGACTTCAGAGGTGAGACCCACTTCCACCTTGGCTTTAAACAGGCTGTCTACTTTGATTCTTGTCTCTAAAGAGTCATAATTCCTGATGCGGAGCAGACTCAGTGGCAGTCACGCACACTTTCTTTGCCACCAGCACAGTCTCAAAGCAGAAGTGGAGCTAGAGAAACAAAGCAGAAAGAAATGGAGACTTTCCTTCCTGGAACTGGCAAGGGGGGAATACATCAGGACTCCACACTGCAGTAAACTATAATAATTTTGGAAACAAGCTGCCACCACACACCCCATTTTAAGACTGACAATTCTTACTGAAAGGTCCTAGCAGTGCTGATTTGCATTTCAGCTCAAACCCTGGCAGCACCACCTATTTGGGAGAACCCTAACAAATACAGTGCATGTGCAACGGGACATGACAGGCTGTACGTCTGTGGGCGAGTCCCTCAGGGGTTGTTATAAGACTCAGCACTGTGTTCTTTTAACTGCCTGAGAGAGACAATAATCATTTTGCAGTTCCTGGTGCACTGTCTTCCCGCCACTATAAAATGCAATTTACAGACGAAAATACAAGAAAAGGGATTTTGGATGTTCTGGGCACTGTCCAGGTCCAATTAGGGAGCACCATTCTTTCTGGTCTACAGCTGTGAGTACAGTTTATAATAATTCACTGTATGTTGTTAAAAAGAAGTAATTCTTTACACATCTGGCACTTTCATAGGCACTTACTGGCCTGTAGAAAATGTAATTAAGCAGGATTCCTGCCTGTTGTTTTCTTACACAAGACCTTTCTGTTCCAGTGCTGTTGTTAACTTCATCAAGAGGCAAGCACTAAATATAATCCTCAAAACAGAATTTGTCTTTAAGAAAGGCCACGCAGTCTGCAAAGCTTCCTGCTTTTGTCTTGCTCCATCCCCTAGCTGTACGTGCCCCTTCTCACTACAGCCATCTCATCTCCCACCCCAGTTTCTGGGTGGAGTGGTTGCTGCGAGTCAGGATTTAACAAAACTCCACTATTAGGAAAAGAGGATGGAGGGTGTGGATGGAGAGGCTCCTGGGAGTTGGTAATGGTATGCAAAGCCTTTCATCTCTAGGTTTCTAGGCCAAATTAGCTGTAGTGACCCAAAGTCCTTTGAAATAAAGCAGGTCTCTTTTTTATTTTAATTTGTAATAAATAAGAAGACAACTTGACCTGATTTTTTCAAAGGGGTAAGTGTGTGTATCCCCTGTTGGGAGTTCCTCTGAAAATCAACAGCTTGTCTATGAGTAAAAGAGAGGTAGCTCTCCTCCCCAGCTGCCTTTGAAGCTTCCCCTGGCAGCCCCATCTGCAGTCAGGGCATCCCTCCTCTGAAAGCACCCCGAGGGGGGCTCACCCTGGCCCTGGCCAGCCCCCCCTTGCCCTCTTCTCATCTCCTCCACCGCCCTGCTGACTCATTCCAGCAAGTTTTCTAAAAAGGAGATATTTCCAAATAATGACTGACTTCAGGAGTGTGTTTACAGAACAGATATTTGTAATATCTTGTCATCTAAGCAGGTTTGTCAAGTGTCACACAGTGAATGTGAACAGACGGCTTTCTCCCTCCTAGAACAAATCTAGAAGTCACTTTGAAGTATATCATTGAAATAGCTATTCACTGGCAGCAACATCCCAGTTTTATTCAGCTGTAAAAAAAAGCATCATTCAGTTACATCTGTTTATAACAGCATAAGACGGTCCTGACTGATGAAGTGCTGTGTGGTAGTTTCAGCCATTTACCTCTTCACTGTTTTTCCCTTTCAGTATCAACAACTTTTTTTTACTTCTTGTAGGCTGCTGTCTTAGGACATCTTCTCTTTGTGAATTAGGGAAAAACTTGGTCTGGTCTCCAGGTTATGTTCAGTGTCTAGAATTCTGGAATTTTATGGACAAGCTGTTTGAAAAAAAAAAAAAAAAATTTAGTTCTTCTGCATTTTTTCCCCCAGTGGCGGATTGGCAGGATTTCCTTTCCACCTGTCCTACAGCAAGGAAGACTCCTTACCGCAGTAGTTTTGCTGTTGGTAATCAACAGGAAATATCACCACAATTTTATTGGAGCCTGACAATAGTAGGACATCTGGTATTAACAGAAGCTGTTAACCATATTCAAAACCTAACTATAGCATGACAGCAAGAAGCTTATGTAAGATGACTTGTCATTTTGAGTTGCAAGTATAGTATAGTATACGCTTACACAATCCTGGCACACATGCATGCGTGTGTGGTTTCTAAGATTTATGCTTGCTCTACACCAGTCTCCACATTGGTTGGCCTCAAACTATTCCTTTCCTCCAGGCCTCACCCCGTGCTGCCCAGTGTCTGCATCCCACCCCCTGGGAGCGTGGTCCTGCTGCTTCTCTGCTTTTTTGGATGCTGCATGTCAGACACACGGTCACCCCTAAATCCACCAAATAGTCAGCAGAGCTTGCCATGCCAGGGCAGCATCCCGTGGAAGACAAGCTTTCTGCCAGCAACCCAGCAATGCTCCGCCATTAATGTGGTAGCAGATTTTCAATCGCAAGAGTGACCGTGTCTGTTGGCCATGGAGAGCAGAGGTATCTGTGCCACCAGGAGTTTGCAATGCAGTGAGGTAACAGCCAAGGACAGTGCAGTGTAGAATAACAAAGTGTGGGGTAAACTGAGTTCAGCTGTGGGAATATGTACTAACAGTGCAAGGCAGTACTTTTAATTCTAGGGATCTTGAGTTGTCTGTGTATTTACAAAGCCAGAATAATTCTTTAATATTTCTACTATTAATGCTTTTGTACCAAAATTGGAATGTGCTGTGAATGCTTTGGGGGTAGAGACTAATGGTATTAAAAAGACCGACAGGGCCAAATTCTCTTCTGGGCTATATTTGTGCAGTTTTAATGACTTCTATAATTAAAGGCATAGTATGAGCCTATGTCTCTCGAGTATTTAGGTACAAATCTTCCTCTTCTCACCCACGCAATTAGTTCTACTTAAGGCTGTAAGGACAGAGAGGCAAACGGGCAATCCTGGAAATGAAGAAAACTGCACTAGAAATGAAGAGGCATAGAGAAGGAGACCTCAGATCACATTATCTGAACTCATTTTATTAAGGGCATATTTGTACTGTATTTGTAATTCCCTTAGAATCGCCTACCCATTGCTGAGGAATGTCTGCAGAGCAATTATGTTATCGCAGATGCTAATGCGACCTTGGGGAGGGGGGGAACCAGAAATTGCGCAGTTGTGAAGAGAAATCTCAGATTTTAACGATGGTTAATGAACGCCGAAGCTTGGCATGGCACCTTTGTGCTTCCACCTTTCTTATCATGGAAGCTCGTTCCATGTGGAGCTGGAAAATCAGTGGGGCTATACATTTGCCTGCTGGTGAGCTATAATGTTGCAGCTGTTAACAAATGAGTCGTTCCCTTCCTAGTTAAATTAGGCCTAATCCTTCTTTTCTCTGTCTGTGCCAGGTCTTTTTTTCACTGGATCTCAGTTGAGGCTGAGACAAAGGAGACTTGAGGTATTTATACGTTTTTCCCTCCCAAGGCTCTGAAAATTAAAAATGAGTTGTCACTGGCCCAAGCCCCATGAAAGCTGAGAATTTCAATCGATATTTCTGCCCCATTTCACTGCAGAGAGTGGGATGTAATTATTACAAATGTCATGGTAACAAACTTGGTAGTTTTCACAGTGACAGTTGCCACTGCAGAAATAGCACAACACAGAACAAAAATTACCTGTCAAGCATCTCATTATGTTCATCCAAATCCCGCTTGTTCAATTCACCGTTGGGCTGCACCTGACACAACACTTCCAAATGCTCTCACAGATTACCCGTGTCTATCTGTCTCAGGCCACGGACAGCCTCCCACAGCCCACCTGAGCAGCTGACACCAAGGTCCCCAAGGTCTAGAGGGATTTCAGTGCCTCCAACGGAAAATGTCTCGCTCCCAGTGTGAGCCCATACTCTGGATATAGGGTCTGGAGAGAGTGAGGACCTTAAAGAGCTACTAGAGTTGAGTGGGGCATCATGTGGAGGTGGCTGAGAGGAGACACATTGAATCCTGACGTTCTCTGGAGCTGAAGTGTCTTGGGTTGTGACCTGCTCTTCACAGCGTAGGAGATGTGACTATTCTACTGAAATTGTAACCGAAGACTCAGTGTATTCATGCAGGAAGCAGGAAATTTGGGTTAAATTGCCTGTTTCCTCTGATCTAGGGCTTTCCAGTGCCCCGGGAAGCACCTTGTATAGAAAAGCAGTTGGGCATGCAGGCAGGCAAGTAGACACTCAGTCTCTGCTGGTGAAGTTGAGCTATTGTGCAAAGGAGAATTCAGGTTTCATTGGACCAGAGAGACTAAAGACAATTTAAAACATTTCAGTATTTTAAGATCACAGTGAGGCGACCTTGCACTACAGTGTCTCACAGGGATGGCTGAGTGTGTACTCTTTTGAACTAAAGTGGAACTGAGATGCCTTAAACCACTGGAGGGACAGTGGCATTGAACCTGCCGGTGACAAAATGTGACTGGCACATGGTGTTCCCTGAAGGACACTGTGCTCGCCATAGCTGCCTGCCAGCAGAGCCAGCCTGGGAGGAGGAAACATCCCCCAGGGCTAACCTCATTTTCTCTTCTTTGTGGTTTTGGTCCTAATGCAGAAAGCGACATTTCTCTGCCTTTTGGACTTTAAGTTCACGAGATGATTCATTCTGTTCTTTTTACTTCAAAATAGCCCAATAAATACATTACTGAATAGGCCTTTTATCTGATAATGGATAGGGTTCTGATTAGATCACAAAATGCAAACAAAACATCGCTTGCATCCTCTAGTGCTTCTCCTGAAGGGAAGGGTCTGACGTACACCAATGCTGGGCTATTAAGCAATCTTTTTTCCAGACCGTAACTCACAAGGGGGTCATATGTCTACTCTTTGGATCTTATACATTAAGTTGCCTAATACTCTGAGCTTTAGCACCTTAAGCAAAACATTGCTGTATAATATTTGCTATCATTCGCAACCCACAAAATCAGGAGGGTGGAGGAAGCAACAAAGATAGCTAAGGTAACAGCTGCAAATTCACAAGGACAACCTTCATTGAAAAAAATTAAATATGATTCCTTTCACTGGTTGTCTCAGAAAAACACCTCCTTGAGGAAAGGAATTTCAAAATGGTCAAGTGTTTGGGCTTGAGCCAAACCATTGATTTCAACCATTTTTTTCTCGAGGACAAGAAAACTTCTCCAAATAAAATAAGAAAAGATCTTTCACCATACCAAAAATGAGGATGCCCTGTTTCATCCACTAGCAAGAAAGTCCCTGCCACTTTCCAGAATGACATGCAGACTTGAAGTCAAGAGCTCCTATGTGTAACAGACCAATCTATGTCTAGTATACTCTATACTAATCTTATGACATATGAGAATTCTGTTCAAGCTATGATTCAAGCAGCTAAGAATGAACAAAGTAACCTACAAAACAGCTATTGATTTCCCAAAGGGGTGCTTGCAATAGGAAATCAGTTGGCAGCATGCAGAATTAGGGCTTTAATTGCTCCTAAACCAAAACAAGGTGGAACTGTATTTTTAGCCTTTCACAGTGCTGTTGACTATTGGAGAAATACTAGGATGGTTGCCTATAAATTGATGCAGCAGATCCTTTTGGCCTGAGCTACCAAGGGACTGACCATACCTTGAGAAAGAGCATTGAAGAACCAGATGTACTTCACTTCTATTTTTTATTTGTTGATTAATTATTTTGCTAAGGCTGAACCTGAAAAGAGCAAAATTCCACCCGCTCTCCAAAAAGAGCAGTCTGGGGGTTTTTTTTTGTTTCACAGTTTTAAAAAAAGGAAACTGCTTTCATTTGCCTAACACTTTTATTAGTATTTTTATGGACATCTGGAGGTGTGAGATTCTCCCTGGTTTCCACCTTATGTCTCCATCCCTCCTTTTTTTTCGTTTAACTAAATAAGAGGGCTGAAAGGAGGAAATACCAAAACCAGGGGGTTTTTTCTTTTTTAGTTTACTATTTTGGTCCTTCCTTCTCTCCAAAATAAAATTTTGTAAATTAAAACCCAAAATTATTATTATTATAAATCTTGTTTCCCCTAAATTACAATAAGTTTTTTTGGCTCTGTTTTGCCTGCCAGGCTAATACTACTGCAGCTAA
This sequence comes from Fregata magnificens, assembly GCA_013389945.1. Taxonomy (NCBI): domain Eukaryota; kingdom Metazoa; phylum Chordata; class Aves; order Suliformes; family Fregatidae; genus Fregata; species Fregata magnificens. The sequence continues at coordinate 447,001 of WAAD01034490.1, read as the reverse complement.
AGAACATGTGTTTGTTTGGGGCAGGCCACTTGGCAGATGAAAAATAATTTTAATAAATAGAAGAAACTATTGGCAGAGGAAAACAATCTTGGTGGTTTTAACCTGCTGCAAAACAATTTTCAGCCTTTGACCTTTCAGACCAGGAAACTCTGAGAAGCAGTCAAGACTAGTTTGTTTTTAGCTTTCTCCATCATTTATATCCAATCTCTTATCCACCCACAAGCTCACCCACTCTACTGCTAATAAAAACAGAACTCAATATCTTTGTCTCTTAGCCGATAGGCTCCCTGTTCCCCTGAAGCAGGAATGCTTCCTTGTATCCACAGAGATGGGCAAAGGGAATTATTATGCAAGGTTGAACTGCTAAAGCAGGGAAGGAGAACACGTTGCCTGAGCCCAGGCAGAATGAGAAGGTGGCAATTAATGAGTTTGAGGGGGCTGTAGTCATCTCCTTGTGTGCTACCAGCATGGGGCATGTGCTCTTAGAAAAGGGAGGTGGTAACAGGCATGGAGCTGTGTGTTCTTGCTGTTATGGCCCCTAGAAACTCTGATTTTTCTACAAATATAAAATCCAAGGTGTGATAGTTGAAGTGTCCCTGGACTGGGTTAATATGAAAAGAAGGTGGGGAAGGTTAGGGCATGGGAGCTGGATGAGTTCTTTGAAGCTGGAGAAAGCAAATTCATTTAAGGCCTTATCTCCAAACTGTCCTTGGAGCCCTGTATTGGCTGAAGTCACCCTTGGCTGCAGGGCTTTGTCCTCTGAACTCTTCATGTGGTTTCAGTGGCATGGTAGGAATAAAAGGTTAAGAATGAAACAGGAGTACCAACATTTTTTCAGGTGCTTGTGGATTTGACTTCAAAGAGAAGAATATCCAGAGTCACAATCCAACTGGCAGCTCTGTGCTCCTCCCCCTGTCCTGAAGTCTTTTCTGGGACATTTAGGCCAGGCTCCCACTGTGACGAGATTCAGAAGTAGCTTTACAAAGCTCAAAAGCCTCCCAGGAGGAAGCTCCTTTCTCTTTCATTCTTCTGAAAGCCCTGTGGTGTCCCTCTGATTGCTTTCCAGCAGAGCCAGCTTCCAAAGCCTTCTCTCTGAGCAGAGAGGGGCATTTATTTCACCTGACTGTCCTCTTGTGTTTGGAGAAAGCTTTGAAAAGAAGCCACTTGTAGAGCATGTTTGGTAACAGGATGTGTCTGTGCTGCTTTGTGGTATGCGTTCTATAAATGGCTTTGCTATGGCATTTAATCAATTGTTTCAGCTGTTTATTACCTTGTCTATCACAGTGCAATGGAGATAGTTGCTTAAGTTACCTTTATTGAATCTGAAGTAAATACACAGGATCCACTTAGACCCCTCTTAGAAGGATATGCTTTGAATGCACTGAACCAAAACAGAGGCAGTGAAACTCTCTGCCCAACAACAGAACGAATCTATGTACAGAACTAAGCAACTGGCTCTGTGCTTTAAATAATCTGTACCACTGCCTTCGAGTGCACAGTGAGTTGCACGAGCATGCCTCAGCAAAGAAAAAGTCTTTGCCTTTGCTGTTCATTCTTAGATGACTCCTGTAAAGCAGAGTTACCAAAGACAATGTTGGGGACTCTGGCTTCATCCTACCACAGTGACTGCAAGGAGTAAACAAAAATGGATGTCCCAGAGCTCTCGGAAAATGGTTGGAGAAGTCTCAGCAGCAAGGACCAGTGAGCTCCAGCATCAGCAGCCTCACAGGAGGCAGAGAGTGGAGGAATCTGGAAGGCCGTATATTTCCTTGGCTCCACTGATTTATCCTCAATTTGTCTTGGTCATATTTGACAGACACACAGATGGTCTCTGGCCAATTAACAATGAAGTGGAGATGTCACTATGCATCTCGAAATAGGAAGGGATGGAAAAGGCAAAAGGCACAGGGCATTCCTGGATGTAAAACTTGCTTAGAGCTCAATTTGCCTCCTGAGTAGCCCTGACTGTTTGCTTACCCTCATGGGATGGAAACAGCCACTTGGAGAGGCTTTTTTCCCTAGAGAGAAGCAAATTAACTAGAGGCCACAGCTGCCGGCAACCCTGCAAGTCTGACTCCAGCTCTAACCAAAATCTGATTCCTCGCAGGCAAATGCACAAAATCAAGAGTTGACAACCCTTCAGATAGAAATGTGGCATCAGACTGTGGGGACACAGGAGTCAAGCAGTGCATCCAGTCCTTGCTCAAGCTTCTATGGAGCTGCATATTAAAGGTATAGTAGATATCCTGCCTTCATCTGTGTTTTGAACTAAGGCCAGAATGCTCAGTTGTCCAGATTTATTGCCCCCATTAAGTTTTTCTCCATATACCTTAGGCAGAATCTTTGCCCCAGCTGTGCCCTGGCATAGTGTTGCTGGGTACCATGTCCCAGCCTCTGTGCTACACACATTTCTGCACCCTGAGATAAAGACTGCAAGGTGTGGATGGTTACAGAAAGCTATGGTGCCCTGAGAAAGGGATTTCTCCATGCCCTTTAAAGATCTGGCAGGGTTACAGAGGTAAAAGTGTCCTCCTGGAGTCTCCAGGGGGGCACATGACCTGGTACACCGACAGCTCAGTTCTCGGAGTTAAAAAACCCTCTAAAATCAGGTAACTGGGATGTACCTCCTCTGTCTCAAGGAGCCAGACCCAAGTCCCCTCCATGGCAATCAGTCGCTGGGGTTCCTACTACCCGCAGGGAACGCTCCTACGTGCTGAATCCTGTTGATTTTAAGTTCACAGCAGTGACTACGTAGGTAAAGTGCAAGCCTGGAGAAATTTTGTGAATTAATCTGTTCCAGGCAGTGAGCAGAAGACATGGGCTGTTCTCCCCTGCTGTTTGCAAAGCCTCTGAAGGCAGCGCAGCAGACAGAGCGGTTCTGCTGTCGACCTCCCAGCCTCTCCCCAGCAGCTCTGCAGAGAGCTACTGTCATACTTAGTGGAGCATCTAACGTTTCCCAGCCAGCCGGTACGACACTGGAGACAGAAATTCTGAGACGCCTCAAACTCTGGGGAACACTAGTCAGCAAGCTGCTGTCCAATAAGTGGCAGTAATCTGAAATAAATCACACAAGCCCAGCTTTTTCCAGCAGAGGCTTATTATTCAAAAGGAAGGACACATCCAGGCAATGAGGCATGGTGTTGCTAAACGGTTGGCCTAACATGAGTGTGAGTAAATACAGTAAAACAAGTCCTGCTTCCTCCCAGAGTGAAGACTGAGCCAAGTTCTTAAGATGTGAGAGCACAGGCCCTGTGGGCAGAGGCAGGGAAATTAATTTCCTTTTCACTGTTTAAATTAGAGAAGATGGCATCTGCCTGATCCACTCTCACACCATTTGTGTCTTGGTTTTAAATGGCAGCTAGGAACTTTTCTGACTCAAAATCCTACTAGATCCCATTTATTTTCCTGGAACAAGAGCTTCTCCTCCCATATTGCTTCTGTTCAAAACTCAGGTCATGGAAGCTACAGCCCTCCAAGGATGCAGGACCCAGGGGATATTCAGCAAGGTATCATATTTCCTTCAGGTCCCCGCTATGAAGAAGCCTGCCTGAAGCAAGGTATTCTGACAGGGTTTTAGCACACACCATCCCCTGGTCAAATAATGGCACAGTCCTATTCGTGCATACTCCTTTCCCATGAGAACACCATGTTGCACACTCCTTCCCATAAAAGCAAGGGTCTGATGAGAAAAACATATTCCCATCTCTCCCCAGTTTGCCTGCTTGAGAGCCATTTGTCAGGTTGATTGTTCTGGACATCCATCTTTGGCATGTCATTAATCAGTCATTACGGTACACATTCACAAACAGCAGGGCACAAGGGCATTAAGAAGAGCTGGATTTTAATTTTTCATGTTTATCATGTTCATAGTTCTCCATGGCAGCAGGATGATTTCTTTCTGTTCATAAAAGACAATTGGGAAAATTAGTTGGTTTCAGTTTAACAAGGTAATGATCCAATTTAGCGGAGATCAAAGCAAGCAGTGTGGCAAATGCAGAATGGTGAAATTAAGTTACTTTATTAATGCACAAGGCACTTTTCCATCTTGCAGCAGAATGATTGACTATCCATTAGGTTTACTGAGCTGCAATTAGCCATTATCAGCAATAGCCTCCTCTCTGTAGGCAAGCGAAGGTCTGGATCATGTTCTTACTTCCAGACAGCAGCTGTTTCCACCTTGTAAAACCATATGCAATGTAGGAGTACAACATAGTGGCCAATTATAAAAAGGTCCTCTTCTTTACCTGTGCCTTCTTTTTCTGATTGATGCATCACAATACAATGAAAAAATATGCATGTGTTAATGATCTTCACCAATATGCTGATGGATAATTTGATGCCTGGTAGTACTCTCAAATTTAGAGAAAGTCAGAAAAAAACACATTTCTCTCATCCATTTTGGTGATTTGTCTATCAGCCAATAACCCCTCCTCATAAGACATCACTAGCAAAATCAACGGTAGCCAGCGAAAAATGATCAAAAGAGGAGGCGGAGTCTTTTACAAGCTTTAACTGATATCTGAGGGTGTGAGAAGGATTTAGATTCAGATTAGTGCCTTGTCTGTGTACATTTTCTTGTTAGCTTCCGAGACAATTCTATGATAATTAAATTCTCTGATGACAATTATGTCATTTTATTTTTTTTTTCCTCCTTTGATCTTCATAAATGTAGGAGAATAGGATTTATATTTATGTAGTATTCATCTGTTCCTGTTCCTTATTCCTCATTCAGACTGATAAACCTACAGTCATCTGAAACATGCTGAAGTATTTTTGTTTCAACAGAGGCTCCATGAATTTTATCCTGCATAGAGGTTTGTGTATGTATGCATATGCCTACTCATTTCTTTGCCTGTCCTCCCTTAATGACTTTTGATCTTGCTGTCCAACTTAAAGCAAATTTGACAGCTGGGAAAATTCTTAAATATATTGAGTTCTTACAAGTCTTTTGAAAGTAGGTTGTCAGAGAGAGTAAAGAGATGCTATTAGCAGAGAGAAGCTGCCGTTTCAACTCCTACCAGACATCAAACAATCTACAAGAAACAACAATGTAAGAAAAAGTTTAATTTGGCATTTACATCTTGTTAGACATCAGAGAATCCAGAAGACACATGTCCATAACAAACCAGGCTTCCTGCATTGCTTCACTTAGGTTATGCAGCTCTTATAATTCACCCGTGAATAAAGAAGTATTGCCTTTGCTGACTGATAGAAAATTGTGAACAAAAAAACTAGCTTAAAATGAAAGGTCACAAGGAGCACAAAGAAGAAAAACAGATCAATTCTTGGAGCTTCATGCAGCCATTGGTGCATGCTGCATGGACTGTGAGCAAGGGCAGTGGTAGCTGACTCCTTCTGTGTGAGCCCTGAGTGCTTGGAGTTGTGGCTGTGGCTCTCATCATCACTGCCACTACCCTGGGTGCATAAGGAGCAGGTCAAATGGCACTACTTCCTACCTTGGAGTCATTTTTTCCAAGTCTTCTGTAACAAAATATAATAGCCCCACTGAATTTCTTATTAGGAAACAGAGTGCATATCTAGGTTGCTTATTTCTATCACCCTAAACACCGTTAGACAGACTGTTTTGGGGTATTGCTAAATAATGACTTAAATATTCAATTTCTTTGCTGCCTGTACTCCTGCAAGTAGCTGGGCCCATCTAAAGCTTGTCATTACTTATTCTCTGTTTCACCTATGTATAGTATGAACAGACTTACACTAAAAGCAGTGTGACTCATTGGGGAAATAGGTTCTTTTTTGTTTGAATTTGCCATTTTGTTTTTAACATTTTAAGTTATACCTTTGCACATGTGCAGACGTGCATGTTATTTCACATATGTATCCTTCTAGAGACATAGACGCGCTCTTTCTATATAAAATTAGGAGTGAGTATGAGTATCTATGTAATCTGCCAGTAGATAATTTGTACATTCCTTTTGGAAGAGGCATCAGGTAAAATTTAAAAATATTAGTTTTGCTACTAAATATTAAGCTAGAAGCAAAAGCTTGCCAAGTAGAGAGTCTTAGAGTTTGTTTAACTTGATTTTCCATGCTTGATGACCGTATTGTTTAGTGTATAGTGAGCTGCATTTGACATCAGGAATGCTATTTACATTTAGCCAAACAGTTTGCAAGTTACTAAATTGGCTGTGTGTCTCAAAAATGTGCATGGCTTTTCCCCACACACACCTTTCCATCTTAGTGAATCTGTTATCAGAGCAATTATTGGTTTTATCTGCACTGAGGAGCTGTCAGAAGCACAGTCCTGGTACACAATCTATTTACTCTGCCAAGATAAAATGACTGATGTCCCTATGCATGGGGACTTGGTATTTCCTCTGGGCAGTGCAATTTGGGAAAGATTTGAGTTCCCGCCTTATGCTAGAGCTTCTCCTCTTGCCGTGCTTCGTTGCTTTCTTGCCAGAGTAGCTAGGGAAGATCTCTGCACTACCTTCTTTGAGAACTCTGTCCATCCTGATCAGCATGACATGAGTCATATGTAGGACACTGATGACAGCAGTGAAACTAAAATAAATACCTATTCAGGTGATGGGATTTCACTCAGACTGTAAAAGTATGTATCACAGATAATGGAAAATATTCTGGAATTTCCATTTACAAAGACTTGTATGCCTTATCCTGACAGCATACATCAGTAAATACACTTGTTGAATAGTAGGGATTCATAGGATCTTTGGGCGGTGGAAGTATATCTCCTCCAGGAAGATGTTTTCACAATTTAAGTGACCACTTTGCCCTCTCAAAGCAAGCAATCTGCAAGATGTGAGGGGAAGATGAAGAACTCTGTTTACAATTAACAACCCCAGTCCTAAAAGATACTGTATGAAATTAACTTCATAATAGATGACGACAGAAGAAAAAGACTCAGGAGACCCTTGCTTCCTCTTATAGTTACTATCACATAAGTGAGATAAGCAGGACTCGATTCCCTCTGGGAGATACCATAAGATAGATGACATTCTTCCCACTGAGGCCATGACTGAACGTCTCTCCTGAAGGGCTCCTTCTCTCATAGCGGGTAGAACCGCAGATCTTCTCTAGCAGTACCCAGTTTACTCTCTGACACCAGGGTTAGGGTGAGAGGTGGTAGTTTAGGCATGTTCCAGCAGAACAGGACATTGCCCTTGTCATGATAATAAAGAACATTTGTAGTTGGCTCTCAATTCACTTTTTTTCTGCATTCAAGGACACTTATAAGGGATTCACTAATCTCACTAAAAATTCTCTAATATACTATGCAAGAAAACTAAAAAATCCACCATGCCTTTCTGAATCATATTCTATCAAATGCATTATCATCTTTTGAAAAGACAACAGTCCTCCTCCTCCTCTCTGGAGACATGACATTTCAGCTCCAGGTGAGGCAATTACAGAGCTGATTGCAGGGGATGGAAACTGCTGTATCAACTCCCTGATTAAGAACTTGATTTGTATTTATTTATATTTGATATGTGTTTCATTTAGCTTTTCCATAACTAAATGCAATTGATGCTCCATTGGGAGGTTTCATATGAACAAATCCTCTCCCGTTGTCTTGGGTAGATGCCATTAATGAGAAATATTAGAACCTTCCATTTTTCAATTGGGAATTGGAGTGTGATTTTTAGTGCTGCCTCATATGAAAATCACGGCATTCATTCTCAGGCACGAAAAGATTTTGGATCCAGGCAATATATGTGTTTAAAGGGACACACAGGAAGCTTTCCAGCACTTCTGAAATCTTTGGTAGTTTTCCATTCACAATGTTGTACCACTGTTACATCCATCTATTACTCATTCCTTGTCTAGTCCTTGCAATTGCTTTGCTAGCTAAGCTTCTTCCCTATTAACTGCAAAGATCATGAGGCAGAGTTAAAATGTCTCTTTACTGCCAATCTTTTTCATCTGCAAAAGAGTAACCCTGAGTGAATGGTTAACTGGTCAATGTAGTCTTTGTGTCACAGACCCACGAAAACATCTGAACAGGTATCTGATTTCTGTTTCGGGTTCACGTGCCTTGAGTCTGTGCATTTTAAGGTTTCCTCACCCTGGACACCACAAGGACACTGTGTGTTTGCTTCTACACAGTCTCCTGTGGGATGGGCATCCAGGGTGGTCATCCCCTTTACTCTGCCCTTGTTGCATTTCCATGTGTATCCTAAATGCCTTATCAGTCAGGTCAGAAACACTAGTAGCTCCATAAATTTCACCATAACAACTTCAAAATATTAATTCAAATGTATAATATGTTTGTTGATGCCCCAACTCTTTGTATTTTGTGGGAAAAATTGAGCTGTTGAGAGTGGAGCACAGTGGAAGCTGCTGCCAGACTTGGCCATCAGGGGTGCTGCAGTGCCATGGGCAGCACAGGCAGGAAACTGCTCCAGATTAGGAGTCTGCAGGAGCAACACTGCATCACGGTGATCACTCATAAAGACCCTCATTCTAATCCAGACTAGCCGAGAAGAAAGCACATATGCTGCGCAGAGTATGTGTGGCTCATATATGCAAATAGACTGGTATGATTAGAATAATGATAGGAGCAGAGATTGTCAGGATGTCCATCAGCTACTTGCATGGCTGTAGTTGCAAGTGATTGAGTGAATTAATTAGCATTCCTTTTGGCTATTGGGATTTTAGATCTCTGCACTTAAAGAAAGGATAGTTGTTGGGTGCTTTGTTTATCCACCAACATCTCTGGTGAGCTGTGAGCTCACTACAGTGCAAAGACTGATGCGGTCCACATGGGCATGCACAAACATCTGGCCTAAAAGTAACTCATTGTTTTTAAGGAGCAGGGGTAGAGCTGGAAGAGTGCCAATCCACCCTATAATTAGCAATGCTAACTAGCAGGGCTTCAGGCTGGCCCTAACTGGCCATTTTGACAGCAAATACAGCAGACAGCCTTAGCTCTTCAGGTAGGGCTGAGAGGTACAAAAAGTGCTTAGAAGACGATGATGGCAATGACATTTTGTAGGAAAAATGTACATAACAGAGGATATTACTTACATTTTTTGTGATACCTCAACATCCTTAGTGCCAAAGAGCTGTACTGTTTGGAAGACATCTTTTCTTGCTGTCATTGCTCCTTCTCTATCAGTGTGTCCATTACATTGTCAGTGCTTTGGGACATTTTCCCCTCAATACTTTAATCTCCACTAATTCAAAATGTTTCTGTTTTTGTCCCTCATCCCTTTTCCTGACTTTTACGGATTTTTTGCAATATTTCTGTCATCTGTAAAGTTTGATTGGCTTCCAAGGCAGCACCATCTGCCTATTTAACTAATATGCTTCTCATGCCTTCTTCCTGATCACTAAAGGTGATGTTAAATAAGAACAATCTTAAGACAGATTCCTCTGCTATCTTTTTTAGCTACATCTGATAATTTGGTGCTTCAAAAATCTATCGTTTCCCATTGTTTACCATCAGTCAGCCAATTTTCTGACTAGATATGGTGCTCATATCCAGTTCTGTTGAAATTATTTTTTTCAGGGCGATTTATATTCAATACAGAAGAAAATTAATCCTGTGGTAAGATAGATGTGATGAATTGTTCTCTGCTCATGCTTATCCTCTCCACCGATAATGGAACACGTTCTATATCCCACCTTAACTCCATAAAAATTTGTTAGATTAATATAAATGTCTATTTCTCTCCTACTTGTCTACAATACTCCATGGCCATTTTCTTTCTTATTTCCTTGCAGAATTCAGTAGTGCAAAATGATGTTACCAATATCAGGCACTCTCAATTGAATGAGTTTTTACCACATTTTATATTAGCAGTGATTTATCTGAAAATGGTTGATAGAGAGTTAATAAACAGTAATATCTATCAAAAGCATATATATTTGTTCCAAATTTGTTCTATCACCAGCAGACATTACAAAAGTTTGAAAGCAATTTATTGACCTAGATAACAATCTGTGTGTTTAATTGAAACATTTATTATTCAGTTAGTAATCTTTTATGAACCGTTAAGAAAATAAATGGAATATGAAGTGTGACAGCAAGTTTCTCAATAAGGTTTACACTAAAAGGACAAAAAAAGCCCAATTCTGATCTCTGCCTCAGGTTGTACATAAAGTCCATTGAAACAGCACCAATTTATTATTATCTGTACTCTCAGCAGAGCAAGTGAACCCAGCACGCGAATGGTTTACATGCCTAGCTAGACAAGAAAGTGATGTTATCTTAGTAAACCCTGGGGCTGGAAGGCTCTGATGAAGACCCTATACTCACCATGCTATGAAATAGAAACAAAGAGAGAAAAAACCCAACAGAAATCCCCTCTAATACTTCCCACTTTACTTTTCTGTCCCGCCTATTTGAACTAGAATTGCCCTAAAGGTCACATCTAAGAAAAGAAGACCCAAACAGTTTTTTTAGTAAAAGTGTGATTTCAAGTAACCTTTGTCCTCTTCATGTCAGCTCCTAGAAAGCACACTGAACCCTTCACTCCAAATAAAGATAAAAGAAGAAAAATGCACAACACCCTTTAGTTGGAATATATTATGGTCACTGCATTGCCACCACTCTCCTTCCAAGCATGCTTTTCCCTGGAGTGTTTTCTTTTCAGAGCTCTCCATGGCGTTTGCCATTATACTTGCATTCTTTTTATATTTACTCTGCTTTTGCAAAGTGCCACATGCAAAGACAAGAAATCTGTCAGTGTCAGTAAAGGAGCTCCATGTTAAAAAAAAAACCAAAGCAACAAAAAAAACAAACCCAAGAAAAAAACAAGAGTGGGATCAAACAGCAATGATTTTGCTCTTCATGATATTAAGTCTCCTTCTCAAAATCAAGACAACTGTGGGCTGAAGAGTTAGAGGAATATATGCTTTGAAAACAAAATATTTGACTTATTTGGTTGCTGACTTTCATGTATCCACAACACAAAACCCTTAGTTCTATGACTGGCATAAATCAATTGCTATTGCTGGGGGGAATAGCCAAAACCTGAGACCTAAAAATGTGTATGGAGCTTGAAATGGTCTCACACTGTGAACTATTCAAGATCTTCAAATAGCCAGTAAGGAAACTATTAATGGTAATTGCCAGGGCTGTCCTATAGGAAGAGGACTCCAGCATTCAGTGCTGCTGTTTAAGTATTTTTCATCTGTATGTAGAAATGTTAATGAGAAATAGCTTCTTGAAGATCATCTGAGCTTGATTAGTTGCCAGCTCTTGACATCATGGCCAGGAGCTTCACGGCAGCATTATCCAGTGCTTCCTCAAGAGCAGGGCATGTCCCCTGCTGCTTGCTAGAGTCAGTGGGGTTTACAGCAGCAAGCAGACACCTTTTGAATCATCCTCCAGTAATGATGTGGGGATGAAACACCGCTGGCACAATGCCAAAGGAGAGGAATCCACTCCTGCTGGGAAGATGGTTTCCCAGCCTGCAGAGTCAGCCTGCTGTTGAGGGTGATAATCGTATAACCTAACTCCTTCACAAAGACCTCAAGCTCCATTTTAAAATTGCTTCTCACTCATTTAATAGTTAAAAAGCTTCAGTTAATTTCCAGCTTAAATCTATTCATGATCAATTTATGCTTCTTTGCTCCTGTGCCAGTGGCACCATTAGCTTGCAGAGTTCTTTTCCTCAGTTCATTTATAAACAGAAATCAGCTTTCCTCTTTGAAATGCTTCTTGTAGACAAATTTCCCAGTCCACAAGTTATCTGACCTGCACATCTCCAACTTGAATGAACCTTCACTGAACATGAGTGAGCAGAGGTACACCTAGCAATCCAGTACCTCACACAATAATACTGATCCTTCTTTATCTCTGCAGGACATACATGTTCTGCTATCTCCAAAGATTAAGTTTGGCTTTTTTATAGCTGCATAACACTGGTGGCTTAGAGTCCACTTGCAATTTGATTAATGTGTCAGGTCATTTTTTTTTCTCTGCTGAACTCTTGCACCCCAGCAGGAACTCTTGTTATATACTCTTAAATGTGCATAATGTTTTTACGATGTTAATATATTGTAACAAATAGAATGACTTTGCAGTTTACAATGTGGCATTTATTTTCATTTCCATTATTCCAGTGCCCAAAGTCATCTAGTTCTTAATCTGTAATATGCTGAGCATCTTTCACAATGAAGATGGTTTCTCAACTTTGTGCTATTAGCAAATCAAATTTGCACACTGACACTTTTTCTGTTTGCAGATATTAATGAAAATATTAAATAAGATTAGCCGTAAGGATGATCCTGAGTTTTGCTGATGGTATAAAATTATTCAGGGTAGTAAAAACCAAAGCAGATCTTAGGGTTCTGAGGGAGCAATAAACTGGCAGATTAAATTCAATGTTGATAAATGCAAAATAATGCACATGGGGAAAACAACACTAAATACACATATATAATGATAAACTCTAAATTAGCTATTATCATTCTGCAAAGATATCATAGAGTCGCTGCAGATTGCTCAACAAAATCATCTGTTCATTGCCCTGCGGCAGTCTGAAAAGGTAAATAGAATGTAAGGTATTAAAGCAACCAAGAGCAGCAGGGAAAGCAGCCTTGTGCCACTGAATAAGGCAAAGATCTGCCCACATCTTGAATACTGCATGCATCACAGGTCACTGTGTCTCAAAATGAAATAGAAAAAAACTAGTGAAGATACAGAGAAGGGCAACAAAAACAATCAAAGACATGGGATGGTTTCTGTACTAGGAGAGATTATATAGACTAGAAGTCTTCAGCTCTGAAAAGAGGTGACTGGAAGAAGAAGTGATAGACCTATATAAAATAGTGGCTGGCAGGAAAAGGTGAAAAAAGAATGATTATTCTCTCTTCCCCTGTGAGAGGAACTTGGGAGCATCAAATGAAATCAGGAGGCAGAATTTCTGTAACACACAAGGACAGAGTAGGCGCTCCCTGCTGAAGCAGGACTGATATCTTACATGAATTGCCAATATGCATGCACACATAAAGCAGGCACCAAGACAGCATTTCCCAGTTTTCTTTAGATAAATAGAATTTATTATATGGATAACTGCTGTGTTTTGTGAGTATAACTTCCTTGGACACTACTAATACTAGAGTTATCTTAAAGAACTAGGCAAAGTTTTGCTTTTTCTTTTTAAAGGGGGACTATTCCATATAGCTTGTATATGTGACAATTTGATTTTAAATGGAATGTGTTCTTTCATTCATACTCACTCAATCCTTTATATTTGGAATATTTCCAGCAAACTCACAGTGAGTGGCTGTCAGTCTGGTCTGTGACTTTGGTACAGTACCCATAAAATTAGCAGGACACAAATTAGTGTTAGCAGGACATCTCTTGATCATCAGGAGATCAGTTGTCACTTTTAATGACACTTACTGCCACCCTGATCCTTTTAATTCCCCTACAGGGAAGAAAAAAATAAAAAGCCTGGTAAGGTCAGCCCAAAAAGAGTATTAGTCTGGGATATTTAGTTTTGGAAATTATTTTTTTTTTCCCCAATTGTCAGAAGCAGCTGATCCTTCCAGAATCCCTCAGGGATGTCTTAAGTCAGATTAAGACACCATTTCTACTGACAGAGTATGTGGGCAATGGGAGTCAGACCGCCTTGTGTGGGTCCCACTGTGCAGGTGGAGAACTCCAAAGGTTTGCTAAACGCATACTGCATCAAAAAGCATAAAGTCTACCAGCTGTCAAGAGACCTCTGGTCATTCCAAGAGAGAAGCACAACAGCCACATTTCCCAGTTTGTCTCTCAAATGGAGGAAAGTGTCTGTGCCCCAGACTCTAAGAGAAGGAGGATCGTAAGAATCGTAAGTGGAAATATTACCTAAATACTACTTTGTTTGAGCAGCGGCCAGAATAAAAAGCACTCGCTGTTAATTCCCAACCCACTTGAAGCCAAAGAGGATTTTTTGGGGAAAGAAAGTTATGAAAGTTTTAGTAAAACTTCCTCAGTTTGTTGGAAATTCTGGCATGGCAGCTGTGTAGCTTACTTAAAAGGTCAATGAGAATCTCATGAATAAAACCTAACACTATAATGAAAACACAGTATTTAAAATTTCCCTGGCTCTCCTTGCTCAAAACTGATTAAGAACAGAACGGCTGCTATCCTGTAAAATGCTTGTAAATGAGTCATCCTTTCATCAGCAAAGCTCCAAAAGTTCAGATGTGATTGCCTAAGAAAAAACATTTTCAGAACTATGGCCTATCAGTTGGAAGATGCCGATAACTTCCAATCCGCAGGAGGGCCCTGCTAAAAAAAAAACTCAGATAAGTTCTCTTTTAAGGTTTCCCCAGCTGACTGATTAAAAAAGTCACAACAGAAAATTCAAAGGTCACATTTTCTCAAGTGTCACTGAGAACCCACTATCTGAGAAATTACATGAGATAAAGATGCAAAACACTAAGGCACTGTGAGATCAGATTTAGTTTTCCAATTTTTTTGCTGCTTTTTAAAAAAATAAACAAGGGGTGGCAGCTTTTCTTTTTTAAACTACATTTGCATTTTAGGAGAAACCTTACTGGTGATATGCCACTGCCAGAGAGAGGCATATACATATACATATACATATACATATACATATACTATACTTTTAGTAGATTTTGTTATTTTGCTTGAGGAACTGGTCTAATTTATATCAGCTAGAAGCACTTTTTAAGACAAATTGAAAGCAGAAGGACTTACCTGAGTTTATACTCTCATGAATCTCTTTCAGAGATCTCTGAAGGACAAAACTGAAGGTCAGTTTTACTGTCTATAGAAGCCAATCAGAAAACTTGAAAATGATAAATTTTGCTCCAGATGATAACCAAGAAAAGATTGAGGATTTTGATCCACAGTCAGCAAAATCTCTCTTTCACTATTATAAGGTAATATGTTTAGTTGCTCCTAGACATAGCAGCTGAGAATTGGACTAGTGGTTTATTATAGCAAATAGTAGATTTGAGGGACAAAGAGGAAGCTCCTAAGGGAAAACCTTTCGAAACAGCATGTGTGAGAAGGTGTACATGGTCTTTCTTCTTGGCTTGTTCTCCCTGCTCATGCCATTCTTGGGTATAATCAAGAGGGTTTTGGTTTTCCTTTCTCAGATGTTGACAATGGACTACATGTCAATGGAGATGGTAAGGAGTTGCCATAGGCATATTCTGGATATGAGAAGTTTGGATTCCTGCAAAGACAAGGTCAAAGGGACCTGGGAAAGCTTACCAAGACACACGTTAGGCTGACAGAGCCATGATTTGCAGTCTCTCTCCTAAAATTTTTGCTGTGCTCTGCTGGAGTATTCAAGCAAAGTGGGAATCTAGAGTGACAGATTTACTGGGAGAGCCCCAGGTGAGAAGTTCATCTGATACGCAGCAACAGGGACTGAACAGAGCATTACCCTGAGGCAGAGGCAAACCTTGTGAAGAGGCATGAACTTCCCTTTGGAAACATCCCCCTTTCAGAGGGAGTTGCACATCCTGATGCAGGAACAGGTACCCAGACTTTGTGCCACCTCCACTGCAGCATCAGGCACATTTGGGGAAAGGCAGGAAAAGGGGCACAAGCAGGCGGGTGCAGGAAAACGGAATTGTGGGCAGCAAAGAGGAAAGCATTTCTCTCCAAAGAAATAAGAACCTTAGGAAAAGCATAAAGAGATTCAGAAAGAAATGAACAGGACTTCCCAGGGGTCAGTTGCTGCGTAGTATGACCCACTGTCCCACGACAAGCAGCAGAGCTACAATGGCGCGAAGGTTTGTGGTTATCTTCACACCTGGATGAGGGAAGAAACCTGCTGAGTCCAAAACTATTGTAATAAGATGAGAAAGGCTCTTTGGCATGCAGTGGGCTCAAGCAGACTTGGAATAAGGGCAGCCTGTCTTACCACAATGAAAGATTTGCAGAGGAAGAAAAAATATGCACTCTCTTCATTTTTACAAGTTTTATTTTTCATTATCAAATTTAAAAAAGCAAGCAAGCGAACAAACAAACAAAAACCCCTGAATCCCACCTGGCTGCTCTGCCTTCATTGGAGTACCGAGATATATACTTGCTGAATCAGAATGTAGATATAAGACCTTTTTTTTTTAAACAGCATCAGAGTTACCTGCCACTGTTTTAATATATGAGGAGCTGGTTCCTCCTTTTTTTGAGAAGTGGTATCTCAAGCCTGCAGCATGCATTTCACGGCAGGAGAACATCTGATGAGAAATTCACTCTGGGATACCTTGAGGTCTACTAGAACTGAGAGAAAGCAGTTTCAAAGACAGTTTACTTCTGTGATTTTTGGTTTTTTATGTCTGTGTTTTTATTCTCCAGTTTGGAAAACCACTTCAACCAGTTTAAGTTAATCAAGCAGTTTAAATGGAGGTGGACAGTAAGCCATTTAGAAACTGATGGTCAGTTTCTAAGGAGGTGTGAACACTTACTTCTCTTTCTGCAGAGATGCCAGGAGAGTGGGAAATGGGGACCTTTACAGGAAAGAAAGGCATGGAGCAACGAAAAGCCTTTGGCAGAGTGTCAGAGCCTGGGAGCAGTCACAAGCAGTGGGACTGTCCTTGTGGAGGCAGGCAGGTCAGTGCAGGGGCAAAGAAAACAACCACACCAGGAGCTTGCAGGGCAGGAAGTATGGGACAACCACCTCCTCCTGGGCTGTTGAGATGCCAAGGATGGCTGTGAACAGGACTGAGACCCAGAGACCTGAACGTTCGCGGCTGAATGGGTTGCAAAACACTTGCTGACTGTCCGCGTAGCTCTAGGAGGCTCAGGGCATGATCCGTACTTGCATAACACAAGTAATTGATACTCCTAAGCATCACACAGGCCTGTCTTGAGGACAATGATCTGAACCCAGTGTCTTTCTGAAGCCCTGTCT
The DNA here is from genome assembly GCA_013389945.1 of Fregata magnificens. NCBI lineage: Eukaryota > Metazoa > Chordata > Aves > Suliformes > Fregatidae > Fregata > Fregata magnificens. The sequence continues at coordinate 430,184 of WAAD01034490.1, read as the reverse complement.
GTATGCTAGTTGCCACCGTTGCTGCTCATGCAAGAGCAAGTCTCGGAAATTTGCCCCCAGGCTACAAGACTGGACACCTTCCTGCTCAAGCCTGCATCTAGGAAAAAGACACAGCATCAGAGCAGCCCACAGGCATCACAAATGTAAGGTACAACATTGCCTGCTTAAGTACTTTCAGATTTCCCACTAGCAAGAGAGATATCTCTGTAAAGCTTTATTGAGCTTTTATTTTTTCATTTAATATTTTCAGATGCTAACTAATCCTGCAGTGATTTGGTCCTCCTTGTAATATGAGGTGATTAAGATCTTTTCTATCACAGAGTGCTCAGATTTCCTTCATGCCACAGTCTTTATTCCCTATGTGGTAATGTGGTAGCATGTTATAGTACCACTCGACTTGTCAGGAATATTTTTTTTATTTTTGCTTTATGAAAGAATTCCTATCTTCTAAACACTTGCTCTAATCCTCCTGGAACAATCTCTGTTTCCATTATTAAAAGTAACCTCTTAGACTCATGCAATTAAAAAGGAAATTATTTGAAATGCTGGATTGTTGGTTGAAGCAGACTTCAGTCTTGCTGTGGTGTTACATTCCTTGAGCAGTGACACTAAAATCAAGATTTCAGCTGGTACAGTGCAGAGCCATTTCACCAATCTGTGTTTGTGACCCCAGTAGAAAGGCAAATATAGTGAGCTTTGTCCATTATTACAGCTATTATATGCAATGTTGCTCCTATGAACTTTAAGAAAAATTTTGCTGTATTTACTGAGTTTACTTTTGTGTTGGTTTTGTTTGGTTTTCTGTAAGATTCATCTTCCACAGTCCTGTTTTTATTTGGAATCTCAGCTTTCATATTTCTTTTCATTTCATTTTATTTTAGTTAATTTCTAGGTTTCATAATTACATAGAAATACTTGATATGGTAAGCTGTAAAAGTCTGCAAAGCAAAAAGCCAACAAACATTTATAAATATTAAGTGTGGTCATAATTTTTAGAAAAATCTCATTTGGAGAGTAATTTCACATGGAATTTTGGGGTTGTGACAGTGTTCAGTGGATTTCCATTCCTTCCCTCATCTTGCTGTCTCCCATGCTTGAGCCAACCTCAACATAACAAGCACGACGAGTGCACAAGGATGGGGAAAATTTGATGCCCAATATCAGCGATGACAGCTAAGGACTTTGCTGTGATTGAAATGGCACATCAAGGACAATGGAAACATCAGGAACAGAAAGCGAAACAAAACTCTGTTGTGCAGCTTTATAAATCTATGGCATTCTACATCTTGAATACAAAATATAGGTTGCATCACAGTATTTCCAAGATGATGAAAAAAACCTGAGATATGATGAGGAAAATGAGAATAGGAGACAGGTTCTGGAAGAGGACAACCTAAGAATCCTGAACTTGACAAAGAGACACCTGTGCAAAGTGGATAAGAGATATTAATAATTATTTTTTAACTGCACAAGAGCTAAGGGGACCCAGTAAAATGACCAGGCAACAAGTTTAAAATCAAGTATTCTTAGGTACTCCCTTGAGAGGTAGCTTGTTTCCGCCTTCATCCGTGCAATGTCTCAGCCCTCCATGGGGCAGTGCGCTGGTTTTGACTGAGATGATAGTTCATTTTTTCCATAGTAGTTTGTATGGGACTACATTTTGGATTTGTGCTGAAAACAGTGTTGATAATACAGGGATGTTTTCATTATTGGTGAGCAGTGCTTGTACAGTCAAGGCCTTTGCTGCTTCTCACACCACCCTGCCAACGAGTGGGCTGGGGGTGCACAAGAAGCTGGGAGGGGACACAGCCGGGACAGCTGACCCCAGCTGACCAAAGGGATATTCCATATGACATGACATCATGCTCAGCTTATAAAGCTGGGGGAAGAAGAAGGAAGCAGGGGACATTCGGAGCGATGGTCTTTGTCTTCCCAGGCAACTGTTAGGCGTGATGGAGCCCTGCTTTCCTGGTGTGCTGGTTTTGGCTGAACACCTGCCTGCCGATGAGAAGCGGTGAATGAATTCCTTGTTTTGCTTTGCTTGTGTGCGCGGCTTTTGCTTTACCTATTAAACTGCCTTTATCTCAACCCACGCATTTTCTCACTTTTACCCTTCCGATTCTCTCCCCCATCCCACCGAGGCGGAGTGAGTGAGTGGCTACGCGGGGCTTAGTTGCCGGCTGGGGTTAAACCATGACAGGCAGGCTGTATGTCAGGTAGATGTGCTACTTCACTGGGCAGTCAGCTGGGCAGTTTCTGCCCCTCTGTGCCCCCTTCCCTCTACGCCCTGAAATTCACTGTTGGGCAAAAGCTATCAGTTTGAATAGACACTACAGGCATGGCTAGAAACTCCCTTTTGAGCAACGCATTTGTTACTCTTTCTCTTACCATGTGGCGGTGCCTAAAGGCCACAGCTAGAGCACATCACTGAAAGAGGTTGGCCTTTATTCCTGAAACTGTCTGTAGCCTAAAAGTCAAGACATAACCCAGAGATAAGAAGTTGGCCAGATAGGCAAGAGGGAGAGGATAAACTACACCGAGAAGTGGTGTACACACAAAACATTTGTGAAACATGACAGGTTTGGCAGAAACATTTATCTGTCTATCTATGCACACATGTGTGAGTATATACTACTGCTGAAATAAGTTTCTTCAAACATGATGATTTTTTTATAATTTCCATCAATTTAATGTGATTAACCTTCCCCTTCTAGCAATGGATTGACTTCTTGAGATGACTAGATAAAACAACTTGAACTTCTTCCTTGTCCTGATAAAACATCCAGATATGGAAATCTCTACTTTCTGGGGGCAAACACAGACAGCTGGTCAATTTGTTAGATAATTAGGCTATTAATAAATTGGACACACTTCTTCCTCATCTAATAGTAATCATGACAACTTCCCACACAACATTTATCTGTTTTTTTCCTTTCATTCCACTATGTTCAAGCTCATTTGTGGCCTTTCTCCTTGTTACATTTCGTTCTCTTCAAAGCTGGATGCTTCTCCCTATAGAGCAGTCTGGCATCACCAAGAGCGATAGTCCTAGAAATGGAAATCTGGCTCCTGTTTCTCATTCACAGCCTCGATGCAAAGCCCCTGCCTTCTTGCACTGCTTGACTGTGAAATCTGTAGAAAGGACCTTGATGCTCAGCAGGACCCAATGGTCCCAAACAAAGCTGAAGCAGTTCCCTTCCCACTCCGGATACCTTCCATATTCTCTAAATCCATCTGCAGTCTTGGGACTGTCTTAGCAACACCAGATCGAAATTTGCAAATAATTTCACTTGACAAACGTAGAAATACAAAGTGTTGAATTTTGCTGTTCTTCAAGCAGAACATTCAGAAGTTCCCTTTCCAAGCAATGTTTCAGACTGAAGAGTAATGTCATGACTTCTGAAAGGAGGGTTATCAGTACCTGAAAATGACGTGTTTCATTTTGCATCAAACCAAGGAAAACACCCCCATGGTTTGTCCCCAGTTTATTTATTTATCCAAGAGAAATGGATAAACAAAAAGCACAAATTGGCTCCAATATTTTTTCTTTGTTTTGAATTTTGACTTTTTCATTCGGCAAAGCACAAAAATTAAATATCTGTTCAGCTCTTAAGATGAGTGTTCTCAAATTCAGTGTTGCCAGCCTCAGGGTTTTATGGTGATTCCTACCCAGTTTGCTAAATACCATAAAACTTCACTTTCTTGAAGAGTGCAGTCAGGTAAGAATCTCAGCTTGCTCCTTCAAAAGCCTTTTTTAAGCTCTCCCAGTCTCATTGGAAAGACTGGGAGCATGGCCTAAGTGCACGCCGTCAGTTTAGTATCTAGAAGGAAACTAGAAGATCCCCAATGGATTATGCTTCCAACAGCAACTTTGAAAGGGGGGTTGGACCAGAGGGCCTCTAGAGATCTTTTCCTACTTAATATTTGCTTTGATGCTCCAATATCCTTACTTCAGAGGATAGTCTGAGGATATTTTAGAGTCAGTCTCAGAGGATTTTAAGAGCTCATCGTTGATATTGCAGCTCCCACAGATTTCAGTGAGAGCTGTGGATGCTCAGACCCAATTCTTTGTGTCAAATCTCCATCTACAAAACATTGCTTCTCTCCCTCACAGGGCCTCTCTGGTCATTGAGAGTAAGGACCTGTCTGTATCACCCGCACTTCATGCAAAGTTTGGGAGGAGCATAATTGCAACAACTAGCAGGGAGTCCTTATTAGCTGACAGAATGGGTTTGCTGTTCAAGATGGACATCCTGATGTCTTTTTTTTTTCTCATAGAGAACATCCTGAAATCCTCTTAAACACTGAGAGGACTGAAAGCCAACAATGTGAAGCTTTTGTAAATGTCTGGTGAACCCTGGGGCGTGAGCAGTAGTTAGTCTCTTTTGTCTTCATCAGGGCTGGGCTTAGGTTGTGAACAATGCATTGACACTAGCCAAGCAAAGCTAAAAATAAGAAAGGAGTACACCTTTAAAAATCCCCACAACCTAAGTCAAGAGTTAAGGACACCAAAAGAAATCAGACTTAAGGAACAAATCAAAGACAAAATAGGCTAAGGTTAAAGAACAAGCTAAAACGGATTAATCAAGCAAGAGGTTAAAACTAAATAAATGCAACTGTTTGCAAGTCCTCCAAAAAACGCAAATCCTAGCATGTGTCCTTCCCATGCTCACTGACTGGGTGAAGACCTTTGAATCTGTATTTTTTTATGCAGTGGCCTGGAACAGAATAGATGTGTGAATGCCACTGCTGTGACCGTGTGGCTGATACCAACTTCTGATGTGGGCAATGGGGGGTTTACGCCATTGTACAGCCCCATCTGCCATACCATGGGACTTTACTTGCTTTTTAATTTCTCTCTGCTCCACTGGTCTGTATGGTACCAAAATCGTTCCAGTCAATACTTAGTTTTGATTTAGCAACAATCAAAGGGAGAGCCTGGCAAAGAGCTGAAACAGCAGAAGTGGTCCATGACTCCTGACAGCCTGATTCCAGCCTCTCCCTCCTCCACTCACAAGGACTCTTAGGCAGCTCTCAGCCCAGTAGATGACCTCTAAAAGCCTACCTCCACAACAGGTACTTAAAGGGAGGGCAGATAGAGAATGATGCTTTCCACCACATACTTAATCTGCAGGTTAGTTTCTTCACTATTATCGTATTTAATCTTTCTCGATGCAATCTGTCTAATTGCTTTTCTCTTTACTCTTTTGATTAATAATAATAATACCAAGATCTTTAAAAGAGCAGAAAATGAAAAAGCAGTTTCCCATACAAGCAGGTGAAAGAAAGTGACTAGTAGGATGAGAAATGCTTCTTTCCTATATGAAATGGAAGAGGAATAACAGCAGCTGGCACAGGTAGGCTGACACAGCTACTGCCTTGTGTAAGTCACTGGGTAAATGTGGGTGCAGGTAGGTGAACTAATGACCAGCTGCCTCGTTTCCCGAGTATAAATGAAAATAGAGGATTTGCAAAGTTTTATGGTGATAGTATACACATTTCAATATAGCCACATGCATATTCATGAGTGAAAACCACTCTACTTCTTAATAGCAGCTTATAGCCAAATGCCAACATTCTGATCCAGAAAAATCTCTCATTTAGCTGGGTGGGAGATCTGCCCAAACTCAGGCGTTCAGGAGCTGATTTTAAATGCGTGCCACAGAAAACAGTTTCCTGTTCCTCTTCGCCTCCAGCACTAGATTAGCACTTAGAAATACCAAAATTCAATAGTGGCAACTGTATTTTTAATACCTCAGGGACCTGCAAATAATCTGGCCCAGAACAATAAAAGCTCTTCTTCCAGAAAAATCCCCTGCTGTACCACACAGCTTCTCCAATGGCTTGGTGTCTGGTAGCCATACAACATGCTGGGCTTGCTGTTTGCTAATTCAGCCACTGCCCAGGACAGAGCCTCGAGGGGTTGGCAAATGAGAAAGTTGCAGAAGACCAGAGTTTGCACATTCCTGGAGTCCCAGCTTGCCGGTTTGCAAAGTACTTAGTGATACTTCTGTATGGAAAGGGGCATTGGAAATTTGAGTCATTGGAAATGCAGGATTTTGCAGCCGTTCCAAAGCAACATTTCCAAAGTGAGCAGCCCTTCTCAGCTCACTGCTTTTCTTTGTCAGGCAGGGAGAAAGCGAGCCCTTCTTAATCACCCCGAAGTCAATGAGGGCACTGCCACCCTGTCACTCGATGATTAATTACTGCATCTGCAGACAGGGCTGCCAGCAAACAAGTGGGCATCATCCATGACGCATATGCAGCCATGTATTTAAAGGGAAATCTGTATGGCTACTGCAGCTAGCACGGACTCAGGAGGGGAAGGGGGGCCTTGCCCCAGTAAATCCGCATCTGCCATCCAGCAGCTGCAAGACCAACAAAGCTCCTTCAGAAGAAAACAGGAGAAAACCCTTAAGCCACTGGAAGAAACTGTGCTATTATTCATCTTCTTCCCAGTGCAAGTATTCTATCTCTTCCCACCCAAATGTTCCCCAAAATCATTTTTTCCATGGGTACATCTAAAGTCACTGGTTCTGGAAATCCATGAAAAAAACACAATGGGAGTCTTATTGTTTCACTGGACTCTAAGAGATCAGGCTTTGGGAAGACCTTTAAATACCACAACAGCTCGAAATTCTGATTTTATGCAGTTTTGCTTTATTCTCCCTAGCTGTAGGCACTGGCAGAAATGGGAGGGGGTGATGAGTTGTGAAGATATGGCATGTGTATGTCCTCACAAACACACACAGCCCTGTTGCAAAGAGGTGCAGAGGAGATTCACAGTAAGGGACAGGTTAGGATTTCTTTCTTCTGAGCTACTGCAGAACTGCTTGTGCTTTTAAAAAAAAAAAAAAAAAAAAAAGAAGAAGATTTGGAATTAAACAAAGGAGGTTTTGAAGTATTGCTTTCGTATGACTATATCCTCTCCCAGACTGGCACACACAGGAGGGTGACATTTCAGTTACATCCACTCCCCTGGGCCTGTCCCCTGGCTTAGAGCACATACGACACAAGTGGGTAGCGTTCGGTTTTCATTGCTCCTTTGTCCCAAAGCTGGAGGTATCTTTTTGTTTTAATGGCACATTGTGTTCCTTGACAAGACAGAGCTAATGCCCCGAGCAGGATTATATTCACACAGTAACAGAGGATTAGAGATTTGATTTTCCTTTTTAACAAATCAGTATAGCAGATGGTATTGGGAAAAGAAAAAGCATGCACTACAGGGATGTAGCAGAGCTTCCCAGATCCCTGCCACGTAAGGGATAGCACTAAAGGGCAGATATATGCAGGTCAAGAAATTATAAATACTGCCTCCAATTTTTTATTTCCCCTTTCAGAGCAGAGAGACTCCACGTCCCCCGCAGCTGCCAGTGCTCTCCATAGTATCAGAGACAGGTTCAGTGGCATTCTAGCTTTAATGCCTGATGGGTTCCTATTGCTGTTACTGCCTACCATATCAAAAAATGAAGTTACCACATTGCTAGGGTGTAATGGCTGCATTTTTTCTGCCCAGAGTTTTCTGACACAACTAGGTTACAGTCACAACCTGCATCTATACTTAAGCTGCTAGTACAACTGTGTGAACAAATACTGTACCTACCTCTATAACTCATCTTGGTCACCAAGTTGAGGTAAGGACTAAACACCTAACATGACCTCAACCTCTGCTGAGACTGCTTGCCCAAAGGCACGTGCCTGGCACGTGTAACAGTGAGCACACCTCTGCAGCACCCCTTCTGCTGAGAGCCCCAGGGAGACCAAGGATCCAAGACAGGAAGGATGTGCACTGCTCATTTCCATGCTAGGAGGATATCCGTTTGGACAGTTAGTGAAGGAAATTTGGTATGGCACTGTCACCACCCAATCAGAACAGTCACAAGCAGTGAGAAACTCTCCATATCTCTGGTGCATAACTTGACAAGAGACAGTAGGTAGAAACAGATCCCCCTCCTTTCTCCATTAAGCCACAATTTTCCTCCCCACTCACACAAAAAATTTAAAGGAAACTGTCAACTGTCCCTAGATAAAATAGGATAACATTTTGACAATATTTTCACTTCTTGGCCCTTGACATCCACTCACCATTATGGACTATTTAATAACTGAAGGGAAAAGGAGATGCTGCAGTTTTCTCTACAACAGCTGCATCTTCTCTTTGTCCTGATCAGCCTTATGCTGGTTTCCTAAAGCTAAGTAGCATCACAGGGCGTTATCAGCAGCAGTCCTCTTATCAGACAAAGCCACAACCCACCAAAAAGTCACTGCATAGATTGTTTCTTTTCACCGAGCAAAATATATCTCACTGCAGTTCTTTTTTATTAATGCATTTTGAAGCCTTTCTGTGCAGTATGCTTAACACTTAGTCAAGTGTCCTTTGCACCGAGTGCTGCTGTAAGGTACTTCTTTGGAACAAAATTTGTCTCTTTTAGAGAAATAATTGGAAGAGGGAGATGGAGGGTGACCTTAACACTGCAAATTCCCCTGTATTTTGTCCAACAGGATGGGGGATGTCACTCCAAGGGTTTGGACAGGGGGCAAGGTCCCCCTCTTCATTTGTGGTAGTATGTAAGGGGCAGCAGTGAATTTAATTTTATCTGTGAAGTTTTGCAAGGTAAAATGAAGAGGTCCATTTCTGCCAGAACAATGAACCTGGAGTGCTGTAGCAGACCCGGGTAGTACTACTCCTTCTGGTCTTGGACCACCATGCACTCCCCTCCAAGCAAGAGGCAAGACATAACTCTGAGTCAGTTCTTGCTTTCTCCCCGCTGACGGTGAGCAGCTGCCAGCTTCTTCCTGCAGCACTGCCCTTCTCCCTAAGCACTGGCTTTGTTGCAGTGGTGGATGTGTAGGTGGGGACTCTGCTCCTTATCCACTCCATACCTTGCTTTCTCCTTGCCTATCCAGCTTGGAGGCACAGGAAGCAGCAGTTCTGCAGGCAAATGTCCTTTTCCATGAGCAAGTGAAACAATGGACCCCACAATTAACCCAGCAAAGGGAGAGGGACTGCTTTATGCTCTTTTATTTCATTGCCAGACCAGTCAGGAGGATGTGTTACACCCTGAATTTTTGTACAGACAGAAGGAGAAAATTCATAGCAGCATTCAGAGTCTTTGTCTCTCACGCCTGCCTCTCCCTTTTTCTATTACTTTTCTGCTGGAGACTGAGTTTTGTTCCAGACAAGTAACCTATGGCAGTAGACTCAGCCAAGAGGGCACTCAGTTGGAGTGTATTACACAGACAATGAGGGAATTGGTGGGGGAGAGGTGCAGAAAATTGCAGCAACAAGGAAAAGAGACCTCCAGAAATACAATCCAAATATTTCAGCTCTGTTTCAGCAGCTGTCTCAGAAGACTCTGTTAAAGCAAGAAATTTTGTGCTGTGACTTGTTACCTGAAAAATAAATCGGGAACAAGAACAGGAAGCAAAGTGCTCAGACTGGTTTATCTGAATGAAACAGTGACTTTTTTATGGATACAGAATTTCAGATTAACAAGGAGATGCTTCTGATATGTTTTAGGAGTGGCTTAGGAGGACTTTCTGGACAGACAGATTTTCAGAGCTGTGTGTTTAAGTGCAGCCCCATCAGGTCATATACAGAGAGATGCATTTCACATCAGTCAGAGGGGAAAAAAACGAGAGGCCATTTCTGCACTTGCTCTGTGCATTGGGCTGTCCTTGCTGTTGTCTGTAGTTCTCCAGAGCTGGACTGAAAGTGCTTATTCGAAACAATATAATCACTGTGATGGAAGGCCATTTCCAGTATTCACAGAAATGCTTTCTTAACTCATTATATCCAACAGGTAATGCTGGAGGAAATAGCCACAACAGGTCTTAATGTAACAAGCATTTAAGTACGTGTGTAAACATTTTGTTGATTTATGCTGAGAAACAAGCATCTTTTGGGAGTGTGTCTTTACCAACAAGTATGGGAATTCTTTGAGCTTTATCTTTTTTCTTTTTTTTTTTTTTTTTTTTTTTTTTTTTTTTGTCTGTCTTCGCTTCTGACACTGTCCTGTTTTCGGCTGGGATAGAGTTAATTTTCTTCATAGTAGCTGGTATAGTGCTGTGTTTTGGATTTAGGATGAGAATAATGTTGATAACATACTGATGTTTTAATTGTTGCTAAGTAGTGCTTACACTAAGTCAAGGACTTCTCAGCTTCCCATGCTCTGCCAGGTGCACAAGAAGCTGGGAGGGGGCACAGCCGGGACAGCTGACCCCAACTGGCCAGAGGGACATTCCACACCACATGACATCATGCTCAGTATATAAACTGGGATGCAGGAACCGCTGCTCGGGAACTGGCTGGGCATCAGTCGGCGAGTGGTGAGCAATTGCGTTGTGCAT